>CM053755.1:29493919-29605652 GCA_028658305.1 Pachyuromys duprasi | reverse complement strand
GGGCCCCTCCTCCCCACTTTTTCCTGGCAGTGGTCCCCCACTTACTTTCTTTTCACTTTATTTTTGAGCAGGGGGCTAGGAAGAGACTAGTGAAGGCCTCAGGTATGACTTGGAGAAAGGCCAAGAGAACCCTTCTGTTAGGTGAGCTCTCTTGGCTCCTTGAGGTATAATAAAAGTTGCCTGGCTGCAATGGGGAGCTTCGTTGGGCATGTAGGCTGGGGACACCCCCATGGGCTCTCCAGGGCCTTGCTTTGTTTTCCTGTGCTCGGCCGTCCTATCTTATCCCTGGGAATTGTGATCTACAGTCCCTGAAGCTTATCATTGGGCAGTGGTGAAGAGCGGATCCTGGGGTCTCCGCACCTCCTCTGTGCGGCCTCTGACATATCTTGTCATCTTTGCTTCTGTGTTTTTCGGGACTCGCTGGCCTTCCTCACAGCCTACCTCTCTGAAAATGTTAAACTACTCCGGAATCACACTCCCTCTATAGACCAGGCTGGACTCGGACTCAGAGATTCACCTGCCTCTGCCTCTCAGATGCTGGGATTACAGGTGTGAGCTACCATGCCCAGCTGGGAATCACACTTACATAAGCCTTTAAAGCTGTAGGTCTCCCTACAGCGTGTCCCTTCGTCCTCCAATCTCCTCTGTGAGGTGCTTGTCCCTGTCCATGGTATTTTAGAGCCAAGAAAGTGGAGGTGGACAGTGGCAGGGAATACTGTTCCCAGGCTCACAGGGCAGTGAGCTTGGTAGGTCTGGTCTTAAGGCCAAGTTTTCTAGATTCAAATGCAACCCAAAAGGCTTCTTCCCTAAGGGTGCACAAGTTGGATTACTGTGAAAGTTTGAATTATGGCGGCAGTGACTGCAGAGCCGCGTGTCAGAGCATGTGGCGTCCTATTAAAGAAGGCAATAACAAGGCAAACGATGATATGGATGGTTTCGTGTGGCGTGATAAGACCTGTGGTGTCTTTGTGGAACCTGGTTGTGGGGAGTTGACTGAGTGGGGCATGGTGGGACTATTGTGGCTGTGGCAGAATTCTGTATGTGTTTTTGATTGGGAATATAGATTCATAGCATCCCACAGCTGTCAACACCCATCAAAGGGATACGCTTAAAATGGCTGTAGTCCAAGGCTCAGTGAAGGGGATGAAAAGGCAGTAAAATTCAAGAGGCAAAAAAGTATTTGTGTACACACACACACACACACACACACACACAGACAGAAGCATGTCTGTGGAGGCGAGTTGCCATCAAGATGTCATCTTCAATCACTTTCTGTGTTAGGGTCTCTCACTGAACCCAGAACTCGTCGATTTGGCTAGAGTGGCTGCCCAGTGAGGCCCTGGGATGCTCTTGGTTCCTTGATGTAAAATAAAAAGGGGTCTGGCCACATTCGTCTCCAGCAAGCCCTGTCTCTGCAGTGCTGGGGTACGAGCCTGTAACCCATCTTCTTTTTCCGGCTCTGGTATCTGCGTATGAATACTTTGAAGGGTGCTGACAGGTCTGGGATGCTATGCGACTCTATTCCCAATCAAAAGCATACAGAGAACTCTGCCATCACCACACATGTCCTACTGTGCCCCGTGCACCTCCGAGTTCTGGCCGTGTGTGCTTGGAATCTGGATTTAGGCCCTCATTGTAACACTTAACTCACTGAGTGAGCTATGGCATGAAGGTTAACTTAATTTTGTATGCTATTTTAACTCATTGTGTGTGTGTGTGTGTGTGTGTGTGTGTGTGTGAAGATGTTGCAGAGGGAGGAATTTTCTGTTTGTGTTGTCATGTGTGACTCAAAAGCTTTTAGGTTTGGGGATATTTTAGGCCTCAGATTTTTTGGATTAGGGAAACTCAGTCCTGTGCTGTGGCTGGTTTTCTTCATGAGAAGATCCTGGCATCTTTTGCATCTAGCACACGTTGCCTGTAATTTCAAATTTCCATAAAACTAAGTCATGTAGGGCTGGAGAGCTGGCTCTGTTGTTCAAGAACACTTGTTCTTTCGAATGACATGAGTTCCGTTCCCAGTGTGCAGTGTGACAGCTCTCCCCAGCCTGTAACTGCAATCCCAGGAGACCCAGCACCCTCCTCTGGCTTCTTGGGGCACCAGGTACACGTATGGTACACATGCAGGTGAAACACACGCACACATAAAATGATAAACCTAAAAACTTTAAAAAAAAAAAGAATTAAGTCATTTGGAAGTAATCAGGTACAGAAGCCTCCTAGATATCTGTGATGCTCTTTTTAACTGTTTGATCAGTTTTTAGTTGCTTTTGTTGTTGACCTCCGGTTTACTAGCATTTTCTTTCAGCTGCTCATTTTGAACATTTCTAACATCCTTCTCTCAGAAACAACAACCGCCTGGTATATTTTGTCTGTTTAGCTTCTATTTCACTGTAAGAATATAATGCTTGCTTACACAGATTTGCTCCTAAACGTGAAGAGCTGGAGCAGAAGCAAATGCCTGCGTCCTAGAGAGGCGCTTATGAACTTACATGTGAAGACCATGTTGTATGGGGTGATCTTGATGCGTCTAGTGTATTGGTCCTTTAGGCTGGGCAGTGGCCTGAATTCCTGCCTGGTTTCACTGAACCTTCTCTTCTCTCTTAGCTCCCATTCCTGTCCGGAATCAGCCACAGGAGGTATCAGGTGCTGGCCTCTTGTTTTATATCCAATGTTGAATTCAGCCATCTTGCTCTGCTCTGGTTTCCTCGCCCACCCAGCCCACCTTAGATGTTACAATTTTGGGGCTTTACACCTTCCCGGGCCCCTGTGGTCTCCAGACCTGGGAGCACCCGCTATTTGGCTTGCATTTGCCACTTGCTCTCAGTTTGTCCTACCTGCGTCAGGATGTAGTTGCTTAGAAGCATCAATTCTAGAGTGATAGATTTAAGATGGGGGGTGATTCCCGCTCCTGAATGGCAGGCTTTAGTGGAGGAATGATTACCTGTGGAGAAGCTCTGTGAGGGTGGCTGTCTTCAGCCCACCATGTTGTGCTCCATGAGGCGGAGACACTGAGAGACCTCCCAGGGACAGAGACCCCTCAGGGCTGCCTGCTGACAGTCCAGGGCCATGTCCCTCTTTGGTCTATGTGCCTCTTATGCCTCCTCCATTCCTGTTGCTTCTCTGTCCCCATCTTCCTGTGGGGACAGCAAAAGGTCGGCATAATTGGTGCCCGACACATCCCTTTCCAGATCCCACTTCTGTTAGAGAGCTGCCAGAGCTGATGTTAAATTTAGAACGTGTAATTTCATTTGTACGTCTTGTGATGGACATTGATTTTTCTATTTGCTTAAGGATCTTTTTCTTCCGTCAAACTCCTGTGCTGCTGGATCCAGGCTTGCACAAGCTTCTCGCAGCTGGAAACAGAGAGAGCTGAGTCCCTGCTTTGCAAGGGAAGCCCTGCCTCCTATTATGACTTCCTTAAAGTTTACTGTGGCTGGGGATGCAGCTCAGAAGAGTGTTTGCCTAGCATGCACAAGGTCATGAGTTCAATCTCCCCAGCACCAAATAAATCAGATGTGCTGGTACATGCCTACAATCCCAGCCAACAGGGAGTGGAGGCCGAAAATTCAAGGTTATCCTCAGCTATATAGTGAGTTGGAGTGCAGCCTGGATGGTTTATTATTATCTGGATGCTGGCTTGGTTCAGTAAAATCACTCCCTAAATGGTTGGTTAAATATAAAATTATTAGGCTGACCTACATGAACCTGTCTATATCCAATCACTTTCAGTTTGTCAAAAGTGCAGACTTATTTTATGTGGTTCAGTCTGATACAGAGAAAACTTGGAAATCCTGGAAAATACTATACCATATTACACATATACTTTATATACCTGTAATATTATCCTTTAAGGTTAGCTACTGTTAGGATTGGGCCCATGTTACAAATGAGAATACACATTTTCTTCTATATTACCCACATACTTGTGGTAAGAAGCTAATTCAAGGGAGGGTGGGTGGGACTGGGAGGAGATGAGGGAGGGGGCTGCAGCGGGGGTACAGAGTGAATAAATTAAAAAATTTTAAAAATTAATTCTACAAGGTCAAAAAAAAAAAGAGAAGCTACTTTAACTTAGGCATAGGAATAAAGGATAAAAATGGAATTCCTCCTTCCCTCCCAACTCTCTGGAGAAAGGACACTGGCCTGCTGCGACCTCACATCCCCAGGGAAGTGACACAATTTGTTGTACTAAGTGAACAAGAGCAAAGTTTACTCCGCGACCAAGAGCAGCTCCCACCAGGGCCTCTGGCTAAGGCTATCGTGTCTTGCGCTGGACGCTTTGGCAGCGTCGAGGACTGGGAATCAGGGCTACTGACTTTGTCTCTCTGGTGTGAGAAAGTCACTTCTCTTGGCTCAGTGGTGTTGCACAGACCCCTGTTCTCGGGCCGGTCCTCCAGGCAACAGCGGCAACAGACATAAGATCCACTTTGGCAGCTGGAGAGCCTCAGCCCCTCCCATCCCCAAATCCACTCAGACAAAATGCAGTGTAGTCTACTGCATTGGAAACACATTACAGAGTTACAAGTTTTTGAGTGAGGCTGTTGGGTTTACCAGAAGCCTTTATTCACCGGCCTTCCACCGTCTTCAGCACAACCCTCTGAGACCCGACACTCTCCTCACCGTCACTGTGGCCAAGATCACAGCACTTGTAGTGACAGAGCTAGCTTGTGAGCCAGATGGTCTAGCCCCAGGTTACTCAGGATGCCCCGTGTTCTTCTACCCTTCACTGTGAAGATAGGGACCCAAGGTCAGCAAAAAATTGGCCAGGCGTGGTGGCACACACCTTTCTAACCAGCACTCGGGAGGCAGAGGCAGGCGGATCTTTGAGTTTGAAGCCAGCCTGGTCTACGGAGCGAGTTCCAGGGCAGCCACGGCTACGCAGAGAAATCCTGTCTTGAAAAACAAAAACAGAGCAAAATTCTGAGGCCAGATCTGCTGCCATGCCTGCTCTGGACAATGTCCTTATTCTGTGAGCTAGAATTAACTTTACCTTCCTTACACTTTGTCTAAAACAATAAAAAAACATAGGGGCTGGGATGATGGCTTTGTGGATAAAGGGCTTGAATCTGCTCTCACCTACAAAGCTGACCATGGCAGTGTGGGGTGGTAACCTCAGCATTGTGGGATGGAGACAGGAAGGGCCTCTGAGCTCACCGGCCAGCCAGACTGCCTGGCAGGCTTCGGGCTCAGCGAGAACCTCTGTCCCCTGTATGCACGCGCCTGGCTATGCACAGTCAGGTGAGCGTGCGCCATGCATGTGCACAACACATGGGTACGGAACAGAAAAGTGACACAGCCTGATCTAGTTTAGCAAAAACCGATGAAACTGACAGAATGGTTGAGTCTGTGACTGTATTCAGAGATGTCCCCACTCCTCAGTTACTGGCGGAACAAACTGAAATGAACGTCTGTTACACATACGGAGCACATGAGCAAACTGAATCGGCAGCTGCGCTGATGCTCGGCTCTAACACTTGTAGCTAACGACTGCAGCATGCAGGCTTTCCAAAGGCTCTGACGCGCTCTTGGGGTGTGTCTACCAAAGCATTGCAGCACGGCACAGTACATGTCATATCTTCTTTATACATTAAAAAAAAAATAGCGGGGGCTGGAGAGACGGCTCAGCGGTTAAGAGCACTGGCTGCTCTTCCAGAGGACCCGGCTTCAATTCCCAGCAACCACACGGAAGCTCACAACTGCCTGTAACTCCTGTTCCAGGGGATCTAACACTCTCTTCTGGCCTCTGAGAGTATTGCACACATGTGGTACACAGACATGCATGTAGGCAAACCACTCCTGCTCATAATAAAAATAAACAAATCTTTTGAAAGACCCATAACACACACATACAAAAAAACCACAATGATATAAATCGTGTCACATGCAAACATGTGGAGGACACAAGTATGTCTGTCCTTCTTGTTACCCATTTGGATGTACTATCCCAGATACCACCGTGACAGTGAATTCTGGTCTAGAATTGTGCAAGGTCTGGAACAAACCCCAAATAAATACCCTCATCTGCAGCTAGGCGGGGGTGCACACTGTCTCCAGAGGCCATGCTTCTGATCATAGTAGGAAATTCAGAGAGAAAGTAGGAGAGTTCTCAAAAACATGCACAGGCGAAGAATTTCCTCCTCTTCCTCCTCACTCAGGAAGCCTCCCTCAACTAGCTAACCACTAGGTGCTGAAATTGATGGCACCCAAAGAAAGGGAAGATGGGAGAGGTCCTGGATCTTGGCTTTCTTTCCTTCCCCACTCATTAGTGAGCAGAATCTGCAGGGTGTTAGAAGAGTGTGCCTGTCAGAGTGAGGCAGAGACAGCCGCACTGTGGAACATCTCCGATGTGTCGCTGAGAAAGAAGCGCGTGCGCGCGTGTGTGTGTGTGTTCTTTTGTGGGGTCTGTGCAGCTGATTCTATCATTTCTGTGGTTCTAAACATGAATTAAATGCTCGTAAGTGTGCGTTGAAAATGGGCATTGTGCAATATAAAGACATGTTAAATCTCTGCTAACAGCTAAAAACTGTGTTCTTTCTCAGCATGATAGTAAGTAACAGTCCCACCCAGGCATGTTGAAAAATCATAGAAGAAAAGACAAAGTTTTAATTTATTTTAATTTTGGTGTGTGATGTGGTTGTTTTTGTTTTATTTTGCTTTTTTTTTTTTTTTTTGAAACAGAGTTTCTCTGTGTAGAGCTGGCTGCCCTGAAACTCAATCTGCAGATCAGGCTGGCCTCAAATTTGGAGATCCACTGCCTCCTGAGTGCTGGGATTAAGGGTGTACACTACCACCATCCAGCCCCGTGTGTGTGTATGTGTGTGTGTGTGTGTTTTAAATAAGCTTAAAAGGTACATGATTAACATAAAAGATCCAAATTTATTTTGTGTGCCAACAAAATCTATTGGAGAATTTTCTTTAAAAAAATCCATTTAAAGTAACATCCCCAATTATGAAATACTTAAAAGCTATATTTGGCAGAATATAGCTTTTAAAAATCCTATAGTAAAAAGTATAAAATGCCCAGCTGTAGTGGCCCAGACCTTTGATCCCAGCACCGAGGAGGCAGACTCGGGTGGATTTCTTTGCATTCGAGGCCAACCTGGTCCACAAAGGGAGTTCTAGGCTACACAGAAAAACCCTGTCTTGAAAAACAAAGCAAAGCAAAGCAAACAAACATAGTATAAAATGTTGCCGAAGAAGAATGAATGTAATGGTCACAGAAAAGAGTAATTCGCATTGGCAACATTAATTTTCAAAGTTGTAGACTGAATTCAATTCAAATCTATTAAAAGTTCTATAGAAATTAATTAGATGATTACAGCATGTATGTGGATACGTAGATTAGAAAGGCCAAAACATTTTCCAAAGGACATACAGTTCTTTATTTTGAGATTAATTAATCTCAAGTTATATTAATCAAGAGTGCAGTATCATCCTGAAAACAGACAAATCAAGAACTTTGAAGAAAGTCCAGAAATCACTTCACACATATGTTCAGCTCATTTTCACTGAAAGTGCATGGTAATTCAATGTCCCCCATCATTTCTTTAAAAAAAAATGTTAATCAGTACACACACACACACACCCTCATCCAAAAACACAGAAGTGAATCCCAGTACAATTAAGATATAACACATCACCAGGAGTGGTTGCACACGCCTTTAATCCCAGCACTTGGGAGGCAGAGGCAGGTGCATTTCTGTGAGTTCGAGGCCAGCCTGGTCTATCTACCAAGCAGAGTTCCAGCATAGCCAGGGCTACACAGAGAAACCCTGTCTTTGAAAATTATAAGACATCTAGAAGGAAACAGGAGATCCTCTGTGACTCTGGCTCCCTCCCTCCCCATGCTTCATGCTGGGAGGGACCTCAGGGAAGGGGGAGAGAAGCCTTGTCCAGCTCAGAAGCCTCTATGCATTCCTTAGCATCACGCCACCTCCTTCCTTTTGCAGGCAAGAGAAAGGCTTGTTGAGGGATGGCTAGATGGTTAATTAATGTCTGCAGGCATCAGGCAGCCACTGTGGGTTGTGGGCACGGGCATGTGGCTTCAGTAATTGATGGCCTTGTCATTAGGGGCTTCCTGGTGTAAGGTGAGCACTGGATATGGGACAGGAGCAGATGCAGGAAACCAGATCTGGGGTTGGGAAGCATAGCAGATTCATCCCAGAAAGATTACAAGGTGGGGAGGGAGGAGGAGAGGAAAGACATCATCATAATTATGTGTCCGTATGTGTGTGTCTGAGTGTGAGTTTGTGGCCTGTGCACGTGAGCGCAAGTGCCCTTGGAAGCCAGAGACCTCGGATCTCCCTGGAGTCGGAGTTGTAGATGGTTGTGAACTGCCCAGCGTGGATACTGGGAACCAAACTTGGGTCTTTCGCAAGAGCGGTTCAGGATTTTAACCACTGAACCCTATCTTAATTTAAAAAACAAGACATATGTGTGCCTGGGCCTGTGTGCCAGAGCATATATGCAGCCATCAGAGGACTGATAGAAATCTGTTCTTTCCTCCCACCATGTGGATTCTAGGAATCAAACTCAAGTGTCAGGCTTGGTAGCAAGTGCCTTTACCCACTGAGCCATCTCGCCAGCATCCTTTTAAAAATTATTAATAATAATAATCCCATTAAAAGGCACCCAAATATCTAAAACTATATGTGTATGTTGACTTATCTTCACATAAGTATTTAGAATTTCCTTAGTTTTCCCCCAATTCCAGAGTTTCTAAAACTACAAAGCAAATTTTGAGTGTGTGATTTTACTTCTGGAGTTTAGATCTGTGTGATTTAAGTAGCCCAGATCTCTCAGTACATAGATCACCACTGACTTTCATGTCTGCCTGCCTATCTATCATCATCATTTGAATTTTATTAAGGGAAAGGCAGCCTGTTGTAATCCATGAGAAGTCACTGACCTGGTCCACGTTTCCTTCCCAGCTTTGGAACTATGGTACCCAGAAATGATAAAACAGCTCCCAGAATTCTAGTATTAACTGCTGGCCATCATTTTTCATACACGATAAATGATTATGTTTTCCTAATTTTGACTTTAAGCAGCTTCCCTTCATTTTAGTTCTCTATCAGCTCTGTTTTCTATTCTCTCTCTCTCTTTAGAGACAGGTTTCTCCGTATAGCCCTGGCTGTCCTGGCCTCAGACTCACAAAGATCCATCTGCCTATGGCAGAGATTGAGGGTATGGAGCATCATGCCTGGCTCAGCTCCGCTTCCTAAAAAAGAATAAATCCTATGCTAGGGTACAGTAAGTGACAGGTGATTGGTCTGTCAATGTGGGTGAGGCCACCTTGAGTTTCCTGGTTTCATAAAGCAGAGCAGAGTGCAACAGGTGGACTCTGTGCCCAGGCCTCATCCGAGCATCCCAGCAAGTTCTCCATTGCTAGTCTCTCGCAGCATGTGGCTGGAGGTGAGGTGTATGCAGTGAAAATGGTGATGTAGTTTTTGGCATACCCGATGGACTAAGTGTGGAGGCTTTGGAGGGAGAAATTTGCTGGGAGCAGCTTAAGGCGATCAGCTCTGAAACCTGAAGGTCCTGGTTGGGGTGCAGGGTGGAGGGTCCCCCCAATAGGAGTAGATTTCTATGGTGGCGTCTCTATTCTGGCAGAGCCTCAGTGTGCTGGTGGTCAGGGATCCAAGCGAATGGAACTGTGGGTAATTTCAAATAGCACTCACTTTCCTTTATTGTTTCTTCACAAGGTGACTACAGATTCATTCCAGAAAGATTGCAAGGCGGGGAGGATCCAGGGAGGAGGGCAGGAGAAGGGAGAGAGGGGAGGAGGAAAGAAAGGAAGCCAGTCCTGACATCCTCCCTTTTCTGCATAAGATGACCTCTAGGGTGTTTCATTTCCCTTGGCCCATTTCATTCCCATGAGAGTATGGTGAACGTGGTTCTGGGTTCAGACCTATATCCCTCACAGCCATTTCAGTGTGCATGTGTAGAATCCAGGGAGAGAGTGCTTGCTCAGGGCTGGGGGTGTGGCCCAGAAGGCTCTGGACAGGGGTAGCAATTTAGCTATATCTTGAAGGAAGGAGAGAGCTATGGCCAGCTTGGGGAGCTGCATTTCAGTGAGGCGTGTCTCACATTGGGGTGAGACGTGTGTGTGTTTGTTGAGTGAAAAATGAAGACATGCCTGCTTCTAGGTATGGTCGAAGAGGAAGTTTTATTGTCAATATGAGGGAGAGAACAGCCAGAGGCATCAGGAAGGGTTTAGACTGAACTGGGCTCATGAGAGGAGGTAGGAGGAGAGAGAGAGAGAGGAGAAAGGAGAGACAGAGCCTAAGAGAGGATCCATAGACCAAGAGGCCAATAAAGGAACCAGGAGCCAAGACAGGCATAGGCAAAATGGCTGAGGTTATATAGGAGAAAAGAGAAGTCAGTGGAAGGGAGGAAAAGCTCAGGGTCTGGAGAGGTTTAAGAAATGGGGTGGGTCATAGCCCATGGCAGCTCAGTATCCAAGTAGTAGACAGATAGCAGTAGTGGGAACGGGCTATCTCTGACATAAACACAATGGCTGACTCTTTGACATACCCCCCTCCCACTGAGGGAGGTGCAGCCTTGCCAGGCCACAGAGGAGGACATTGCAGCCAGTCCTGATGAGACCTGATAAACTAGGGTCAGATGGAAGGGGAGGAGGACCTCCCCTATCAGTGGACTTAGAGAGGAGATGGGGGGGGTAGCATTGGGAGGGAATGAGGGAAAGGGCTACAGCTGGGATACAAAGTAAATAAACTGTAATTAATGTAAAAAATAAAAATTTAATTAAAAAGAAAAAGAAAATAAAAAGAAATGGGTAGGAGTGGTGGGTATGTCAGCCAGGATGAGTGTAACAGGATCTTGTGAGTAGGGACAGAGGGAACCTAAGACCTTGATATGCTAATAAGCACCACAGGTGTAGGCACAGCCATATGTCCCTTTTGCCAGAGATAATAAGTAGCAACTATCTTCTTAAGTCCACGAGGTAGTGCTGGCATTTGTCTAAATGCCAGACTTTGGGAAAAGGAAATTTCTTGAGACCTAATGTTTACCTGCTGTTTTATAACTGTGGGTTAGCACACGCTTCCCTCTTTTCCTCCTGCCCATGTTTACTCATTGTCTAGTGAGTGGCTGTGTCAGAGGTTTGCCCGGCATTGGGTAGCCAGTGAGGACTGTGCAGATTTTCCCTGCCTTAGTGAGCTTAGACTGCGAGAGACAGACATCCATTCGACTAGAAGGCAAACCCTTCAACATTTAAAGATAGTACCAGCCTGGGTTTTATGTAACAGAGTGAAGCCTTCGTGTGTATTACAGAGAGCCAAGAGGATTCCTTCCCGGACACCTTGGTAGAAAAGTCTGAGAGATCTTCAGTTATAGATGCTAACATGTAGAGATCCAGGGTCCGTCGGGGTGGATCAGCAAGACCAGAGAGGAGCCAGAGAGACCAGTGTTTTCTAAAACTTATGGGAGGAAAAGATTTGGGGTATGTGTTGACAGGACGAGTAACAAACAGACCTGGAGATATTACTGACCTGGGAATCCAGATAGTGTGAATGGGCCACTCACTGCAGTGAGGCAGGGGCCCACGCCGAACCATTTCCCACGGTCAGCCAGGTTTTCCCGAGGCTTGTTCCTGCTGGATGCTGTGTCTAGTCAGGTGGGGCAGTCAGGTAGAAGAGTTGTATCTTCATTCCTCAGGTGACAGAAATGGAACCTCAGGTTGACACTGGCCTCAGACACGTGGAGATTCACTTTGGTTTAAAGTAGTGTTTTCTACCCGTGGCTTTTAAACAATACAACGTCTGGAATTTTGATTTCACTGTTTTGGTGCTTAGATGTAGCCAAGCTGGATCTGCTGAGGAAGAGTGAGGTGGGCACAGGCAGATGGCCCTAACTCACAACAGTGCTGGATGAAGGATGGGACATAGGACAGATGGACTTACATACAAGAGACAGTGTGAATCGAGGGGATATCTTAGGGGGCAGCTCTGGATATGTAAAGAAGCAGGGCAGAGAGGAACCAGTGGTAGGCAGTTCCTCAGCTTGAGGTAGGGACCAGTCATGTCATTGTTAGAAAATGACAGCGAAGACTTTAATCTTTGCACTCCAGAGTCAGAAGCAGCAGATCTCCCTAAGTTCGAGGCCAGCCTGGTCTTACAGAGCAAGTTCCAGGACACCCAGGGCTACAGAGAAACCTTGTCTCAAGTACCCCACGACGACCACCACTAAAATAATAATAATAATAATAATAATAATAATATCACTAGAAAATGACAGTTATGAGCCAGGTGGTGGAGATGCATGTATGCCAGGAGGCAAAGGCAGGCAGATCTCTGTGAATTTGAGGCCTGCCTTATCTACAGAGAAGGTTCCAGAACAGCCAGGGTTATGCAGAGAAAGCCTGTCTCAACACAAAATGAACCCCCAAACAAATAAACAACAACAAACAGAAAGGAAGAAAAGCAAATGACAGCTACTGAGTGGGTATGAGACAGCCTAAAGCTTCCATTCCAAGGCTTTTGTTTAGAGTACCAGCAAGGCTGGGTGGCCTGTGCTTTGTTGTGATGTATTACTCTACCTTGTGTGGAGGTTGCAGGGAGGGCAGTCACCAGGGAGAGGCAATAATGCGGATTCCTGGGACTTAGTAGGCCTGAGGGGAACCCCTGATTTTGTTTCCTTGAATTTTTGAGATGGACTGTCCCCATGTAGCCTGGCCTTGAACTTGAAATCCTGCTGCCCCTTCCTCTCAATTGCTGGGGCTACAGGTGTGTGCCACCACACTTTGGCTCTGAAACCTGTTCTTAACAACATCCCCTCAGGGTGGTGGTGTGTTTGCTCCAGAAACTGACCTAGGGCACTTGCCTTGTATGTACAGGCTCTGGGGGTGCTCCCCAGGATCACACAAAAGCCGGTAAGGTGGCACACGCCTGTGGCCTGTAATCTTGATGTTCAGGAGGTAGAGACAGGAGGATTAGGAAAGGGATCCTTGGCTTCATGGTGAGTGTGAAGCGAGGCAAGGTTGGTTGCATGAGAGTCTGGGTCAAAAGGCCAAAGGAAAGAAAAGGAAAAGAAAAATGGGAACTCAGGAGTGAGTCAGAAGCAGGAACTGGAAAACATAAGCTCAGATGTCCTCAGGAACACTGGGAGGCTGTGGGGGAGGGGGCTGCTGAACACCAGTGGAGGAAGTAGGAATGAATCAAGTCTCAAGGAAGAAAAGAAAGTGTGGTCAGGAGGGTAGATGGTGTTGCTCTTTGCTGCTGAGTGGGCAGAATGTGTCACTGCCAGGACCTGAGTCCCTCTGAACTTCAAGGTGGGCACACTGGATTTCCAGTTTTGTTTTCTGTTCCCAGGGTCTAGGGAGTCAGGGACCGGCTCCCTTCAAATTTTGACATGCTAAGTCCATCTGACGGTGGTATTTCTGGAGTTTAGACATTTTCTTTTGTCTCTAGACCTCCTTTCTCCTTCTCCCGGTTGGCCAGAAAGCCCCAGGGTCCAACTGTCTTCTCTCTAGCACCAGGATTATAAGTGGCACCACCATGCCTGGCATTTTCCCTCGGGTTCTAGGGACTGAGCTAAGATCCTTCGGTTTTCTTGCAAAGCACTTTCTCAGCTGACTATCCCTCCAGTCTCTGGAATAGTTTCCAGGTTCCTTCCCTGTTGGTTCTAGAATGTGAGGGGATCTGTGTTATAACTACAGTTGGTATTGCTCAGAGCAGTGGTTAGAGCAATGCTTAGAGCAGCGGTTCTCAACTTTCCTAATGTTTCGATCATTTAATGCAGTTCCTCACGTTGTGGTGACCTCCAACTATTAAAGTATTTTGTTGCTACTCCATAGCTGTAATTTTGCTACTGTTGTGAAATACAATATAAATATCTGATATGCAGGGTATCTGATAAGCGACCCAAGGAGTAACAACCTGTATGTTGAGGGCCACTGGCTTAGAAGAAAGCTAGACTGTGAGGTATAAAACCCTGCCATTCAGACTGCTTTCACATATGGTTTCTCTTTTTGCATTTATTTATTTAGTACTGGCCATCAGTTAGAAATCAGATGGGATTTTTTTCACAGCCCAGAATCCACACATGAAGATTTAGGGTACAGGTGCCATGTTTTCACCGTTATGAAAGCATACAGTTTTGTGTGCCTAGCCATAGCGTCTCCTCGCCGGCCTTTTGCTGACTTAGTGCCCTCTCCTCCGGGTCACTCTTTCCTGTTTACTGCAGCATCTTTGCCCCTCAGGAGATTTGAGCCCCCTGAAGGCTTTCATCTCTAGGACCCTGCATGGGGCCTGCCACCCACTGGAAAAGCTCAATAGGTTTAAATTGACCGCTTTTAAAAGAAAGACTCAAAACCAAACATGATTAAAGCATTTTAAAATAGACTCTGTAAGTGGGATTGGAATTACTTGGCTTGGAGAAAGAGACCAAGGTGACTAAATAAGGAGGTTCTATCAATAAGAAAAAGGCAGAAAGTGCCATGGCCAGCTGTTTTTCTGTTTCTGTGCTGAAGCCACAGGAGCAGAAGGCAGCTTTTGATTGGCTTTGTGCTTCTTAGTTATCTGGGGTAATAGATCTTTGTGAGAATCTGATAAAAGCAATGGACCTGTGCTCTAGAAAATTGCAAAATGGCAGCTTTCTCCTTAGTTTTAGGGACTCACTAATTACCCTAAAACTTAGTCCATATTTGAATGACCAGCCCCTGGGTTAATATGAAATGCTCAACATCAGTATTTCATACCTGCAGGAAAACAAGGAGGTAGACCAGATGGCCTTTTGTGGTTTTCTCATCTACACCCCCAGGGCTGGGGCCTTCCTTGTGAATGTAGTTATCAAGCTATTAATCTTGATACTTAGCAAGTATCACTAGTATTCTTCTCTTGGTTCATGAGTAATAATGAACAAGTGAATGAATTCTGTTTTTGGGAACAGGAGGCAAGTTGGAGCTGGTATTGGTCTTGACATAATACCTACAAGCTCTGTTCCCTGCAGGGCAAAGATGAAGTGTGCTAGTTCTTGACAAAGCTAAACTCATGTAGACCTGTACAGGCCGGAGGGCTGGGGCAAGTGGGGTTCCGATTAGTGCCACAGAGTCCTGCAGTTGTTTATCATATAGGAGACTGGACAGAGCCCATTGTGGCTGGGGTAAGGGAACCTCTAGGACCAGCCAGGCCAAAGATGGAAGAGCCTGAAGGTCATAGCCTCCATGTTTTGAGTCTCTGGGGGAGTCATCACATCAGAACAGCCAGGTCAAAGACAGAAGAGCCTGAAGGTCATGGCTCCATGTTTTGAGTCTCTGGGGGAGTCATCACGTCAGAGCCTGACAGTAGTGCCCCTGGGGAGTTGGGTAGTGGTGCTCTGGCAGCGCAGCGGGCCACAAGGGACCTTGTGCAAATGTCAAGTTGGATGGCTGCCTCATCTAGAAGTCCTTTTAGTTTTTGAAAAGACATTAAGTATCTTTCTCTAGAGGCATGCAGAAGATCATAATACAAAATTGTAAAATGGCAGCTTTCTGGAAGTCCATTTGGCAGACACTTAAGGAGGGTAGCATGCTTGAGCTCTGTGTTGTGTTCTGGATGGCTGTGCTTAAAGGAGACCCCAAGGCATTGTTGGCACTGTAATCCTGGGAGTTTGCTTGAGGCCCGCATAGTCACATCACTGTCTACCCGCCTCCTCAGGATGCCTGTCCTGAACTCCTGGGGAACTCTAGCTCTCACCCAGTCTGGGGGACCTCCTCATCTTAGTTAGCAGAGGAGATTGAAATATATGGAAGAGACCTGGACTCAGGGAGGAAGACCAGGTTCCAGTTTCAATATAGCCAAGGCACCATGGTGTCAGAAAGCCTGTTTCTCTGGTTGGGGGTCAGTTCTTCCACCAAACAAGCATAGAAGATTCTGTGCCCTTTCCCTGTGGTGTTGAGACTTGTATGAAAAAACAAGATGAGGCATGTGGAAGCTCTCAAGTATTCCTTTCTTGTTATTATATCTATAGAACCATCATCCCTCCTCTAGAAGCAAAGAAAATGCCAGTATTTTGTGCTGAGCTCTGTGTAAGGTGGTGTTGAGTGTATCCCTCTGAAACCTTTTATTTTTATTGTTTGTTTGTTTTGAGATAGGGATTCTCTGTATAGTTTTGGGTGTCCTGGAACTCACTTTGTAGACCAGGCTGGCTTTGAACGCAAGCGATCCTCCTGCCTCTGCCTCTCAAGTGATGGGACTAAAGGCCTGTGCTACCATGTCCCGCTTGAAACTTTTTAGACTGGTCTTCAGGATCATGGTGAGGATGAGGCAGGTGTGAGAGGTATTTATTGCTCAGTGTTCCACAGCCTGCTGGTTCAAGGATAAGCTCCATCTTCTTCTAGCATTCATTGTCTGTCAACTGCCCTTGACAACTTCCCAGTCATCCTAGGCACTAGGGAAAAAATCAGATTAACCATCAAAGAACTGGTTGTTCCAAAGGAGTTGGTTTAGGAAACAGACAGATGAGTAAGGGAGAAAGGATGGAGGAAGGGGGAGTTGGTGCAGCTTGTAATCCCAGCCATGGGAGGCAGAGGCAGGGGGAATCTCTGTGAGTTTGAAGCCAGCCTGGTTTTACATAATAAGTTCCAGGACAGCCAGAACTACACAATGAATCCTTGTATGGACAAAACAAGCAAGCATACAAAAAGCAGGAAGGAAGGAAGGAAGGAAGGAAGGAAGGAAGGAAAGGAAGGAAGGAAAGGAGAGGAGTGCCTGGGGACAGAAAAATGTTCTGTAGAGTCACTTGGTGTGGTGGGAAGGCCTCTAGGGGGAGGGGACATTTGAGTAGGGACCTGCCTGATGGAAGGCAACATGGCTGTCTCTCAAAGGGTCTGAAGCAGGCTTCCCCCAGACCTGGAAACCCCACTCTGGCACATGGAATAGCTATAGACTCTGGGCTCGCAGCCCTGGGTTAGAGGAGACTGGGTGCCTTGTGAGTTACCACCTCCTTCGCTCCCTCATGTCCTCCAGCTACTTAGAGACATTTTTTTCCAAAACATCCAAGGATGTCTTAATGAAGAGAGGCTCCAGAGCTGCCTAACCCGAGCCACAGAGCATCATCAGTCTCCTTGGCGACCCACGCTAACACTGATACCAGAGTGTTCTGGAATCTTCAGGCTGCAGTGAGCTTTTAAGTCGGACTAGCTTAGGCAGGAGAACCAGCAGCCCACCTTCAGGGGGCAGCTTCTATTTCAACTGCCTCTTAGAGGCCTTTTCCCAGGGAGCTGTTAGAAAAGTTCAAGACATCTTGATGCATAGACTTCTAAGAGGAAAGGCTCCCCAAGGGACTCCTCTCATGCCTGCCTGCTGGAAACACGTCCTTGGGCTGTGTGGGCTGGATGAAGCTCTGCTCAGGGTCTTTCCCACTTGGGAGACTTGTTTATGTATTCATTGTTTTTATTTTGGCTTAATTTTTTAAAAATATTTATTCGTTGACTTTGTGTGAGTGTGTGTGAGTATGTGTGTGTATGTGTGTAGAGCAAGTGCCTTTACCTACTTTGCCATCTTGCTGGCCTCTTACCTTGCTTGCTTGCCTTTTCCTTCCTTCCTTCCTTCCTTCCTTCCTTCCTTCCTTCCTTCCTTGCTTGCTTCCTCTCTTTCCTTCTTTTTCTCCTTCCTTTCCCTTCTCTTCCTTCCCCTCCCCTCCCCTTTCCCTTTCCTTTCCTTCTTCCCTTTTCTTTCCTTTTTGACAGGGTAGTCTAGGATGGACTTGAACTCTTAAGTAGCCAATGATGATGTTGGACTCCGGGTCTTCTGCCTCTACCTTCAAAGTGCTAGGATTGTAGGCTTGTTGTGCCACCACTACTGACTATTCATTGTTTTTCAGATGATTTTATTTATTTACTTTAAAAAAAATTGAACTGAAGAGATGGTTCAGTGGGTTAAGAGCACTGGCTGCTCTTCCAGAGGGCCCAAGTTCAATTCGTACATGCACCCACACAGAAGCTCCAAGCTGGAACTCCAATTCCAAGGGTTCCAACACCCTGACACAGACATACACACAGGCAAAATACCAATGCACATAAAAAAAAATCAAAGAAATTTCCATAGACTAGCTTCAGAAGCAAGAAAACTTTTTTTTTTTTTGGTGGGGGTGGCTTTGTGTTCCTATGTTAGCTAGGGATGGAAGCCCAGGCCTGAAGTGTGCTAGGCAATGTGTTTTGCTACTGTGTTACATCCTAGCCTGAGAAAACTTTGTAGTCTAAAGAGACCTCAGGACCTGGTAGCTATGTCATGGCAAACTCTTGCCACATAGAACAGTCTACGTGGGACCCCTATGGTGAGAAATTTCAGTGGCAGTTGAGTGATGCTCTTCGGAGAACCTCCTCAGATGGCAGTTTGGCTAGGTGGCCATATGTGCCAAGCAGCAAGAGATCCAGCAGCTGCCTTGGTGGGCCACTGTCTCATGTTTCTGACCTCACATGGGGAAGGCTTGAGACGTTACCGTGTGGGAACACCAGTGCTTATCTGTGTTCTATCCCATCACCCCTCTCCCCTCCCGACACACACTCCAGGGACTTGTTGTGTAGCTCAAGCTGGCCTCAAATTATCTATCCTCCTGCTTTAGTCTCCCATCTTTCTTTAACGTCCATGCGTCTGTGATGTCACCATCACCTCCCTGGTGGAAGCAGTGTGCACACTCAGCTATGCAGACCTTGGTCAGCACCAATGTGTATGTTCTGTGCCTGGTGTTCTGGGTGGCTCATCAACCACCTGTTCTGCTCCTTTCCCCTCTGTTCTCAGGATGGGTGGTGAGGAAGCCTTGGATGTTAGTGAGGCTCAAACAGCAGAAGCTGTGTCCAGGGTGGCAGGTTGATAATTTTTGTGTTATTCTCTGGGTGGGTGGTAAATCTCAGCATGATGTCACCACTTGAGGTCTGTCCCCATTCAACAACTCCCGGCTTCATGACTCGGCTGGTGCTGGATGGAGCCAGGGTTGGCCCTGGGGACCCAGGGAGGAATAGGACAGTCATGCCCGACTTCCCATCTGTCACATTGGAAGAAAGAATATAGTGTCAAGAATGCCTTCCAACTCTAGGGAGGATTCTGTGGCTGTGAAAGGGAGGCCTGAGCCAGGATTCTGGGCAGACAAGGAGCTGATCAGCTGGACAGGGGTGTGGCTAGGGTGAGGCAGAGGCTGATAAAGTGAGGGGTGTAGGCAGGCCGCTCTAGAGGGAGGCGAGTGAAATCTGAGAAGGAAACTCCCAGACTCCCAAGGCCTCATTTTGAGAAAGCCACTTGTCACAGTGATTCAGTCCATTTTGGATCCTCGATGGGGTTCAAGTTTTCCCTGAAGGTTGCCCCCTCCCTAAATCTCGTAGAGTACAATGAGAGGCAGTGCTGACAGGTATTTCAGAGCGGAGCCTGCTTACTCACTGTCATGTCCTTGCTCAAGGCCACACCTGCCTGGCCTTCTCCCACGTGAGGGACAGGGACAAATAACAGTCACCTGTCCTCCTGACCAACATAGGGCCGGCTCACTGTCAGAGTGAAAGGATTCTTTTTCCAGGCATGGTTTGAGGGACACATCCATCTTCCCAAACAAGACACATTGTACATATGAAAGAGAAAATCTCCATGTTTCACATCTTAGGAGACCACGACTCCTACTGTGTTTGGAGGCTGTGGAAAATCTGCAGACATATGTCTTTGTTTGGGCTTTAAATGTGTGCAGCCTATAAGCAAGGGTTCAGTAAAGAAACCACCAAGATGGCTGCTCCATGATTTGGGGTAGGGGTGGGACATGGTTATTGTGGAGAATAGAACATCCAGGGGCATCTGGAAGAGTTCAGAGCAGAGAGGAAAAGGAAGCAGAGTGAGCATGGCTGCGGATATCCTTGTGAGAAGCAAGAACAGCAGAGAATAAGACAGGGAATAGTGAGGGTCAGCGGAGAGTCCTGCTGCTACGTAAAGGGTATCTGGGAAGGCAGAACCCTGTGAACTACAACAGCCTGGTGGCCAGCACGGTGGAGGAGGAGTGGGGGAGGTGAGAAGGGCTAGATGGATTATGAAATTCGTAACAAGTGTGAAAGGGACTGAATGGGTCTAGAAGCCATCGTGGACTTTGATATGCAACTACAGGCATAAGCCAATGGAAGTAGCTCTTTCTGGCTGGCAGAAACCCATTTCACACGTTTCTGGGAAATGCTGGCTGTAGGCTTTTAGCAGTCCTTCTCTAGTCCAGCTTGAGCCGAGACCCTCATTTCTGGATATATGCACTGAGGTTCGGAATTTGGGGAACTGGAGTTTCCTTTGGATCTGGCACAGCCCACACTCTAGTGCTTTGGGGGCAGGGCTGAGATCTTCGTGACAGTTTTAGTTTGAAACATGTCGCAGTGTCCTTTCTGGAGAAAGATAAGGTTGTACATGTACGTAAGCTGAGCGTGTCAGGGTGGCGTTTGAAGCTCAGAGTAAGCCTTGAGTGTGGGAGGGGATAGTGTCTTGACTCGGAGATACAGCTTTTGTTGTGCAAGGGGACATGGTAAAGATTCTGCTGACGTGAATGCTCCAGGCTATGGCTCAGGTTTTTATTTTAGAGAGAGAGAGAGAGAAAGAAGCAGACTGAACATGGCCAGGGCTAGGGAAGTGGGAGAGCAGGAGGATGGAATAGTGGAGGAAGCAAGAGACAGGAGCACGGAACACATGAGCTAGGGAGATGGCTTAGCCGTTAAAGGCTAGGCTCACAACCCGAACTACAAGAGAACAGAATACACACATATCTCGGGGACGGGGGGCGGGGGGATCAGAGGGAGAGAGGGTAAGCGGATGGCCAGAAGGCAGAGAATATAGTGAGAACAGCAAGAGCAGAGAATAGTGAGAAGAGCTGGGTTATAAGGAGTAGCTATGGGGGTGGGGGGAGGAGTCATGAGCTAGAGCTAGAGAGTGTTTAGGGTAGGACAGGTTGTGTGAAGGGCTAGGATGCTAGTGTGGACTATGGAATGTGTAACAGGTCCTTGAGATACTGGGAGGCCTGGAGGCCAACAAGGACTCTGATATGCAGCCACAGGTATATGTCAGGATATGTCCCTTCCGTCAGAGCTAAGGGAAATATCTCCTTTGGGCAGATGGGAACGAGTTTCACAAGTTCATGAGGAACGCCGGTTTTTATCTAACCGCCAGAAAGCCTGTAGTCCAGTCTGAGCTCGTTTCTGGATATGTGGACTGCTTTTTGGAGTTTGGGAAACTGGAGTTTCGTTTGGACTTGGCACTTTCTCCTATAAAGTCAGAACAGTGTCCCGTCACCTCAGCAGTGATGGGAAAGAGAGGAAGCTGAGGACGTGTGTCCCTGTGTCTAGGAGTAGATGTACTCTTGGCATGATGAGGAAGCTGAGGCCCTGCTGCCCTGGCCTCCTCCCTAGGTGCACTTCCTGGGTCCTCTGAGGGGGACTAGGGGCCTTCCTCATCGCCCTCAGGGCTCCACCTGTGCACACTTGAGCTTCTGCTTCCCCGGCTCATCCGAGGTTTCCTCAGCTTGGCAGCATTGACCTGCTGGATTCGTGCCCTGGATGTGGCAGCTGAGTTGGTTGAGCCTCCCAGCACCTATCACTCAGGTCAGAGCTGCCAGGCTCCTTTCAGGCCCTGCAGCCATTATGCCAGCAAGGGAGGGAGGGCACAGGGGTAGGAATGAACATCTGGGCCTAGGGAGGTGAAGCAGACCCAAAGGCTGGCCTCCTGCTAGAATTGTTAGAAATCGGTGGATTCACAGGGATAGGGGGATGGAGTTTCCTGGCATACACAGGCCCTGCAAACCTACTTCCCCACAGAGAGCCTTTTTGGAGCCACTGAGCATCAGATACTGGTTGTAGAAAGGATAGGGCAGCTGTGACTGGGTGATCAAGCTCGGAGACAGTGTGACAGGGCCTAAGAACCACCCACCTTGCCTGCTCTTTGCTCCCTCCTAGACTTGATGGACCAAACCTTCTTCCCCGGTCCCAACTTCTGCCTTCAGAAATGAGGTCGGTGAAGACCAGGCAGGGTCAAGGCTGGGGATGAGGACAGATCAAACAGCCTAACGGTATGTGGACACTTCCTCCACATGCAGTGTTCTTTCGTACAATCTTGAGAGAGTCTCAATCCTGGGGGCTGTTGTATGGTACACAGAGGAAGCACAGTACACCATCTGACCTTGTCAGCCAGTCTGGCCAATCTCTGGCTCTGTGAGCTTGGGGGTGGGCTGATTCCGAGGAGGAATCCTTTGGGAGGAGGAGGCCTTTGGGTGGTGGAGATCCTTGGGCATCATGCTAGACCGACTCGAACCTGACAGGATCCGTGTGATTGATGTCAGTTCACTGGACACTCTCTGGAGCCTTTCAGATTGATAGTCAGGCTGCTACCCCCTGAGTCGGGCCCCTCTGGAGGAAGGGACCTGTCAAGAAAGCACACGGTACAGGGATGTTGCTGAAGGCATTGACCCTGGATCATGACAGCTGGGGCTGCCTAAGCCCAAGAGCAACACAGATTCTTAGATGGTGCCACCCAGGAGCTTAGGAATCTATCTACCTCGACTTCTGTCTAGCTCAGACATACCCTCCACATCCTAAACCATTATCATTCAGCAAGCCTGTGGTGGAGCTTCCCCTGGACACAGTGCTGCTAGCTACCTGTGCCTCCTCCCCTCACCCCAGGAACATTCTGTAGGGTGTGGTGGTGGTGATCAGCTCTGAGGGGGTGGGGCGTGGCATCACCAGGAGAGCCCAGAAAATGAGTCAGAACCCCCCCCCCCCAATCTATCCACTGAAGCAGCTATTTAAAACCCTAGTGCTGACTTCACCATAATCTTTTCTCACCCCAGACTCTACCATGTATGACACTGAATCAGTCTTTCTCTTCCTGATTCCTAATTTTCTCTCCATCCTGCTTCTCAACTCCAATCTTGTGTGCGTGCGTGCGTGCGTGCGTGCGTGCGTGCGTGTGTGCGTGCGTGCGTGCGTGTGTGTGTGTGTGTGTGTGTGTGTGTGTGTGGCGGGGGGGGGGGGAGAGGATAGCCACACCTACCTCTGTGGAAAGCAGCTGTCCCCACTTCCCTGAAGGACCTCAGGAAACAGGGCAGAGAGGGAAGGGCGGCTCAAGAAGGTGTAGAAAGGTGCTGGGGAGGGCGCTCTCTGGGGAAGAACACTGCCTACTCTTGAAGAGGACCTAAATTCAGTCCCCAGCACCCACGTGGCACCTTACAACTGTCTGTGACTCCAGTTCTAGGGGATCTGATGCCCTCTTCTGGCCTCTCTGGGTACTGCATGCACACCGGCTACAGATGCATGCACGTGGTGCACAGATGTATGCTGGCAAAACACTCATATATGGAAAAAAAATTAATAAGCCTAAAAAGAGAGAGAGAGAAAAGATATGGAGCTGGTTCCAGAGAAGGAGGTAGAGCTGGACCAGGAAGCTTTGTATGAGAAAGCTCACTAAGACCAGTGAACTCGTAGACCGTCAGTACCTGGCCCAGCCATTTCAGGTATTGACCAAAGCTCAGAGCCACACCAGGAACCGTGTGCGAAGGGGACACTCAGGTCCATATCCAAGGCTCCCTCCAGCAGGGAACTATTGGGTCTGCAAATGTAGGCTCGACCAAGATCAGGTCTCCTAGGAGAGCCCGCCGAGGGCAGACCTCCAGAACAGCCTCTTGACGGCCAAGCCTTGCACTGGTGCTGGGCTATATTGAGAGCAGCGCCTGGTATGCCAGGGTTCCCTGCGTGCTGCTTAAGCCACTGGGTACCCAAGGGATGCTCGGCCTCTCAGAGAGGAGATCGGTTGTGGTACGATGCAGGAGAGGAACAGCTGTGTCTCACCAGGCCTCAGAAGCTTGCATCCAGGCCTTGTGGCTGTCCACCTTCCGGCCCCACAGCCATGTCTTGATGATTGTGATTTATAGGACAGGGTCCACTCAGGAGCCTCTAATGTTGATCATAGTCAGAGGTGCCCTGGACTCCTCGGAGCCAGATAACTTCTAGTTGACCCTGCCCACCCCACCTCCCTGTCCCCGTTTTCCTGAAGATACAGTCATCAGTCCTAATCTTTTCCTCCTCCTCCTTGGCACCTAGATCCTGGCCAACGTCTTCCTCTACCTGTGCGCCATCATCGTGGGCATCATGTCCTACTACATGGCAGACCGCAAGCACCGCAAGGCCTTCCTGGAGGCCCGCCAGTCACTGGAGGTGAAGATGAACCTGGAGGAGCAGAGCCAGCAGCAGGTGAGACGCGGGGCTCGTTGGGGAGCCTGGGAGAGGACGTCTTGGGCCTGAAGTTTGTGCCAATGAATGGAGTGTGTAGGGTGCGGATCCTGCTGGTGCTGTGGGCTTGTGCAGGCAAGAGCCATGCGGCCCTTGACGCCTCCCACTACCTCCTCGTTCTAAGTCACTTAGGAAGCAGCAGCAGCAGCAGCAGCAGCCCCATCCCTGGGGCCCCTCCTGTCTACCTTTCTCCATCTGGAGAAGGGCCTGCTTGTCCCTGCTCTCTGTGTACTGGCTAACCTCCAGCCTAATCCACACAGCACCGTCCTCCCAGCTCCAGGTGACTCAGCCTTTTAAGTGGGTTTCTGTCTGGATTCATCTCCAACACTTCTTAAAGGTCTCTAGAAATGACACCCACCAATTTCCTGTAGGTTTATCTCCCTTCCTTGAAACTGAGGCCGACTCTCCTCTCTGGGTAACATGTCATTTGGCGCTGGTGGCAATGGGGTGTAGGTAGGGTTGGGGCACAGATGCTACAAGCTTTCCAGAAGCTTCTAGGCTTTGCCTTTAGTTTGGGGGGATTACTGGGTGAACTGCTCCCTCAGCCTCATTCATAGTCTGTAGACCAGCGGTTCTCAGCCTGTGGGCCATGACCTCTTTGAGGCTGTATATCTGCTATTTATATTACGATTCATAACAGTAGTGAAATTGTAGTTATGCAGTAGCAAGCAGATAATTTTATGGTCACCACAATCTGAGGAACTGTGGTAAAGGGTTGCAACATTAGGAAGGTTGAGGGCCACTGCTCTAGACAGCGGTATTTGAAGGCACACATAATCACTTAGCTGGTGACTATGTTTCCTCTCTCTTAGGGTATGTGTTCTCTGCTTACCAATGAGATCTGGAAGCTTCTAAGTCAGGCCTTGGAGTCATCTTTTTTCAGAAAGCAAGGTTTATAAAGGGAATTTTCCTTGCCTCTGTGGTGACAAAAGTCCATGGCCTATGGTGTTCTTGGGACCTGCAGCAGCCTGTGTGTGTGTATCTATAGAATTTCCTTTATGACATTATGGTTGGGAGTTGCTGTGTGTTTAGCCTCTTATGCCATGGTGGCATTCCAGAGTCAACCCTGAGCGGGCCCGGGAGTCCTTTCATCCCCCAGAGCCTCACTTTCCTCACCAGCAGAGCACAGGTGGTGGCGTTCACCTTGAGGGTTCCCGGAGGGTCAGTCGAGAAGCCCAGGTGGAAGTGCTTTGTAGCCTGTGAACTTGGGAACGGCCATGGCACCTTCAGGTTCTTATCCCCAGGACCACATGCCACCCCTGGGCAGGGTCAGCGCAGAGAGCATGGGAACTGCAGCAAGGCCCTTCCTGGTGCCCCAGAAATCTGGGACAGTGTGGAGCAGCCTACTGTGAACGAGCTGATACTCCCTTGTGCTGCCTGCCTAGCAAGGTGGACCTCGGGCCCCTCCATGTGAGTCACAGGTGAGGCCAACAGGAGGGCCAGGTCCTCAGCTGTTCACTGAGCTCACAGAGTTTAGCCTGGCTGTATCCTGAATGTGACCATAGCCTCCTTTTTAAATTTTTTCTCTTACGTCTTTGTGTCTGTGCACGGTGTGCATCGGTGCCCACAGAGGCCAGAAGAGGTGGATTCCCTGGAAGTGGAGTTACAGAGGGTTCTGAGCCCCCACGTTGGGTGCCGGTAGTAACTTGGGTCCTCTGTGAAAGCAGCTGGTGCTCTGAACGGTGGCGCCATCTCTCCAGCTCTGCTCCTGTAACTTCCTGGAGCCTCTCTCCACACAGAGCCTGCCTTGAGAGAGAGAGCTTTGGGGCAGTGGTTCTCAGCCTGTGGGTTGTGACCTCTTTGGGGGTCCAATGATCCTTTCAGAGTGGTCGCATATCAGATCTCCTGCCTGTCAGATATTTACATTACGATCCATAACAGTAGAAAAATTGCAGTTATGAAATAGCAACGGAAATTATTTTATGACTTGGGGTTATTTTCTCCTTTTTGTTTTCTTTGATTTACCCTGTGTCCTTGTTGCCCACTAGGTATATAACCTAGATGAATAAGCTTTGACATATTTTGCTAAAATGTGCTTTTAAATATTTTTCTTGTTTTTTTTGTTTGTTTGTTTGTTTTCCGAGACAGGGTCTCTCTAGATAGCCCTGGCTGTCTTAGAACTCAGCATGCAGAACCAGGCTGGCCTTGAACTAACAGCCATCTGCCTGCCTCTGCCTCCTGAGTGCTGGGATTAAAGGCGTGAGCCACCACACTAGGCCCTATATGCATTTAATGTGATAGGTTCTCCTGGTTACACTACTCTAGCCTACCCTGTGTTTTCAAAGGGTTTATTTTGTGCGTGTGTGAGCGTGCCTGCCTGTATGTATGTGCGGCGTGTGAGTGCCTAAGGAGGCTGGAAGAGCATGGCAGACCCCCTAGGACTGGAGTTGTTTGTGAGCCACAGGATGTAGGTGCTGGGAACCAAATGTGGGTCCTCTCCAACTGCTCTTAACCACTGAGCCATTTCCCCCAACCTCCTCCTATATATTGTTTCTCGATTGTTTTGTTTGTTTTTTTGCGACAGAGTCTCGTGTGGCCCAGGCTGGCTTCACATTCACTCTATAGCCAGTAATGCTCTTGAATTTTACCCGTTTCCCAGGTGATGCGATGGCGGACATGACATCACTCCCAGCCTATGTTCATTCTGTCGGATTTCCACTCTCGTTTAGTTCACAGTATTTTCTTAGTCTCATCAAAATATATCTGATTCATGAGCTATTTGCTTCACAATTTCTGAACATCTAGGAATTTGTTGAAAATTATGCTTTTGTTATTTTTTTTTTAGCTTAACTCGGAAAACACTCATGGGTTTTATTTTGATACACCTAATAATAACGTGTTTCTGCAAAATGAGTCCAATATCTCTGAGAAATAAAACAATGGGACAAATATAACTTATGTTTACACCAAATCAGTGGTCCTAACGAAGACTTTTGAGCAACGCTTTAATTTCATTTTACTGTCTCCCACTCCACACTTTCTGGCTGTTGTTATGATGTATTTTAATTCAATACACATTTAAAGACCCCCAAAATGTGGTTACAGTTGCCTTATACCATTAACATTTATTAGTCACATTCAGTTTATGCTCTAATTTCTCTCTGCTCCTTCGAGCCTGGGGCTGGAGTTTCTGCTAGCATGTCTGGACAGCAAGCCCCTTGGACTGCCTGTCTCACCCTGGGCCTCTCCACCAACGCAGTGGCCCTGTCACACCAGAGCCAGGGTCCAGTCAGGACTTCATACTTACACAGCAAGGACTTACACAGCTTATACAGCTCAGGAGCCCCTATTTCCTGTGTTTTCTTTTTCTTAATTAAAATTTTTCTTAATTATTATTTTATCTTATGTATATGGTTATTTTGCCTTCATGTATGTCTTATGTGTGCCTGGTGCCCGGGGAGGCCAGAAGAGGGCTTCACACCCCCTGAAACTAAAGTTAGAGATGGTTGTGAGCTGCCATGTGCGTGCTGGGAACTGCGCCTGGTACCCTTACTTAGCCACTATCGTAGTTAAAAGGCACCAGGACAATAGTTTAGTCCATTATCATCACTGTGGTGTAAAGGCAGACCTAGTGCTAGAGAAGGAACTGAGAATTTGACATCGGGATCCTTGGGAAGCAGGAAGTGAACTGGCTGGAGCCTCTGAGACCTCAAAGCCCAACCCCTTGTGATGCACTTCCTCCAAAGAAACCACACCTGCTCAAGGCCACACCTCCCAGTAGTGACACTCCCTATCGGGGGCCATCTCTGCAACAGAGCCATCTTCCTAGCCCTATTTTCTATTATTATTATTGTTCTTTAATACAGAGTCTCACTGTGTAGCTCAGGCTGGCCTAGAGCTAGGGACAGCCCTGCCCCAGCCCCTTGAACACTGGGATTATAGGTGTGGGCTTCCATGCCTGGCTTCCCCTCCTTTTCTCTCTGGGCTTCAGGCAGAGTATTTGTGCTGACCTCATTTTGACTTTCCAATTTTTTTCTTCTTCTGCTTTGCCAACCAGTCTCTGTCGGCCCCTCTGCTCATTTATTAAATACATGATTTTGTAGTGTGTCACCTAAAATGCCAGAAACAACAGTATTTATAACTCCTTTAAGGAATGTTACTTATTGACACATTAAGGTACAAATTCTTTTGGCTTCTAATTCTTAAGAGAATAATAGCTGGTAGAATTGCTTCAGACAGTTGTTTGTCTGTACCCTCTTTTGTAGCATTTTTGGTTTGGGTGGTGTGTCTCTTGCTTGTAGCCATACATTTGGATACTTCATTTGGATTCCTATATTGGATTCCACTCCAATCTCGTCTAGCCCCTACCCCAACACTAGGTAGACGAGAGAGAAAGTTAGAGAGGAAAGAAGGCATAGACCTCTTTAGACAACTTCCTCCTGATTACCGGCATCAAGTTCCTTGGTGCAGGTCCAATCTTTGCTGTCAGAATAGTAGCAACCAGCGGTAGCAAAAGCAACTAGCAAAGCAGCAGCAGGAACCAGCAGCAGCTGCCATAGCCCCTCTGGGTTGCTCACATTCATGCCCTCTCAAGAGTCCCCAGAATTCCAAACGTATCAAGCAGCCCCATATCCCACCCCTGGGATTGAAACAAAACTGTATTCACACCGTATAACTGGGCCTCTAGAGACACCAAGATTCTCACTACACTGGCCTCCTGCACATGCTCCAGAGGAACAGAGTGCCAGAAGTCAGCCTTGTCCTATAGCGGCCCTCTGTTCTCCAGAACCTCAGTCCCTTTGCTCTGTCTCGAGTCTTTGTTCTCCAAGTCTCATCTCTCCAGTGCTTGGGACGAGCCGACCATCGCCCTCTGTTCCCTGTCCTCAAAGGAAAGAGGGCAGAGTGTATTAGGCTCACCTAACTGTGTTTCTCTTTTCTCTGAAAAAGCTCTTGGCTCTTCATGTCTGCACTGCTTTGGTGTTTCTTATTGCTCCTAGAGAGCTAGAAATTTATGTAATTTATATGTGTGCAGAGTCTATGTGAGACAGTGTATGCACGTGAGTGTGTGTATGTGTGAGTGTGTATGTGCAGTGTATGTATGTATGAGAGAGAGAGAGAGAGAGAGAGAGCGAGAGCCAGAGGGCAAGCAAGCTCAGGTATTGTCCCCACCTCTAACCCCTTCAACAAACAAAAGACAAGGTCTCTCACTGGCCCAGAGCTTGAAATTTGACTAGGCTGGGCTAGGCTGGTTGGTCAGGAAGCCTCAGGGATTTGCCTGTCTCCTCCTCTTCCGTGTGGGGCTTACAAGCGTGTACCACCAAGTGTGGCTTTTTCATGTGGGCTTTGGGGATAGAACTTAGATCCTCATGTTTGCAAGGTGAGCCAACTTCTCAGCCCCAGTTCTAGCCATTTGTCAGTACGGCACAGTTCAGCGGCATCATGTCCATTTACAATGTTATGCATCATCCCAAACAGAAAGGAACTCTGCCTGCTCAACACTGACTCCTCAACCCCCAGCCTCCGCCAGCCATGGTGAAGCTGCCTATTGAGGCATCTTGTCAGTGGAGTCAGATAGTAACTGTCCTCTGGTGTCCAGCTTGCCTCATTTATTAGCATAAAGTCTTTAGGGTTCGTCTCTGTGTGGCATGTGCAGAACTTCCTTTGTTCCCGGGCATCATTATACTGTTTTGACCACGGCCTATCTACCAGGACCTTTGAGTGCCGTGTCCACTGAGCATTGCATTGTTTATCCTTTTGTCTGTAAAGTGGAATTGCCGGGGCATATGATACCACTGTGTTTAACTTTCCGAGGCACCGGCCTCGTGCATTTTTAATGTTGATAAACATTGCTGAAATGTCTCATACACAGGTTTAAACAGTTTATAGTCCTCTTAGTGATAGATGAGAGTGTACTTAGGCACTTACACCTCCCTTGTGTGTCTAGAAAATACTTCTTTGCCCGTGGAACCCCTGCCGCTCTAGGAACTGTTCTTGCTCTCGAAGTCAGCAGCCCCCCCCTCCCCCGTCCTTGAGCCCTCCCCCACACTGTGCCACCTCCTCTTGCAACTGACACCACAGGGGACCAGCCCCACCGCTGCCCCTATGCTGATGACCTCTGATCTGAATTAAGTGCTTCCGCAGGCTTTCTTGGGACAGCAGGCTCTGGCTTTCCCCTGTGTGACATTGGAGATAATGTGTCCCTCTCTTCGGTTTAGCCTTCTGAAAAACTGCATATACATCTCAATAATTGTCATGGATGGTTTGGAAAGCACATGACGTAAGAAGGCAGAAGTGAGCTTAAAAACCAGGAAGCTCTGTGGTGCTGTTAACTACTAGGTCACAGCTTCAGCCCCTGGGGATGTACCGGCTGAAGGAGGGTGGAGGAGGAAGGTAGCGGCTAGCTGAGAGAACACGGCTCTCTGTTCCAGTCAGGACAGAGGTCACCCCCTCCCTGGGCATCAGGGATGACTGCATACAGGCGCTTCAGCAAGGGTGACTTGGGATCTCAGTGTAGCTCTCTATTTGCTTTTTCTCTGCGGTATGGATGGAAATGAGGTGACAGACGGGGAGACGGGGACAAAGGGATGTAGGAACATTGGTCTTGGATGCAGACGTCCTCCCTGAAGAGCCACTTGAAGTCACTGGCACACTAAATAATCTGTGCAGACCCAGGTAGATGTGAAAACACTCCCAGGACCAGTTCTGAAGGCAGAAGAGGTCCTTCCAGAAGGCAGCCCTCGGGCCCATGCCTCACTTTACGGTGTCCACATGCATTAAGTGTTTTCTGAACTGCTTTTGTGGCAAGTGATGGGCCCTGGCACTGAGGGTGCGCGGTCCTCAGCCACTCTCCCTTTTACGTCATTCTGACACTGCAGAGATCCTGCCCAGGCTTCTCTGGTTCCAGTCCCTTTTGTTGCGGGCTTTATGGAGGCTTCTTGCTTGGGCTGAAGGTGTGACAGAGAGGTATAGGTCCAGGAAGAGGTGAGATGGCTCAGTCGTCTAACACTCAGACATTTCCCATCCCCTCCTCACCCCTACCTTTTCACAAGGAAGGCATGTCTCAGGTGGAGGACAGGTGGAGACAGAAAGTAGGTAAAAGGGTCAGGAACAAATAGCTCAATAGCCCGACCGGCCCCTATTCCCCTGCAGAGCAGAGCTGCGTCTGGCCAACTCCAAAGCCTTATTGATGTGTCTTTCTGAGCACGATCCTGGTATGAAAAGGGATTCAGGCCAGACATCATGGGTGGTCCACCAGCTGGATGGGTAGAGCTACCTCAGGAGACCCTGGGCTTCTCTCTCGCCTCCCCTCAGCTCCAGGCTCCATGGGCATGTCAGTGTGGAGCCAGAGGCCCAGAGGAAAGAACCTTCATTATTGGTTGTGATCCCCATGTGACCTCACTTTGGGGATTAGTTTGGGACCTTTAGGGTTGTTAAGCAACCCAACTGGCACCTGGCAACAGCGGGCACCCAGAACATCACACCTGTTGCCAGGTACAAACTTCAGAATCGTGAGAATCACCCTCAGAAGCACTTCCCAGGCAGCGAGATGCAGGAGGGCTGAGGAACACGGGGGATGGAGATGTGACAGCGGAGGTGGCCTGCACAGGCTTGCACTTCCTCCAGCCATGTCCTAGCCTTTAGAGGAGAGGGCTGAGAACAGCCTCCACCGTCCGGCACTTAGGAAGCCACAGCCAGGCCTGTGGAAGAGCCTGGGTGCACAGGGTTCTAAGAGAGCCATCCACGGTCTGTAGCTGTGAGCCCCAGGAAGCAGGGCTTAGAGGACACTGCTTCTGTGGTACCCAGCTTCTGTAACCTGCTGCTCTCCCTGCCTCTCATGACCCTCCGTGTGAGGCTGCACTGCTGTTCCCAGCCAGGACTTCATGTGCAGGGTGGGTTTCTCTGCGGGAGCTGTGAACTCAGAAGGCCCTGTTTCGTGAGCCTGCACGTCCTTGTGCCCTGACCTCTGCCCGGGCCTGCTTTACTGCTTGCCCTAAGTCCTTCAGCTGTTACGACACAGCACAGAATCACCTTAACCCTGAGCCTTGTTCTCCTGGAGGGCCACGGGGAAGGGGAGAATCAGATTTCCGGTACCAACTCCAAAGTTGTCCAGGCGACAGTGGGGTGGGGTGATGGACCTGCTTCCTCAGGGATCTGCTCAGTGGAGAAAGAAGGGGTACCTCTCCTCTCTATATGGGTGCAGCCTCTTCCTCCAGGCACTGGTCTTCAGTGTTGAAAGTGGGTAGGTCACCTGATAGGACCTCAGCACTAATCTGGAAATACGCTTCCATTTTAGCTTCTAAACAGAAACACTCTTGAATACAGCTGATATTCTTAGCCTTCGTCTTAGCTTTGAAATCACTTGATGTGAGAAAAGCCGGAAGGTGCCTTCCCTGTGTTGTGTAGTAAATATCCAGTCTCTCCATTGCTTCCAGTTGTCCCTGTTTGGACTCGACAGAATGTTCTTCATGCCAGTCTTTCAGAACTTAGCAAGGCACATCGCCGTTTCCAGCAGTTCAGGTTGAGGGGGCTCCCGGTGACAGTAGGAGGACTTTGCAATGCTGTGGTGTCTCCGTGCAGCATAATGAGGCGATCACCACCGAGTCCCCCACCTCCCCAGAGCCCTCCCGATCCCAAAGACCACAGAGTACCTTCCGAGCCTCGGCTAGTTCGCCGCCACTGCTGGCAGCGTATCCTGCTGGCAGCTGGGCATCTGTGGTCTGCGGCTGGCGCCGGGAGCATCTCCTGAAGCTGAGGCTAGTAATATAGATGCTTTATTAAGTGCCTCCTTAATATTTAAGAAGTGTCTACAACTTCCACAGCAACCTGGGCTTTTGACTCCCTTGCAAAGGCTCTGTGATTTTATTTTATTTTATTTTATTTTTGATATAGTCTCTGTGGCCGAGGCTGGCCTAGAACTCATGGCACTCCTGCCTCAGCTTTCCAAGTACTGGCATTACAGGGGTGAATGAGCCACCATGCTGGCTTCAGAGTGAGACTTACACTCCCATTCTAGCCGAACCACTTGGCCCTTGGCTCTGAGTCGTTACTTAGGCACTCAGAGCGTCAGCTCGTCTGTGGAGCGGGAACAGAATAGGATGGTTAGGAAGTCTATGAGAGGCTGGAGAGATGGAACAGAATAGGATGGTTAGGAAGTCTATGAGAGGCTGGAGAGATGGAACAGAATAGGATGGTTAGGAAGTCTATGAGAGGCTGGAGAGATGGCGCGGCGGTCAAGAGCACATACCGCCGTTGCACATGACCTGAGTTCAGGTTCCCGATACCCCTGTCAGAGGGCCCACAGCTGCCTATAACTCCAGCTCCAAAGGGGATCTTGTGCCCTCTTCTGGTCTCTGCAGGCTCCTGCATGAACATACATATACCCACAGACAGACAGACAGACACACTCACAAAATTAAAATTAAATTAAAATTTGTAAAAAAGTTAATAAGAGTACATTCAGATCACAGGTACCCAGGGCCACCTTCCCTGAGGACACAGACCTGAGCCAAATAGATTCTAGTCAGGGTGGCTGGCAGAAAATACATGGATGTGTGCTACAAGGCAGGGAGAGGAACTCACCAGGAACCGTGAATAGAGGGAGGGTGGTATTTAATATCTTGGGCCAGGGAACACTTTCTCAAGGTAGCTTGGCGTGAAGGCCTGAAGGTGGTGGGCATCACACCATGCAGGAGGAGGCAGCATAGGAAAGGACCTGGGGTATGTCCACGGGACATGAGAAGCACAGTACATAGGACCAGAGGAGGAAGGAGAGGCAGAGGGCTCCTGTGAGCCCCAGCCTATAGCCTGCAGTTCTGGGGAGAGCCTTGAGTTTGTGCTGAAGGGAGCTAGGGTTAGCCATCCCAGAGTCTCAGAATTCCAACAGGTAAGTGTGGCCAAGGAAGCAGGGAGGTCAGTGAAGTGTGGTGGCTCAGATCAGGATGGTAATGGTAGAAGTGCTGCATGCGAGGGTTCTAGACACACCCTAAAGGCAGAGCCAGCTGGCTTTACAGCTAGGCAGCCCAGAGAATGAGGAACTGAGGATAGACAGGCTGTTGCTGGGGCAGCAGGCCATGCTTGAGTGAATCAAGCTCATTCTGTGAATTAACCACACAGATGAAGGGTTTGAGGCCTGACACTCATGTGTACAGACCTTTGCATGGGCTCTGCTGGGCTAAGAGGGGATAGGGCCTCCCAGGGTGCAGGTGGGCTCAGTGAAAGCTGCTGACCGTGCAGCAAGCCTCTGACTGCTCCCGTCAGGATCTTATGATAGACAGCTTTCTCCTTCGAGGATGGCTCCCAGCCTTCTCTGTGGCCCAGAGTCATTGGGGCTTAGCAGAAGTTAGCCAAGAAGGCGCAGCGATTGCCTTGCCATTCCAGGCAGGAGTCCCCGTTGTGTTCTGTCCTGCCTGGTGTGGAACATGGTGTGATGGATCTAAATTAACAAAGGGGCGTGAAGTATAAAGAACTCAGATCAGGATCAAGTCATGCCTGGGGTAAACATGGTCCTGTGACTTGGTTAGATACTCACTAAGAAAGAAGAGGTCAGAACACCAAATAAAGTGTGTGTATAACATGAGGTAAAGGAAGGGTCCGGGGAAGGTGGGAGGGAGGAGAGACTCATTGGGTCACTAGGGAAACACTCAGTAGTATTTGGACTGGAGCTTAAGATGTGATTTTTAGGGCTGGGGAGATGGCTCGGCTTTAGGAGTACCTACTATTCTTCCAGAAGCCGCGGGTTCCGTTCCCAGTGCCTAGCATCTGTGACTGCAGTTCCAATCTGATGCCCTCTTCTGGCTGTCACGGGCCACACGGGGTGCACATTCGTACATTTGGGCAATACACTCCATATTACACATTAAAAACGAACATGATTCGTTACAAGCTTTTCAAGATCAGGGAGAGAGCTGGTGAACAGGTGTTGGCAGAAAGTCATAGAGCAGTGTGGTGTGTGGGTGTGGGCGCATGTTTGCTCCGTGTGTGTGCAGTATGTATGGGTTCTCGTGCTTGGTGTGCACAGATGTGTACACATGTTCGACTCTCTATTTGTATATCTATGCATGTGTTTGTGCATTTGCACATGTGAGTGTATGTAAATGTATATGTTTATGTATGTTTGAATATGTATATATGTTTATGTGTCTGTGCATGTGGTTATGTGTTATTGTGGGGCTTTCACAGACCCGCCAGTGGTTGATATAAGGCACTGGGACTCCTATACAGTTTAAAGTTTTCGGCCTTTTTGCTAGGACAGTCCCTCAGCTTCTAGCTTAACCCGGCTTGCCAGCCTGTTCCTGCTCCTGTTCCCATCTGTTCTGTCCTCTCCCGTCAACCCTTCCAATCTGCCTGAGTCTCCCTCTCTCTGTCCAGAAGTTCTGATTTCAGATCTTTGTTACAATCAACCAGCACTAAGACAACCTGACATCTCTTAGGTTGCCTTTAGGCAAAGGGGGGTTGCTAGACCTCCATCTTATGGAAGGACAAGATTGACAAGTAGAAAACCTGGTGACAGCCATAGAAATGGACAGGACCAAACCCTGCCTGCACTTAGCTCTCTGCTGGTATGGTAGTCCACAACTGAAAATAGAGAGGTGCGCCTTCCCAGTGTGGAGGCAGGTTACCCCAACAATGTGTGCGCGTGTGTGTGAGTGTATATACGTATGCATGTTACATGAGTGTGTATAAATGTGTATATGGGTGTGTGTTTGTCTCTGCATGTGTTTGTGTGCCCATGTGTTTATGTATGCACATGTGAGTGCATACTTGGGTGCGTGCGTGCGTGCGATCGTGTGTGTGTATGTGTGTGTGGTGTTTTTGGGAACTGTGCTGTGATGGACAGGCTTCATTGGAGGGACTTTCTCAGTGTGGAAGAGACGGGTGTCAGAGCAGCCAGAAGGTGACTCGGGGACAGAGCTGGAGGGGGTGTCTGTAGAGGAGAGCAGGAGCACATTCAGAAGGCACGCTGCTGAGGGTAGCGCTTTCTTGAGGAGGTGTGGCACAGGGAGGGATTGACGCCATGATAATCCTGTCCGGGTGAAATCCTGTCTACATCATTTTTGAGGCCACCCTCCCCGGCTTGGTGTTGAGCTGTCCTTTCTGGGTCAGTGACAGGTGACGTGAGCTGCCGGGTCAGCCTCCGCAGGCTCTCCCCAGCTGTGCACAGCTGTGGCCAGCGTATTCCTGTTAGCCCGGGCTCTACCTAGCTTCCACAGTGTTCTAAAGCCGTCTGTCTAGCACAGACGCCACTAGCCACAGGTAGCTGTTTAACTAATTAATTTCAGCCAGAAGTCAATCCCTCAAGTTGGATTTTAAAAGGGATCAAGGTCTCACAAGGCCTTGGCTGACCTCAAAGTTGCCACATCTAGGTAACATGTTGCTGAGGACTGACACCAGAGCTCTACCCGTGCTAGGCGCGTACTCTATCAACTGAGCCACATCCCAGCCCCTGCTACTCAGTTTTTCTGGCCAGTACCGGTGTGCTCAATAACTGCACACGGCTAGTAGCTTCCATGTTGGCCAGCACAGATTCAGAGCATTTCCATGACCCGGGAAGTTGTGTGAGAGCTGATCTAGAGGGTGACAGTGTGCCCCTGGGGCCATGTCTTGTCCTTGATGGCTCATTAACTCACCAAACCTCTGAGGAACACCCACTCTATGCCAGACTGGTGAAGATGCCAGGTACAGCACACGTGGCCATCTTTGGACCCAGCGGGCTGTCTCCTGAGATCGCCGTCATCTTGTGCTGCATAGTTTCCTTGTCTCTAGAGAGACCGCTTGGGAGTTCAAGCCAGTAACTGCGAGTCCCGAGCAGGCAGCAGTGAAGGAAGTAAAGTGTTCCTGCCCTGAGACACAGGTCCATCCTGACCCTAGCACTGACCTTCCTGCGCTCACAAGGATGACCAGTGACTGTTGACTGTGACTCGGGAGATTATGTTAGAGCTGTTCCAGGGGGGTGACAGTGTAACCCTTGGACCACATCTCCTCCATGGGACTATATCATTCGGAGAGGACAATAGCTTCCAGGTTTTTCACATGGGTCTTCTCCTTGGGAAAAGCCAAGCTGTTTGGACTCTGACCTTCCTTCCTTCCATAGCCTCCTCTGCCCAGAGGGTCAGGAGAGATTGGGTACTTGGAGGGATTCAGGGTCCTTTTAGCTCACACATGGCCTAGAAGTGGTAAGAAATTGGGTGCTTGGGTAACTGGAGAAAGGACTGGGATATATTTGCTAGGTAGCTGCAGGCTTGCTTACAGGGATGTGTGTGGGTGGGTAAGTATGCAGGCTCACTGCATATATGTAGGCTGTGTGGGCGTGAGCATGGTCATACTCATCACCTCACAGGTACTGGGTACTCAACATACATGCCACCAGGGTCCACACACACATGCACACACGCACACACTCACACACCTTTGCTATCTCCTCTCAGTCTCTCCTCTCTAGCAAGGCTGCTGGAGATACCCACCCTCTCAGCAGCAGAGTACACTCATGCAAATCCCTCCTGGCTTCCCTGCTGTAATTAACTCCTGAATGCCTGTCAGAGTGTCAACTCTAACTACTCAGGGCCCCTGGGACAGTGCTGGCCTCCTTCCTGCTTCCGTCCTGAGCCAGCACTCTGAGTCACTGCTGACAAGGACCTGCCTGGTTCCTTCTGAGCTTGATGGAGGCCATATTGACAGGCATCGCCTCTGCAGAGACTGACACTTCTGTTTGCAGAAGTAACCCCGGCTCTCAAGGGGAGGCAAGGATCCTGCCTCGGCTACTGTGGCCTTCTCTCTGAGGTACAGGCCTTGCCTCCTCCAACCCTGCCAGCCATGTACTCCACGGTGTGTTTGCACACTGCCTAGAACAAGCCTGAGGTGCTTCTCTGCCTGTTCTGAGGGCTTTTTGTTGTTCTACCCCGAAGGCATCCCAGACTTCAAATCTTTCTCTCTGCAGACTTTGGTCTTTTTCCCAGGCAGGGTCAGGCCCCTGACTTTTGTCCCCACCCATAACCATTGCGGCAAAGCTGAGGAGAAACTTGAAAGCCAATGGCCTGCTGTCTCCTCATTGCTGAGCAGTCTCAGCTCCTCAGGCCTCCCTCAAAGGGTTTGCTAGTCCTCCTCAGGCCAGGCTTCTACTTCCAGCTTGACAGTCACATGTCCTTCTCAGCAGGCTCTAGGAAGGAGAGCACACCCCCTCCCAAGCCAGCACATTCTTTGCACTGTGACAAGAAAGCCCTTCCGCTCTCCGCAAGCATTTACTTCGTTTTTATGTGACTGTTCTTTCCTCCTGCAGTAGGAGGTGTGTGGGCCAGGAGCCAGCTGAAGGAGCAGGTCTGGGCACTAAGGGGCGTTTTTCAGTGGTCACTCTGTGCTGTGGAGTCATTCACCAGCTACCAGCACGGCAGATTCAGAAGGTTCCCCTCCAAGATGGCTACACTGTGGCTCTTCTGTTATGTTCCTCCACGGTTGGTTTGGGGACTCAGCTGTGGATTATAACTTTTATGCCCTCTGAGTAGCACCCTGTCCATTTCACCATCTCACTCTGGTGTAAAAGCTGTATTTATTACAGTCCTGGTGACATAATTCACTCTTCTGTGACTTTTGAAAAGTTTTTCCTCTGAGAAGTTTTAGACTTGGAACAATGGAAAGAGCCTGAGAGAGCCCCACTGTAGAAGTGGAAGGCTATACCCAGAAGTGCTTGCCCCCAGTGAGAGGCCTTGGCAGCCTATCCCCTGATCAGGGAACCCTGAACCCTCGAATCATGACACTGCCTCCCCCCCCACTCCTCACCCCCCCTTGCTAGCCCACCCACCTGCCTGCTTTCCTTCCTGAGATCATGCCTTATGTAACCCAGAGTGACCTCACACTTGCTCTGTAGCTAAGACTGGCCTTGTGCTCCTAATCTTCTTGCCTCCACCTTCCTAGTGCTGGGATTACAGGCTTTTATGATGAGGTGTGTGTGTGTGTGTGTGTGTGTGTTCATGTATGTGCACGTTCGCATGAATTCTCTTATAGGGAGGCCAGAGGAAAGCCTTGGGTGTCATCTGTAGGAATGGAATGCTAGCCACCTGTTTTGATACAGGGTCTCTTGTTGGCTGAAGCTCACCGATTAGGCTGTACTGGCCGGTAAATCCCAGGGATGCTCCTGTGAACCCCAGGGATGCTCCTGTACCCGTCCCTGCCATGTGAGGATTGCAAGTGTGTGCACCTCTATGTGTCTGCAGGGATTGAACTCGGTACTTTATTGACTGCTCCATCTCCCCAGGCCCCAAAAACATCATTTTGATTTTGGAAATGCTTTGTCTGTTCAGCAAAATTGCCGTAGCCTTCACTGTCTCAACGTCTTCCTTCTGGGCCTCCGGTAGACACGCCTTCTGCCGGTTCGCACCACCAGATAAAAAGCAGCTTTAGGTTAAGGAAGTAACATCTCCTCGGTCCACTCCCCTGGAAAAATTCCCCACTGGCCAGCTGAAGGTAATAGTCTAAGAGTGAAAATACCACGTGGCGCTTCATGGCCCTGAGGCCATCCTAGGAAATGTGGCTGCTCAGCACCCGCAGGTACTTCCTGGGGGGAGGCAACAGAAGGACCCAAAGTCTGAAGCTCTTTGTGTGTAATGAGGAGTATCATTATTCGGTTATGTATTCCATCATACTGCCGGTATGTATCCATTGCATATATCCAATACACAAATCGGTATGCAAAATCAGTATCTGTAAATAATGATGTCCGGTGGTTGTAACTCATAGTGCCAGAACTCAAATAACAGAGCTTAATGAAATGAGGTGGTTGTTTCTGATCTGGTTTTGAAGATCATACTATGAAAGCATTGTGAAAATGAAAAGATCCATGGAAAAGAGAGCACACTACCAGTGAATTGCTGCAGAGCTTCCCTTCCTCCAGTTGAGTTCCTGACACACACAGTTCACGATTACAGAGAGAGCATGTCACAGTTTGTATCCGCTTGATACAAACCCAGACGGCCCTGGGAAGAGGGACTGTCAGCTGAGGAATTGCTCCCAACAGTGGTCTGTGGGTATGTTTGTGGGGCCTTTTCTTTTCCTTTTTTTTTTTTTCCCCCTGTGAGTTTGAGGACAGCCTGGTCTATAAAGCTAGTGCAGGACAGCCCAAGGCTACACAGAGTAACCCTGTCTTGAAAAACCAAACCAAACCAAAACCCCTCACAGAGATCTGCCTGCCTCTGCCCCGCCCCCAAATGCTGGGCTCAAAGGCATATAGCACCATGCCCAGCCGTGGGACACTTTCTTGAATGCTGATTGATAATAGGAGGTCCCAGCCCACTCTGGGTGCCACCCTTGGGCACAGGGGCTCAGGTGGTGTAAGTACTATAGCCGAGCAAGATAGGGGAGCAAGCCTCTTGAGAATAAGATCTCCACATATCACACAAGTCAATCGGTGACCTTCATTTAGAGCCTCGGCCCTTTGCTTGGTATCTTTAAGGTTGATACTTATTTATGGTCTTCTGCCTTCAGACCTGTATCATTCTTTAACATTGTTACATAATACAAAATTTTAAAAAAAAAAGGACCATCCCATCCCAGAAGAAACCAGTGGCCTCCACAGATAAGGGATTTCTGAGGCTCTTGTGTTTTGGTCTCTAGGGTCATTCTCATCTTGTGCTCCTGCTTCCCTAGTCATCCTGCTGACAGCTGCGGGTCCAGACCCAGCCAAGAGGAAGCCATATTTAAAAGGGGTGTTGGGATGTGATCAGGGATATATTACTCTTTCTTGGGATCCTCAAGGGGTCCGAAGGGGTTTTGTTGTGTCCCCGGAGCTCTGAGGTAAGTCGGAGAGGGACAGATGGTTTGAGTAGAGTCAGGAGGCTGGAGTTGTACACACAGGTTGGCATGGTTAGCCCAGTGCTGTGACCTTCCTATTCCCGAGTTCTGTGTACATGCTTTCAACACTGGACAGGCTGCCCCACTCTGGGCCTTCCTCAAGTTCCCTATATGCACCTATGTCAGGGTAAGCTGGTAGAGGGCTCAGGAGAGTCGGGGAGTTTGGGACTTGAATGGAAGGACCCTTGTTTGTACCCTTTCACCATCCCACCTGCTCGAGAGAGCCTGTGTGTGCACCCTGGCCGAGGGCCAGGAAGGTGTTCTGCTGACACTGCTGTCCGAGGGAACTCAGCATGTCACTCCGTGGCCACCCTGAAAGCCTAGAGGAAGACCAGGCCACACCTTGGTGAGGCCCCAACTCTCCCAGCCAGGCTTTGCAGTGGCTTAGGACAGCTGGGATACACTGAGCACTTCCTGGGGACCAGGCCTTGTTCTGAGTGCTCCATGCTAATGAGCCACTTAGTCCGGTACCCAGGAAACAAGGCCCAGGGGACCTTTGGTGACTTGTCTGATAGTACACTGGGAATATGGAGGCATGTCCTTCACCCTGCCTGCTCCTACCCCTGTGGATTTCCACTGATGGGGGCAACATACATGTATCCTATTTGAGGTAGACTGGGACCTTGAGTTGAACCCCCGTTCCAGTTTCCACTGCTGCCCGTGTCCACCTCCTTCAGAATTCCCAGCTTCTGCCACTCAGGACTCCAGTACCTTCTCCGGGCTGCCTTAGTGGCTAACAGGGCCCTGGCTCCGATTTTCTTGAAAACCCCTCAGAAGTTCACCCTTTCCGCAAGCCTTTCTCCACAGTGTCGACCCTCTCACTTTTTTAGGTGGTGAAACAGGAGTACGTTAGCTTCTGGGACAGGTCCCCAGGTCCCACCGGACACCATCCTCCCCCATCATATTTTGCATTAGACTTCCTCTGACTCCACCCCACTGGCAGGGGTTTGGAGATGCCAAGAGCCAGGGTCACCTGAGTCTTACTTGCTCTGCTGGGCTGCAGGGCCCTGGGGACTCCGCTGGAGCTAGGGCAGGGCGCACTGGGGTTATTTTGGCTTCTCATTCCTGTACTGTAATGATGCTATCTTGAGGATATTAATACTGGAAAAGGCTGCCTCGGAAAAGGAAAAAATAGAGAAACCGCTGTAGGCACTCAGGCTAGAGCCAGGCACCAGCCATCCTGGAACTAGGTGATTTGGGCTGTGGCCGGACTCTCGATCCAGCCTGGTCACCAGGGTCTACTCTGTCAATGAGAAACCTGCTGTGGTCCCCTGGAAATTGCTCTGCCTATAGCTTTATCCCATCTCCACCCTCTTCCCACGGTCCTCTTGCCCTTTGACCTTCAGTTTCCATCCTATAAAACCTTCACCAGCCACCACCGTGTCTTCCTCCCCTCAGGGATGAAGAGGGCAAGCCTTTTGCATTCCTCTGACTAATCCCCCCCCACCACCACCTCATTATGATTCTGTCTACCTTCTCCTCTTCTTTCCCTTCTGCCCAGTCTGACTCATGTCTTGCCATGATTTCCAGAGCTTCTGGTGCAGCCTCTGCTAAGCACCCCTGCAGGGTGTCTTCTCTGTGGAGGCCTCTCGGGGCTCCTCAGCCTAGGCACGTGTACAGCCACGCTCCTGGCTTTCCCTCACATCTGGTTTTCCTCCGTGGTTCTGTATTTTGAGCACTGGCGCCATCCCTCAGATGTTCAAACCACATCCCCCCCTACCCCCCCTACCCCCCGCACGGAAAGAGTTAGAGTGCAAATATTTCTGGCTTTGCCAGCCATATGGTCTTTGTCATAACTGCTCAGCTCTTGTTGGAGTGTGAAAACAGTCAGAAACAATGTGTAAACAAGCAGGCCTGGCCGCGTGCCAATAAAACTTTATGAAAGCCAAGAGCAAGCACACTTGGCCCACCGGCTAATGTGTTCGACTCCTGAGTCCTAGAGGACTTCTCTTGTGCGCCCGCTTTGCATACATGGCCCCCTCTCTCGGAGAGGCTGTCATTTACCTGACTTCAAGGCTCATCTCTGCCTCACTCCTGGGAAGGCCCCTGGTTACCCCCACCCCACGTGGTGGGTTTTGACCCCTTCCCCATGCGGCGCTCTGCTACTTTGGCGGTCTCCGCTGCCTCCGTTCTCAGCAAGCCAACTCCATTTTCAGCATGGTGGGCCCAAAGTGTCACCCTGCACTGCAGTCCTGACCTGTGTCCTCAGGAGACCCTTGGCTCAGGTGGAATTCTTGCTGGCTCTGGGATCGTCAGTATCTGACCTGTCATAGGTCTGCAGTCCTGCTGAGTCTGATGCAGCGGGCAGTGGGCAGTGTGCAGAGGGCTCAGCAGTGAGGGACTGATGTAGTGTGTCCTGTGGGGGACACGTGGATGGTCACACTTCTTACAGAAAGAGGGGTGCTGAGATAGAGTTCTTCTGTGGCATTTCCTATGTCTGTCATAACGCTGAGCCTCATGGGGGTAAGAAACCGCCCAGCCTGGCCCTCAGTTGCTGCCATATTGGTTTTGGGGGCTCTGTGGGAGGCTGTGCAGTTTCTGGATGACATCTCTCACCAGGGCTGGGAGGTTTCTTTCCGGAAGTGTCCAAACTTGGCCCCGTAAGGAGGGGTGCAGGCCATGTCCCCTCCAGCCCTGTGCTTCTCCCCACAGGAGAACCTTATGCTTTCCATCCTGCCAAAGCACGTGGCTGACGAGATGTTGAAGGACATGAAGAAGGACGAGAGTCAGAAGGACCAGCAGCAGTTCAACACCATGTACATGTACCGGCATGAGAACGTCAGGTATGATGGCGTGGAGGCCCAAGTGCCCGGCAGGGGGGATCCACTGAGTACTATGGAGCCTGGTTTACCATGTGCACCTCAGCTCCCCTGAACTCTGCCCTGTGGAAGGAGCCATAGCAGTAGAGGGCAGAGTGAAAATGGGCTCTAGCTTGACTGGCCTAACCTCTCATTGAAAAAATACCACCCAGAAAAGGGGCTCCTGTGTGGCCACCGAACAATTTGAGGCCAGCTCTGAGGGTAGAACCAGGATCCCTGATTCTAGAAAGATCGTCAGCCTGGGGAAGGAGGGGGCAGAAGGGCTCAGGAGAGGGGCAAGAGGGGGTGGGAGAGGGGAAGAAGGGCATGGGGTGCTGCTCACCAGGCAGGACTTTGCCAAGGATAAGCTTTAGCGTCCAAGTGTGCCAGGGTCCTTTTTCTCTTTTGAGACAGGGTGTCTCTGTGTAGCCTTGGATGTCCTGGACTCACTCTGTAGACCAGGCTTGCCTCAGCCTCCCCAGGCTTGCGGCACTGCATCCAGCTGCCTGTCGGCGTCTTACTGCGCTAGGGTTGGGTTAGCCCTCTCCCTGCTGGCAGGAGCGGGTGGTGGGGAGCACTGTCTGGGGTCTTATGGCCGATGGGCCCCTCCTTTTGCAGCATCCTGTTTGCAGATATTGTGGGCTTTACCCAGCTGTCCTCCGCCTGCAGCGCCCAGGAGCTCGTGAAGCTACTCAATGAGCTCTTTGCCCGCTTTGACAAGCTGGCGGCGGTAAGTACCCGGTGTGCCCAGCCTCCCGCTGCCGTGGGCTTCGACCCTCAGCCTTGTCCCTGGCTCCCAGGCTCTCCCTAGCTGGTCTGCCTCCCGGCCTCGGGGCCAGGGGCACAGGCCATGCTCTGCCCTTTCAGAAATACCACCAGCTGAGGATCAAGATTCTCGGGGACTGTTACTACTGCATTTGTGGCCTGCCTGACTACCGGGAGGACCACGCCGTGTGCTCCATCCTCATGGGGCTCGCCATGGTGGAGGCCATCTCGTAAGTGGGTGCCCCTGAGAGGGTGGGGCTGCCAGATGGCCAGCACCATGGAAGATCTGCTTGAGACGTGGAATAGGCTCAGTCCTGGTGCCGTTATCCAGACATGGCTTCCCTCTCCCACCGCTGTGGGAAACAGTAAGACTCCTCAGCGGCTGGGACATGTGTTCCATCCTTTGGTTCTGACAATTTTTTTTTTTTTTTAATTTTCTACTGGGAAGGTGGAGTTGGGAAATTCATCCTCTTGTGGACTTCTCTACCATCTTTTCTCTTTTTTCTCTACCATCTTTTCTCTTTTCGTTTTGCTGTTACGGTATCCCTCCCTAGACAGGTCAGTTTGTCCTCCAGGCTTGCAGTTAAGCGACTCCTGAGGTCAGGTGCTGTGGGGGAGGGGGGGGTGGCAGGTGTTATGGGAACCTAACCCAACCCAGGCTCTGCTTCCACCTGAAGGGTGGTGAGCTCCCTTCCTCACACCCCTGCACCTTCTCCCTGCCTCACCCGGGCCTGGAGAGCCCTGGAGAGGCAGTCCTTGGGTAGACGCCACCTGTGGTGGTGTGGGGAACCGTGAGGCGCAAGGTAGGAAAGGAGGCTTCCGGGAGGCTTCTCCCAGAGATTAGGATTAAAACGTTCAGCCTCCCTCCTAACCCAGCAGGCAAATAGAAACTGAGGGCACAAGGTATGTTTGAGAGGAAGGTTTATATTGTAGGCTCGAGGGAAGAGTCCAAGGCAGGGAGAGAAAGTAGAACAAGGTCAGCAGACTGGATTAAGCTGTGGCGGGTTGGAGTGGAGAGCAAGGAAGGAAGACCAGAGAGGAAGATGAGAGAGAAAGGGGGTGGGCAAGTGAGTTCATGGCCAAAACAGCAAAACAGCAAGGTTCCCGAAGCTAGGGGGAAGGGACGCCCGGGAGCTGGAAAAATTTAGGATGGGGGTAGGGTGAGAAGAACCCGAAGACTCTGTAACAGATACTCCAAGTGCTGACAGTATGGCAGCCAGCACGCACTTTGGTATGCTAATAGGAGCCACAGTTAGCCATTCACCCTGAGTCTCATGTTTGGACCTGACAGCAACTCTCTGAATTTTGTGTTTGTCGCTCCTGGAGTTGGAACTGGCTGCAGTTTTCATTCACCTGTGTCTGCAGCGTGTAGAGCCCCTGTGGGCCGTCACTGTGTCCCCAATGCCTGTCATTACTGGATCTGGGCTCTGGGCTGCACTCATGCCAGTGCAGGCCGCTTAGCTCAGGCAGAAAGCCGGAGGGGACGTGCCTCACCCGGCACTGCCTCTCTGTGCCTGGCAGGTATGTGAGGGAGAAGACCAAGACTGGAGTGGACATGCGTGTGGGGGTGCACACAGGCACTGTGCTGGGTGGTGTCCTAGGCCAGAAGCGCTGGCAGTATGATGTGTGGTCTACCGACGTCACTGTGGCAAACAAGATGGAGGCTGGTGGCATCCCAGGGTGAGTGCTCCTGCTGAGGAGGGGGGAAGCCATTCTCATACAGTCCTAGGGCTGTGACAAGGGGTCCCCAAATCCCATCCCTTCAGATGCAATGTTCCTACCTTCTGTTCCTTCGTTAAAAACACTCTGCCCAAGCTGGGCTTGGTGGAGTACGCCTTTAATTCCAGCACTCAGGGAGGCAGAGGCAGGTGGATCTCTACGAGTTCGAGGCCAGCCTGGTCTACAAGGCAAGTCCAGGACAGCCAAGGCTACACAGAAAGCCTGACTCAAACAAAACAAAACAAAAACAAAACAAAACAAAAACAAAAACTCTATTCAAAAACAACCTTTAGAAGAAAGGATTTATTTGCCAAATTATACTTTCAGTTTATCATTAAGGGAAGTCAGTAGGAGCTGAAGCAGAAACCGTGGAAGTTGACTAGCTCAGTCTCTTCCCCACGCAGCTGGTTTTCTCATATAGCTCAGAGCCACCTGCCTAGGAATGGTGTGCCCACAGTGGGCTGGATTGCTCTGCATCAACCATCAGTCAAGATAATTTCCTTCAGACATGGCAATTCCTCAGTTGAAATTCCCTATCCCTGGATGACTCTAGGTTGTGTGAAGTTGACAAAATAAAAAAAGAAAGCTAGATAGATCCAACCAGCATACCCAGTTGTGGCTGGGAGACTACCCTGAGGGGCCCTTGTCTAGGCAGGCTGCAGGAGGGCCTGGCCTCCTCATCAGAGGCAGCTCCTGTTCTCTCCTCAGTGACTACATGGCCTTTATTCCTCTTGGCAACAGGGAGGCAAGGTGGAGAGAATCTAATTCTTGAATTTAGAGCTCAGAGCTAGTGTTGAAATTTGGTATCTCATTTGATACTGAAAAGATTTATTTTTTATTCCTTTCATGTGTAGGTATGTGTCTGTGTGTTTTGTGTGCACACATGATGTACGGGTACCTGCAGAGACCAGAGGCATTGAATCCTCTGGAGCTGGAGGTATAGACAGCTGTGAACTGCCCAATGTAGGTGCTGGGAACTGAAATAGGGACCTTTGGAGGAGCAGAAAGTGTTCTTAACTGTTGAGCCAACCCTCCAGTCCCTCATCTGATACTCTTAAACAGCCCGGAAGGGAAATTATACTCCTGTTCTAAGAATTCAACAGCCTCTGGGGCCAGAGCTCAGAGCAGTGGGCGCCATGCTGTCCGCACAGTTAGCAGAGCAGGCCTGCTCGATTGGTCCCTGCCGCACACACCCTGAGTTACTGTACCGCCTTCAGTCAGTGCCCTGTGGCCCACTGTCTGTCTCGGACAGGCGAGGGCTGCCTCTGGAGAATGCTCAGGGTCTCTCCCTGCACTGTAGGCGTGTGCACATCTCCCAGAGCACCATGGACTGCCTGAAAGGGGAGTTTGATGTGGAGCCTGGTGACGGGGGCAGTCGCTGTGACTACCTAGATGAGAAGGGCATCGAGACCTACCTCATCATTGCCTCCAAGCCAGAGGTGAAGAAAACAGCTCAAAATGGCCTCAACGGCTCGGTGAGTCCTCTAATTCTAGGAGTAGAGAGGAGGAAAGACAGGGATTTAGGCCAGGTGAGGTGGTGCACACCTGTAATCCCAGCACCCAGGGATGCAGAGGCAGGCAGATCTCTGTGAGTTCAAGGTCAGCCTAGTCTATAAAGCAAGTCCAGGATAGCCAAGGCTACACAGAGAAACCCTGTTTCCAAAAACAAACAAAAAAGGGAGGGGGCGAGTGGGTGGCAATTAGCCAGGAATGGTAGCCTGCACCTGCAGTCCCAGCATACAGGAGGCTGAGGCAGGGATTCAAAGACAGCTTGGGCTACACAGCAAGTTCAAGGCCAGCCTGGGCTGTATATAGCAAGATCCTGTCTCAAAAAATAAAATTACATTTAAACAGAGTGGTTATAGAAAGGCTGGCAGGTGGTTGGCCATAACCAGAGGTAGAGCCGCATGAAAAATGCACGAGTCCCGTGTCAGCAAGTCTGGCGGTAGCTTCCTCCAGAAACCACTTGTGGGTGACAGCAGTGTCATGTGTGGAGTAAAGATGACTGTAGTAGGTCCCAAAACAGCATCCAGAGGGAGAAGTGTGGAAGTGGCTAAAATTGCAGTAGTGACATGGATATCGGGGGAGAGAGACGCAGTGAGTGGGGCTGGCCGTAGGAAGAGGAGAGCCGGGGCCAAGTAAGGTTTTCCAGCAGAAAGGAGGGAGGAATAGGGCAAAAGAGCAGTGCTGTCCTGGGGGCCTGCCCTGGGCCTGGTCCCTGCATGGTGTGGGCCACAGTCTCCCTTCCGCTTACCCCGCTCTGGCAGTGCTGGCTCTCAGCTGTCACTCACATCCTCCGGGCGCAGCTATTGCCGGCCATTCGTTCAGCCTTCCTGTAATTCTCCTTCCTTTTTTGATGTTCCTTCATATCTGTTCTGAGATGGCATCTTTGTGGGGACACCCTCCCCTGATGACCCCTTTTATGACTCCCCAGCAACTCCTGTCCCTACTCTATCTTCTTATGACTGCTTCTTTCTCTTACCTATTTTGCTCTTTTGTCTGCCCTTCCTCATGAGAATGTGGGTTCCGAAAAGTCAGGTCTCAACAGATACTTACTAATAGGACAAGCAAGCTGTTCCCCTTTTACAGTGTTTGACTCCCCCCAGGCTTGTAGAGGTAATTTAGGCCTGACATGCCCCCCCCCTCAAAGACACCTCGGAGCACCGTCACTGAGTTAGTGTCTCAGAAATAGGAGTTGGAACAATTGGGTCTTCTCTCTGTTTAGAAAACTACTCACAGTAGCGATGGGTACTAGAAAAACGACAGGACTTCTGTCAGCATAGGAGGAAGTTTCTGGAACAATGATGGAACAGCCACAGGCCAGGGTAGGCAGCAGGCCATGTTTCATGGTCCCCATGAGCTCCTTTTTTTTTTTTTTTTCCTTTCCTGTGGCAGGCTCTGGCAAATGGAGCGCCGGTGTCCTCCAAACCCAGCTCCCCCGCCCTCATTGAGACCAAGGAGCCCAATGGGAGTGTCCATGGCAGCAGCTCCACCTCAGAGGAGGCTGAAGAGCAGGAGGCCCAGGTGGGTGTGAAGCCAGGGTGGGGATGGGGAACAGTGGTTGCCGTGCTGGGAGCAGGCCACTAGCTCAGGCTCTGTTCTTCCATCAGAGTAAATGCAGTTAGGCGGGAGAAGGGAGGGTGTCCCAAGAGACACTTCCCTGGAAGCATCGTCTAGCTGGGGTAGCCCAGTCTTGTAGATTCAGGATCTGTGAGAATTCTGCAGGGTGGGAGCCTGTTTGAGAGTGAGTGTGTACGTACACACTCCCTTCTGAGTAGATCACACTTCATGGGGTCTACGCACTGAAAGCCTGGAAGGACGGGCTGGCATGTTGCCCTAAAGAATGAGGAGGCAACCCAGAATCCCCCATTACTACGAAACCTGTCAACCGTGCCCGCTGATACAGGGGACCTCCGCCTTAAAGGTCCTATGGCTGGAAGCTGGTGTTCTCACTGCCGCTGTCTCTCTGGAGACGGGTCGTTCCCAAGGTTTTAGATGCTGTAGAAGGTAGACAGAGATTCATAGAAGCTGGCCTTTCCTTGAGCATCGTCTGGCTGCTTCTCTTTAGAATGATTTTCTTGGGGCTGGAGAGACGGCTCAAGCAGTCTCAGAGCCTTGGCTGCACTTCCAGAGGGACCAGGTTCGGTTCTCAGCACCCACGTGGCAGCCCACAGCTGTCTGTAACTCCAGTTCCGGTGCTTCCGACACCCTTACACTGACATGCATGCAGACACAAACACCAATGAACATAAAAGAAAATTCATATATATATATATGAATATGAACATATATGATATTTTTTACAGGAAGTAGACTTATAAAGTTTATGTAGCTTTTACCCTTTATATAGCTTGGCCTTGACATGGCTTAGGAAGCCCACTTCTCATGCTTAACCATTAGTGGGTATCACTCATATCTACTTTATGCTCTGGCTTCAGATGCATTCCAGACTCACACAGCTCCGATGGGTCTGCGCAGTCACCCCTTAGGCTGGTGGCTGTGCAATCGAGAGCCAGGCTGCTGTAGAGCTTCTGCTAGGGGCCGGAGGAGACAATGGCAGGTGGAACCCAGGAAAGGATTTGGTCCTCAGTAGTGTGACCTCTGCTCCCCGCCTCTTCATTAGTCTTTCCTACACCCTCCCCCATCCGTCCCATCTCTCCCACTGACTCTGCCTTCCTGGTTCATAGGCCGACAACCCCTCGTTCCCCAACCCCCGCCGCAGACTTCGCCTCCAGGACCTGGCTGACCGCGTGGTGGACGCCTCTGAAGATGAGCACGAATTGAACCAGCTGCTCAACGAGGCCCTGCTGGAGCGGGAGTCCGCCCAGGTGTAAGTGGGCACCGCCGAGGCCTCGGCTGCCACCCCTCACTGGTCCTTACTCCGTGCATGGCACCGTGGTCTGAAACAGGGTCCCATCCCAGCGAGCACAGCAGGTGTGGCGTGTGGGTCACAGGGCTTGTCTCCATGGCAGGGTAAAGAAGAGAAACACGTTCCTCCTAACCATGCGGTTCATGGACCCAGAGATGGAAACGCGCTACTCCGTGGAGAAGGAGAAGCAGAGTGGGGCCGCCTTCAGCTGCTCCTGCGTGGTTCTGTTCTGCACGGCCATGGTGGAGATCCTCATTGACCCCTGGTGAGGAGGTCCAGGGTGGGGCTGACAGGCCAGGCCAGGGAGCAATTTAAGAGAAGAGCCTCTCTGGCTTTGTTTCTGTTACTTGTCTCTTTCCCTGACACCCCACCACCCCCCATTCCATAGCAATGTCAACCCCCCACCTCGATGGGATCTCAGCAGGGCCAGGAAAGCTGATGACAGGCCCATCTAAGAGGATGGAGGACATTGTTGGCATACTTAAAAAAAAAAAAACAACTCTTTTATTTACATTTCTTTTATCTTTTTCTCCCAACTCCACCCCAATCCCTTCCAACATCCCAACACCAGGTAGGAGAGAGAAAGGGTTAATAGGACAGGGGACACAGGTCTCTTGGCTACTTCCTGCTGGTTACTGTTGTTGGGTTCCTTGGAGCCAGTCCGATCCTTGTTTCAGGAGATCTCCAACCTCTTGTCTCACAACAGCAACCAGGAACAGCGAGGGGAAAGTAGGAACAGCCTTGTTCTTTCTCTGAGCGCCACACACGCTGGGCTCCGGCATTCAGTCTCTCAGATTTAAACCATCTGCAGCTGGCAAAGGGCTCCTCTCAGAGCCTGCACCAAGCAAAGAGTCTGCTGCTGTGGACCATCTGAGTCAGTCCCACACCCCACACCTGAGATCAAAACAAAAACGTGTTCCTATCCACAACAATTGCTAGATGGCTACTGGAGGGGTCATAGGGACAGGCGGGGGGATGTTACCTCAACTTTAGTCACAGAGTCGCACTGACTCTCCTTTCTTGGCTCATCTTCGTAAAAGTAGGTTTTAGTCTCTAGACACAAACTGACGTCAGTTGCGGGTCCTCTGGGGTGAGGCAGGGTATTCCGGAATCAGCTCAGCTGTGGAAGCCCTCCCCTGAAGGTTCATTATCACCTTCTTGGCCCCAGGGAACAGGACAGGCGAGTGTCTCCCCTCTGCACACAGTCTTCTGTGAGGAGAGTGTGGAGCCCTGCTTGGCTTAGTTGGGGGAGCTGCTAAAACCCTTGGGCCTTGGCTGCCACCTGAGGTTCTGTAGGCAGGACATTGGCAGGTCCCTGAAGGCACCCTGAGCCCCGGTTTTGCTCATCTGTCAAGTGAGGACAGCCACCTTGCACAGCTCTCAAGACAGTGGTGAGATTAGAGCCTTCAGTTGACAGGTGTTGTGCTGTTCCTAAAGCTTACATCTCATGGCTGTGTGTGTGAGGGGGAGATGGGTGGTGGTGGTGGGAACAGGCGTGAATATTTAAACATGAGAGTATGTGCGCAGCAGTGATGAGTGTGGGTAAAGTGAGGAAGGAACATGGGATCTGGCAGAGTTCCATTTGTAGGCTTTCATAGGTCATAGCTGATCTCACGGACAAGATGGTATATTAGCAGCCCTGAAGGGCAGGGGAGTGAGCCTTGCGCTGTCTGTGGATACTTGTGTCATGTAGACACAGAGGCAGCCGTGGGTCAAGCCTCTCACGGCATAGTGAGGGGACAGTGCCTGTGCGGCTAGAGAGCTGGGCTCAGCCCATGCTCTTGGATGCAGAGGCTGGCGGAAAGATACAAGTTTGGCACAGATTTGAGAAGGGGACCCGATGGCTGTGTCAGAATAGGTTAGTGTGCAAGAGGGACCTGAGCCCAGGCTAAGAGATGACAGTGACTTAGATAAGTCAGCAGAGACTCAGACCAGGTGAAGTTAGAAAAGGTGAGGACCAGGGGCTGGATGCTAAATTTCCTTGATGGATGGCTGGATTCTAGAGACAGAGATGGCTAGAGTCACTGGCAGAGTTGTGGGGTATGAAAGGGCAGAGGCAAGGACATCTCCAGGGCTTTTTAAAATTTGAGCTATGGGCAGGATGCAGTTGCAATAACCAAGGTAGGAAAGATGGGAAGGGCATTAGAACAACAGAGATCTGGAGTTTGAGTTGCCTGTGTGGCACTGCCCATGAGGCAGCTGAGTGACATAGTTGGGCTCAGGGAGAGGTGGGCTGCTGGTTCAACCCTGAGAGCTACGCACAGAGCATGCGTGGGAGCATGAGCCTCGCTGAGATCATCAAGGGAGAGAGAGTGGGACGAGAAGCCAGTTAAGGCTCATGTGTGTCAAAATGAAATCACAGGGACCCAAAGATCGCCGAAACCCAAGCGAGATGTAAGAGGTGGTCCCAAGTTGGATACTGAATTGGCAACATGAGTTTCTGGGGTGCTTGGCAAGAGTGTTCTCCACGGAGGGGTGAAATGGGTATGGATATAAGAAAAGGATCTGGAGCAGAGAGAGAGAGTTCCCAGGGGAGGAAATGGACGTGGATAGAGCTCATTCAGTGGTCCCTGTCCCGGCGGGGGCCACTGTGGCAGCCCTCAGCACTGCTTCTGTGTTCAGTTCTTTACTGTTTCCATCCCAGCTACAGTCTCACGCTCATTCCTACGGATCCCTTCCCAGGCTATTTCCAGGGTGTCCATGACCCGCCTTGCCTCTGGAGAAGTCCTAGCGGGCCGTTAGCTTTGCAAGGGTGGTATTCCCAGGCCCTGCCCTCCGCTGGCCTCTGCCAGGGTCTCTCATCTTGTTCTGCTAAGGCAGCAACAGCAGCTCCCTGGTGTCAGAGAAAAGCTGCCATTCATTCTTGTGCTCAGCTGGCCCCTGTACTCACCTTTGCTCTTCCACAGGCTGATGACAAACTACGTGACCTTCGTGGTTGGGGAGGTTCTGCTCTTGATCCTGACCATCTGCTCCATGGCTGCCATCTTTCCCAGGGTAAGAGGCACTCTTCAGTTGAGCTCAGAACCCTCCAGTCTCTAGAGTGACACTGTAAATGATGGAGGTGGGCATCTGCTCAGATCCTGACAGACTTGTCTATGGGCGGGGGGGGAGTCATTCCTCCATCCACCCATCCCCCTCTGCCCCTTCATCCATTCTGTGGCTTGGGCAAGCAGGAGTAAGGCAATGAAGGGGAAACCCAACTCTAGCATGTGGGTTGGCATCAGCTGTGTGAAAGACCTCAAAGGCCAGACTGAGTCTTCTACAGACACTCAAGTGCCAGGCAGGCTTTGATCAGAATAACGGGGAAAGCAGTGTTTTAGGAAAAGGGTTCTAACAGGCTGCTCACCAGGTGACCCTTGAAGTTAGGTGTGCTGACCCAGAAAAGGGAAAGGGAGGCAGCCAGGCAGAGGGCTGGCCTTAACGCTGCTCCCTGCCCTGGCCTGGCCTCGCCTCTGGTGCTGCCCACACGTGCTAGCTATGTCTGCCTACCCAGGAACTGTGACCTCGAGGCCTAGGGCTGCACGCATACCTCAAGGATCTGTACACTTCCACACTCTCCCTGTCAGTTTTGGGGAGCCCACAGGCAAAGCATGGCCTTTTAGGCTTCTGGGACTAGAGCCTGGGAACAATCAGTCACGAGCAGTCTTATCTTCAGGACATACTGATGGAGGCTCAAGCCCTTGAAACCCCGTCTCTTCTAGGCATTTCCTAAGAAGCTCGTAGCCTTCTCATCTTGGATTGACAGGACCCGCTGGGCCAGGAATACCTGGGCCATGTTGGCCATCTTCATTCTGGTTATGGCCAATGTTGTGGACATGGTGAGCTTTTGCTTCCTTGTTGAAGGGGGCCTAAACCCGGGGAGAGGGGCTGCATGCTGCCGGGTTGGCGGCCCTGTCAGCACACATTTCAGGTAGATGATTGACGCCGAACATCCCAGCCAGGTGGAGAGGCTCTTCCTGTGGGAACTCAGAAATCTTCCCAAGACTGGCTCAGTTCTTTGTAGCCCCTTCCACCCCACGGTCCAGTGGGCCCAGTCCTTGGCTAGGTGCACCAATATCTGCAGTTTCACATGAAGAAATTAAAGTCCAGGAAGGTTTGTTCATTTGCTTTAGGCCACATGGTAACAGTCAAAAACTGAAGCAGTTTTAGAGGCTGGGAGAGAGCTCAATTGATAAATTGCCTGCGGCCTGAGTTTCTCCCCCAGAATGCACGTGAGAAAAGCCAGACATGGTGGTGTGTGCTCACAGTCTCGGTGATGGGAAGTGAAGACAATGGATCTCTGGGGCTCACTGGCTAGCCAGTTTATTTATTGAGTTGTACTGGGCCAGTGGGAGACCTTATTTCAAACAAAACAAAACAAAAAACCCCAAAAAGGGTAAATGGTAAATGGCATTGGAGGTTGGAGGAATGACACAGGAAACCGTTCTAGCTTCCAGAAGCACAGGCATCTTATGTACACTGGCACACGAGCGCGCACACACACCCTGAGATGTCTTCCTCCATCCCAAGGCTTAAGTTGTACGCTCTGAGCATTCATGGGTTGTGTTCCCTGAAGGCTAGCCAGTGTTGGGGATCCGCTGGGCTGAGGAGGTAGGCCTGTTTCATCCGGTACTCCTCTTACATCCCTAGAGGTGGCTGAGCAGGAACACAGCTCCATAGAGCCCAGGTGGCTCTGGGGAGAAAGGACCAACTTCTGTTCTCCTCAGATGCTTTGTTGAGGGAAAGGGGGCAGAAAGTGTCAGCGGTCGTTACGATTGCTCTGAGTGTAGTACACACACCCTCAGAAGCCCTTCTCTTAAGAATGCAGTGTAGAACTTGCTGTTGATTAACAGCTTGAGCCGGGGACAAGTGCTCGAAGGGAAGGGCTGGGGGGCTGCAACCTGGCACCTACCTGGCGGAGGAGCCAGCGCTCGAGCGCAGGCAGCGTGCGGGCTGTGCGGTGTCCACCGTGCCCAATGGCCACCATGCCCGATGAAGCCCGATCCCTCTCATCAGGAGACTGGTGGAGTTGACAGGCAGGTCTGAGGACCTGAGGAAGGGCGCACAGGGAGCCTGGACATCCAGGCAGTATGTGCCAAGTCCTTACCCAGAGCCAGGTGAGCTGCAGGTTACTCAGGCTTAGTTAGCTGAGGGGCGCATTTGCTGTCGACTGTGGCAGACAGTAGTATATGAAGCCCATGAGCAGACTCTAGAGGGTAGGGAGGCCCTGGTGGCAGAAGAGCTGTTGCCAGAGAGGTTCTGGCTGGCCCCTTGCAGCAGGTGTGACACGCACGGCAGGCACACTGGACCACGAGGCTGGAGCTCTTCTGGGTCTCCGTCTTCAGACTTCTGTAGAGCAGGCGCAGTGCTCATAGTTCACAGTGAGTTTTTCTGGACGTCAGAGATCATGATAAGGCTCTTCAAAGCAGTTATCAATGTGAAGGTTTGCTCTCTGCTAGACTTCCCAGCTCTCTGAGGGCATTGTGGCGGGAGCCAGCCAAATGATCACTGCCATCGCAGAGCCCTCTGACCTTTCGCCTCTTCCCCTTCCTCGTTCCCCCTGTCCCGGCCCTCAGCTCAGCTGTCTTCAGTACTACATGGGACCCTACAATGTGACGTCCGGGATAGAGCTGGATGGCGGCTGTATGGAGAACCCCAAGTACTACAACTACGTTGCTGTGCTGTCCCTCATCGCCACCATCATGCTGGTGCAGGTCAGCCACATGGTGAAGCTGACACTCATGCTGCTAGTCACCAGCGCGGTGACTGCCATCAACCTGTACGCCTGGAGTCCCGTCTTTGATGAATACGACCACAAGCGCTTTCAGGAACAGGAGTAAGATGAGGCCTGATGGGGGGTGTGGATGGTCTCCTTCCTCGATTCAAGGTCCTGGGCCTGTGCTGGGGCGGCTTTCTACCTCAGGTTCATCAGAGAAATGGGAAATAGGACTCCGGGCTTCTCACAGACATGCCCGGGTTGTTGGGAGTGGTCCTAGATTTGGGTCACCTCGGTGTTTGGCCTGGCACATCCAGGTGTGGCCTGAACGTGCCATTATCTGCTCAACAGCTCTCATATGGTGGCCTTGGAGAAGATGCAGGTACTTTCCACCCCTGGGCTCAATGGCACCGAGAGGTAAGTCGCTGCATTTCCCTTCCCATAGACAGCAAGGGGAACGCACTTGCAGGCACATTAGATAGAGGAGTTGTGTATTTCTCTGGGATTGCTGGGCAGAAGCCATGTCCAGTCTGGACCTGGCCATCTGGGTCTCTCTTGCATCTGAGACAGAAGCGTGGACACAGAGCTGTGTGCGTGGAAGGCAGGGCAGAGAGGCTAGAGCTGAGGAAGACCGCCAAATGGACGGCGGCCGCACTTAACGGGCTGGCAGGGTACACGGAGGCAGGGAAACGAGGAAAGAGGGCTGAGCTGGAATTAACACTGGTTTCCTCTCCGTGGCAGTGGGTACCCCCTCGGTGCAGACGGGCTTTCCCGAGCTGTCTTCCCTTCTGAGAACATCAGAGTTCTCTGAGCTGCACCCTAAAGTGTTAGACTTTTATGGCTCAGTAAGCAGAGCAAACCCTGAGGCAAGCAGACAGGGCTGATGGAGGAGGAGGAGGAGGAGACCTGAATGTGTTCATCATAAAAGATGTCTGAATGGCTAGGGAGCAGTGGTGCACACCTTTAATCCCAGCACTTGGGAGGCACAGGCAGGCAGATCTTTGTGAGTTCAAGGCCAGCGTCTATCTACAGAGCGAGTTTCAGGATGGAGGAAAAAACTCTTACATGGACACCAACAAGAGGCATTTAGATAAGGAAAACAAAACAAACACAAATTAAAGCCTCAACCAACTGTCCCTATACCCTTACTAATTTGGCAAGAATTTCAAGCTCTGTTAAACTGAAGTTCAGTGTTAACTCCTGCACTCTTGGTGTTGGCATAAACTGTTATAAAACCATTTAGAAAAAACCTTGGATTGGTTCAGAATAGACCTATGGGGTTGGAGAAGTAGCTCAGTTGGTAGAATGCATTGGGGTTCCCAGCACTACATAAGCTAGAAGTGGTGGTGTGTACCCGTAATCTTAAATGGAGGCAGGAGGTCAGAGTTCAAGGCCAGCCTGGGACAAACAAACACACCTAAAACCCATGGCTCAGAGAAATCCCCTTCTATACACATCTTAGAGTTCATTCAGATAATATAAGAATGTGCCCAGTAATGTCATTCATAATAAAAAGCCCAGTGACATCAGTGGTTGACAGTAAAACTGTCTCTTCCTGTAGCAGGGTCATATACAGTAATGGAAGGTACCCATAAGCCCACACAGAACTGTGGCCAAAGTAAGAAAGATGCAGTGAGGTTATAGCTGGTCCCACTGTGAGGGAGTCTCTTTTCTTCCTTTAAAGTCCTACACAGTAGGGGCTACGTCTTGGATGGGATGTGTCAGGCGCAGCACAAACCATAAGGACCTAGGGAACGGCCTAATGGGAACGGCCTAGAGCCAGGGAAGCCGGGGCTGCTGCTGATTCCAAGTCCAGTAGCCTAATCACGTGCCGGGGGAAGCTTCTGAGGCCCACAGTGACAGCCAGCGGCCCAGCCCTGCTGAGGGGCGACAAAGGCACTGTCCGTGTGTTCCTGTCTGTCCAGCAGGTTGCCCCTGGTGCCTTCCAAGTACTCAATGACCCTGATGGTGTTTGTCATGATGCTGAGCTTTTACTATTTCTCGCGCCACGTGAGTGCCACACACCCTCTCCTCCCATGTTCAGGGCCCTCCAGCAAGCTCAGAAGCCCAGGCACCCATGGAGAGCAGCTCCTTCACCTGATATGGGGCATGGGAAACCGCAGTTCTGCTGTGTTCCGGTTCCTCCCTCCTCCTGATGGCCAATGTTCCCTAGGCAGCGCTCACGGCCTCTGCACTCACCCTGGCATGGGGGTCACTGATGCACTCACTAGCCTTAGAGTCAGAAGAGAAAGGGAAAAGTGCTAGTGAAGGCTTTGTTCAGTAGAGATGAAGTAGCCGTACAAGGACAGTTAGCTTGGATGCCCCCCAGTGGTCTGCCAGGAAAACACAGCCTCCCCAAACCACTTCATAAATGGAGCTGCTGGAGATGAGAATGCCGCTTGCTTCTGGCAGAGCCCTCTTTGCCCCTTCCCCCAGATCTGCAACTAAGTTGGCTCTCCACTGTGTCAAGAGGTCCAGGTCCTCACTGTGGCCGTGGGCTGCCGCTGTGACTAAGTGACTCCTCTGAGCTCTTTGGTCATTTAGCTATCTCCTTCCAGTGTTACCATAAACATTCAAAACCCCCGTTGTGAATTGTTGGCACTGGACGGCAGGCTTTAGAGCACACACCTTACTCAACCTGTGTCTGCAGGTGGAGAAGCTGGCCCGAACACTGTTCTTGTGGAAGATTGAGGTCCATGACCAGAAAGAGCGCGTCTATGAGATGCGTCGGTGGAACGAGGCCTTGGTCACCAACATGCTGCCTGAGCATGTTGCCCGCCATTTCCTGGGGTCCAAGAAGAGGGATGAGGTAAGGGGGTGTCACATGGGGCCCGTCCTTTCTGTAGGGAAGCCCCCATTGCTCAAGGTCCTTTTGTAAGTGGACCTAAATGGAAACATTAACAGGAGACTTTCTCAGGATCTCTTCTGCAGGGCACTGCTCAGGTGCTGCACCTCTGGGACCCCATTTCAGAACCAGTGAGACCTTCCCAAAGCAAAGTAGTCAACCACTCCACTGACCTTCCCTGGAGAGGGTCCTCATAGCTGAATATCCTAGTGAGGTTTCTTACTGGAACGAAACGCCATGACTACACATCTTGGGGAGGAAAGTGTTTACTTCAATCTTACATTTCCGGGCAAACAGCCCATCACCAAGGGAAGGCAGGGCAGGAACAGAAGGGAGGCCATGGACAACTGTTCCCTATAGCTTGCTCAGCCTGCTTGCTTGGTGTTGGAATGAGCTGTTTTCTAATCCCTCAAAGTTGGGTCAGAAAGCCGAGTGCACACGTGTGTGAGAACAACAGATACGTTGTGCCTCACTCTGGTATACCACCCCGCCAGGCAGCCACCCCTGAGCGCTTGGGTCCTGTCCTTATTTGTATGAGGTATATATACACACGTGTGCACGTGTTCACATGGAGGTTGACCCTGGGTGTTTCCTCTTCTGCTCGGCCCCTCTGTATGGTGTCGTTAGTCCAACTAGCCAGCCAGCCTCTGCCTCCTGTGCACTGACCTCTGGTCCTCATGACTGTGAAAGCGCTTTACCCTGGCCTGGCCCGGCCTCTTTTTAGGAGCTGTACAGCCAGTCTTATGATGAGATTGGAGTCATGTTTGCCTCCTTGCCCAACTTTGCCGACTTCTACACCGAGGAGAGCATCAATAACGGCGGCATCGAGTGTCTGCGCTTCCTCAATGAGATCATCTCCGATTTCGACTCTGTGAGTGTCCTGTCAGAGCTACCTCCTTTCATATCACATCCCAAGACATTAGACACACGTCCAAGAAGCAAGTTATACCAGGCTGATTTCATTTCTCATACGGGTCTTTTGTAGTCATTGGACTCCTGCAGCCATCCAGAACTGATGAGTCTGAGGCTGAGGCAGGATCCTGGGACAGCCCTGGCAGACTCAGGGGAGTAAAGACTGTCTTCCCTTCTACCTCAAGCTCCTATTAAACACTCACTGGACACTTTTCCTTAGGAGCTCCACCACCTAAGGAGACTAGCTATTAACTTAGGCCGAGGATTATACGGCAAGGTAGCACGGAACGAATAAAGCTATTATAAGAAAGTGCCTCCTAGTTGCACTGTTGATACTTGTAAAAAGGCAAATTTCATGGTGAACTCACTCATCCTCCCTCGATTCTGTCCTCTGTCCTCAGCTCCTAGACAATCCCAAATTCCGGGTCATCACCAAGATCAAGACCATTGGCAGCACCTATATGGCAGCGTCAGGAGTCACCCCAGATGTCAACACCAACGGCTTCACAAGCTCCAGCAAGGTAACACAGTAGCTAGAGCTGCAGCTTTGCCTAGAGAACTGAGAGGCAGGTTCACGGCAAACGAGAACCAGACAAAGTCAATGAACATTCTCGTGCACAAGGGTTCATTCCCACAACGCCACCAGCAGCCCCCATGGGCCATGCTCCCCAAACTGTTTAAGAACTATCACTTCTGGAGTAGTGGAAACTTAAGAGGGTCCTGGAAACTCCCGGCTGGTGCTGACTACCTTTTTACTCAGCTTGGGTAGACCCACTGTGTGATTTTCAGGTGGGGCCAAGTCCTGTCCTTAAACCATCTTCTAGTTTTCCTTACATCTCCATGTTCTGAATGAGGCTGAGTAATGCAGGCTGAAGGTGACTCAAGTGCTTACAGTCTTGAGGAACCCAGTGCAACAGGGCATCTTTCCCTGATCGGCCCAGTCTTTGCCCTACACAGATGCATGAGTTCGGGCAGTGGTGACATGCTGGCCCTAAGGAGATTGCAAATTCCTTTTGGGGAGGAAGGAGGGTGTCAGCAACTAAACCTCATTGTTACGGCCACGGGCTGGATGGTTCTGACCGCGCCATCACTGTTCCACACAGGAGGAGAAGTCAGACAAGGAGCGCTGGCAGCACCTGGCGGACCTGGCAGACTTCGCTCTGGCCATGAAGGACACGCTCACCAACATCAACAACCAGTCATTCAACAACTTCATGCTGCGCATCGGTAAAGACACCACCGCCGGGGAGCGCAGCAGACCAGTAGGGAAGGCTAATTTATAGGCGTTTGAAGTATTAGGAAGGTTACCGAGAAAGCTGGCCACCACAGCCCTGAGAGGCCTATTAGCCTAACAGACAGCTGTGAAGGAAGTTTAGCAAGGAGCCTGGGCGTTCCTGTCAGGAGCCTTGTGGTGGGCTCAGGTGGTCATCTGTGAAAGAGGAATCGGCAGCTTCTGAGAAATTAATGCAGGCTTGGCTCGTGGTCACGCTGCTCTCTACTCCTAGGCATGAACAAAGGAGGGGTTCTGGCCGGAGTCATCGGAGCCCGGAAACCACACTATGACATCTGGGGCAACACAGTCAATGTGGCCAGCAGGATGGAATCCACAGGGGTCATGGGCAACATTCAGGTATGTTCAGAACTACGACCGAGCGTGCGCCTGAATGGATGCAGGGAGTACAACAGAAGCCCATGTGCTTTGCCATACATGACTGCCCCCTTGCCTGGCAGCGAAGCACGGCCAAGCATACGTGTATTGAGGCCTCTAGAGCCTTCACATTTAACACTAAGGTTCAGGTGAAAAGAGCCTGCCGTTGGGCACAGTTAACCACGTAAGTGACTTTACCCTGTGTCAGTGCCACGAAATGGGAGTCTGTGATTCTCGCCCATGTGGGCTTGGGGTAGAGCCCTACACACCCTGCACACTACTGAAGCAGCAGTACATCCGGACCCATCAGCCCTAACCACCTAAAAGCCCTCCACCCACCGTCTCGGCCTCCTCCTCTCTAACCTTGTCTCTGTTCTCCACCTGCAGGTGGTAGAAGAAACGCAGGTCATCCTTCGAGAGTATGGCTTCCGCTTTGTGAGGCGAGGCCCCATCTTTGTGAAAGGCAAAGGGGAGCTCCTGACCTTTTTCTTGAAGGGGCGGGACAGGCCAGCTGCCTTCCCCAATGGCTCCTCTGTCACACTGCCCCACCAAGTGGTGGACAACTCCTGAACGGCCTCTGGCTCCGCAGTGGTCAGCATCGGAAGGAAATATTTTTGGAGGCCAAGAAAGGCTTTGGGAAAGGGCAAGCGGCCAAGGCCTGGTGTTCCCAAATTGTTGAAGTGCACATTCCCATAGACTTTTAGGTTTCAGATTTCCTCCAGCCTTCCTGTGTGGATGTGAGCTCTGAGGCTGGCTATTCCTACTCCTCAGTGTGCCTGTAGCTTCCCCAGAGTAGGGGTTGTAGGCATAGAACTGGGACAGCCTTTCTGGAGTTCCGACTCAGCCCTTCATCCCTAGAGAGGCCATGGCCACTGTGAGCAGGGAGGCAGTGGAGGGGGAGGCCGCAGGGCTGGGGTGCAGGAGCAGGCTCTGCTGCCGAGCCGGGTTCAGTGCTGGGAAGGCTCCGCGCCCGGCTGGCTGCCCCTCCCGTCCAGTTAGGTCAGTGGCCCTTGCCCCGATGTTCCTGATAATCTTGAAAGGTTCTTCTGGAACCCCCGTGTCACCTTAGTCACGAGAGCAGAAAGTGCAATATTTCCTTTCACCTGGTAGGGGGAAGGGGGGTTATTTCTGAAAGAAAAATAAATATATAAACAGATCTACATTTATATTTTTAACCTGTTTAAAAAACAACTTTCCAATATTGCCTTGTCTTCTGAGCTCTTGCTACAGTCGCCTTTGCTACTGCTTCAACAGAGAATCGCAGGTGTTGATAAAGAACAGGACTGTTTTATTAAAAGCTTTACTCAACTTGATTGGGACTGTTGTGGCAATTCTGTTACTGCGACCAGGGCTTTGCCGACACCGACCTCTCCTCCCCTCCGTGGACCTTTACTCCAAACCCCTGTAGGGGGAACCTCGCTAACTTACCACCCCTGCGTTCTTCCTGGAGTTTGCTGGAGATTTCTAGTAAGCAGCTAGTTTACAGTAGAGCCCAAATGCCAGGCCTGTGGAGTAAAGACGTTATCTGGGACTAGGAGAGGAAGGACGGGAATTGTAAGGAGAGCTAGAGCCGCAGACAGGTCTAAGCCAAGGAACAACACATGCTGCTCTGCACAGGCCCGTGGCTAGAGGAAAAGGCGTGTTAAACAGTGTCTAGGAAATGGGGAAGGACAGCCACAGCCATGCCTGGAAACATGACAGGGGAGGTTCTACCAATCTGTGTGCAGATTTCCAACAATTCTTTCTCAAAGTGATTTCATGCATTCAGCTCGCCACCAAAAAATACCTTAGGAAACAAAGTACACAAAACCCCTCATTATAAAAATTACTTTTATCTGCCAAATAGTGGCCTAGAACATGCTGCTCCAAACCAAAGACTAAACACTTCCCCTTCTTAACTACAAGCCCTGTCATAGTTATGGCTCCCACAAAAGCTGGAGATGTTCACAAAATGTCTTCCATTACCCCTGGGTTAGCTGATTTTCAGCAGTATATGCATACGATCCAATCAACACTGTTACTTAGAGGCAGAAGAGACAATCTGGAGCTTGGTACCAAGTGACCAGGCAGTCACACAGAACTGTCCAAACCACCCAATGTCTAAAGACATAGACACAACAAGGTCCTTGTCATTGCCATGAAGTGGGTGTCTGTTCTCACGGTGGTGTCCAGGCAAGCGCTAGCTCTCCTCAGCTTTTGTTGACGGGTCCTGGACCGAAGGTGGCATGAATATATTCACTTCAGATGTGTTCCAAAGAGCAAGTTTTTCAGAGGACCAGGCTCAAATCCAGCTTTTCAACTTCTTTGGAAAATGAAGCAAACACCTGGTGCAGGGGCTTGGTACGGAAGAGCATTTCATGGGCTGCTTTGCACTCTTCCCAGCGGGTGGATGATGATGCTTCCAGCCCTAAAGGAGAGAGTCTGTTAAGCTCAGTCCAAACAGGGAGATCAGAACCCACCTCTCCTTTTCTTTTTTTTTTTGTCTGAAGCTCTAGAGAGGGTGCCCCTAGTAGAACAATGTAATTCTGAGAAGAGAAACTTAAAAAAAAAAAAAAGTCTGGAGCAATCTGAAACCCTGTTAGAACACTGCCTCTTCTTTAAAATTACTGTCCATGACAGATTATTATGGTGCCTCTAGGCAAGTGAAAACAAATCTCCTGGCCAGCCATGAAAAAATGCCGCTAGACTATAGCCTCGAGGGCTAACCGCATGCTAACTTCACCTCTGACCACCCCAGAACTCCCTTAGTTACCCATCTTGGGAGTGGTAGGGCACACACCCAGGAAAACAAATTGTAAGCTGCAAGAATTCTGGGAAAGGCAAGGAGAGGGGAAAACTAAGATAAACTGATAGAGCAGCACTTCGCGTCTTGGTGAGCTCTAGTGTGTGAGCAGAAGCGCTGCAAGCGGTCTACTTGATGTTATTCCACGTGCTTCATTCCATCTGCTCCAACCAGAGCGTGCAGTGTCTTCACGGAGACATCCTTCCTCGTTACCTGGCCGTGTCACAGTGACATCCGTGGGAAGAGTTGCTGTGAGGTCCTCATACAGCAACCTGGCACTAAAGGAGAAGGTCTGGCATCTCTGTTCCACTGTGTAGGTAAACGATAGCAGGTTGCACAGGGCGTTTCTCTGCAGAGGTCCCGTGAAGAAGGTGTGGAAGTCACTCTACCAGGGTAAGGATGGAGAGGGCATGATGATTACTGCTCCAGAGGCACCGTGTGATATGGGGCAACCTCTCCAGCCTGACAACACACAAAAACTGCCTCACAGGGACAAAAGGCTCTTCCCAGTGAACAATCAGGGAGCAGAAGAGAGATACCATTTCTGCCAAGAGTTTCACTGAGGTTATCTGATGTGCAAAGACATTTTGTTTAATTCATGCTGGCCTGAGGCGGAACTGCTCAGCTACAGAGGCATTTACTTTCTCTGTATTTATTTCCTGCCTAGGGTTTCCACCCTAAGCAGGCAGGCCAGAGTTCAGGAGGAGACCTACACCATCCTCCATGGAACTGGACACCTGCACTTAGTTTCAGCACAGCACTGAGTCAGAGGTCAAAATCTGGGCTGAATTAAAAGGTCGAAGATCACCATTAGGACTGTGATCCTGTAGCTAGGACCTGTCCTCTAACATCACTGTGAGGTCTAAAGGGGATGAAGTAAAGAGAGGGAAATCACTTGTAGGTAACAAACAAGTATTAGAAAGTGAGTGGGCAAGCCGGGTGTGGTGGCACATGCCGTAATCACCACCGAAGCTAAGGCAGGAAAACTGCGAGTCTGAGGCTGGCTTGGACTTCAGAGCAAGTTCCAGCCAGCCTGGGCTACAGAGTGAACCCCTATTTCAAACCAACCAACCAGGGTAAAAGAAAGTAATGGATAGACTTCTGGCTCAGCGTTAGGAAACATTAAGGGCTGTGGCTGTAGCTTAACGGCAGAGTGCTTTCCCAGCATGCACAGGGCCCTAGATGCAATCTCCAACCTTGCAAAAAAAAAAACCCAAAATAATAAAAATCAGCTATGTTTGCACACACTTGTAATCCCAGCATTTCAGGGGCAGAGACCAGTAACTGGCCCAAGTTTAAGACCAGCCTGGGCCACATATCCAGCCAGGATTAAAGAACTCTGTCTCAAAAACAAATGAGCTTTCTTCTGTAAGGAAGCATGTTCCTTTGTCTTCCTTTGAAGTCTGTCATGGGCAATAAAATCAGACACAAAAATCCCTACCCAGATTTGTACCTCAAGTTGGTCTGCCTGGTACTTCCTCCCCGAGTAGGCATTAAGATACTCGCAGAGACTGAACAGGAAGCGCTGGATATCAGTCTGTAGGTATGCTGCGGTTATCTTTTCTAGAGGGATGAAGGGTGGGATGGAGTGGTGATGAATCCGGAGTGGTTTCTCTATGGCAAGGTCCACGAAGTAGGACTCCAGCAAGTTCCCCTCAAAGGCAGTGCCAATGCAAACACACACTCCGCGGCTGGTCAGCTTCCCGCTGAGCCCTAGGCAAACAGTGAGACAACACCGCTCAGGTCTCAGACAAAGGTCTTGGTTTGCCATCTGAGCACTCCAACAGCCTGCATGAGGTCTGGTATACAGGCACACACCGTGCAGGAGTGCTGTTCAAATGAGTATCACCACACATTCCTCCTGACTGGTTCTCATGAGCCTGAGCTGTCAAAGTTATGAACAAATGAGGAAATGAGAAGATGCCCTAAATATCAAGATAGTGATGGAAAATTTAGAAAATTCTATTTTATGTATTCTTTTTATTCTCTAAGTTCCAGTTTATGAGAGTCCCCAGTTCTTCCCACAGTCCTTTGCGGCATAGATGAAGAACAAAGTCCTATTTATGATGAAACAAGAGATTTGAAGTTCAAACTATAATCACTATGTAACTAAAAGCAAAGTTCTAGCAGAGGGTCTAGTAAATGATCGTGAAAAGAGATGGTTCCAGCCAGCCACCAATTTTTACTGTTTAAAGAGGAGGATCTACAAGCAGATAGGCCTACAAACGAGCATTCCAGCTTGTGTATGGAGGGTAGAGCGTGCAAGTTCTCAGGAACTAAGTCTAGCACTCATAATGCAGGTAGTCAAGGAACTGAGAACCAATCAGATCAGAACAAAAAGTCCTACCTGTGAATCGATATGCCTGCAGAATGGCTTTCATGTTTCCCCATTGCCTTTCCAGAACTTCCTGCTCACTGAGCTCCACTGTTCCGTTTTGGTCTTTGCTGGCAGATGCTTTAGCCTATAAGATATGCAGCAAATTTGACTTGTTATAACAGGGGTTCCACAGTCTCTGCCCTCACCTGACTAACAATAAAGACGGTTTCTTTATCGTGTAACACACCAGAAACTGGTGCTTCCGTGACCACAGCCACCTGGTTGGTGCTGGGTTGTACAGCAGAGGGGGAGGATGTAGATCATGATGTAAGGAATTGGGAGTAGAAGCTGCTGGCCAGCGAACCAGGACTTTAATGGCAATGGAGAAGACTGCAGAAGAGCAAAAAAAAGGCAAGAACAAAGTCCAGGAGGGCACAGGGCTGAGGAATGGCAGAGCTGGAGAAGCTGCTCTGGGCCAGGCTGTAGAGTTCCAGGAGCCAGGACTCCAAGAGTCACACTTGCAGCAACAGCCCGGCAGCTCTGAGCCTACCTTGTCCTCAGGGGGTAAGTGCAAGCTGGATGAATGACCCAAACGAAATAAGAAAACGACCTAAAGGTATTAGAGGAAAACAACAAAAACCAAAACAAAAAACCCCACCTCGAAGAAGCTGCCCTTCCTGAAGCTCCCTCGTATCAATGGACTCAATTCCCCAACAAAAAGACACAGGCTAACAGAATGGATGCAAAAACAGGATCCATCCTTCTGCTGCACACAAGAAGCACACCTTCACATCAAAGGTAGATAGTACTTCAGAGTAAAGGGTTGGAAAAAGAGTTTCTAGGCAAATGGGCCCAAGAAGCAAGCTGGAGTAGCTATTCTAATATCTTACAAAATAGACTTCCAACCAAAATTCATCAAAAGGGATGGGGAAGAACACTTCATATTCAAAGAAAAAACCCACCAAGATGACGTCTCAATTCTTAACATATATGCCCCAAACACAAGAGCACCTACATTTGTAAAAGAAACATTACTAAAGTTTAAATCACACATTTGTAGTGGGAGACCTCATTACCCCATTCTCACCAATGGACAAGTCATCCAGACAAAAACTAAACAGAGAAATAATGGAGCTAACAGATATCTACAGAACATTTTACCCAAACACAAAAGAATATACCTTCTTCTCAGATAAGCATCTTCAACAAATGGTGCTGGTCTAACTGGGTGCCAGCATGTAGAAAAATGCAAATAGATCCATATCTATCACCTTGCACAAAACTCAAGTCCAAGGGGATCAAAGATCTCAACGTAAAACCAGATACACTTCATCTGACAGAAAGGAAAGAGCCTTGAATGCACTGTTACAGGAGACAACTTCCTGAGCAGAACACCAACAGCTCAGGCAATTATTAAGTGGGACCTGATGAAATGGAAAAGCTTCTGTAAGGTAAAGGATACCGTCAATAGGACAATACAGCAGCCTACAGAATGGGAAAAGATCTTCACCAACTTCCATCCAACAGAGGGCTAATATCTAAAATACATAAAGAATTCAAGAAACTAGACATCATGAACTCGATGGCTGGCTCTTCAACCCTCCCCCGTACACACCAGGGAGTAACAGCCTGGCTAGATCCCAGGGGAGGACATTGCAGCCAGCCCTGAGGAGACAAGATGATCTGGGGTCGGATGGAAGGGGAGAAGATCCTCCCCCGTTGGTGGACTTGGAGGGGGCGGGGAGGAGATGAGGGATGGGGAGAGTGGGAGGGGGCTACACCTGGGATGCAAAGTACCTAACCTGTGATTGATATAAAAATAAATAAATTACATTAAAAAATAGCTCACAGGAAGAATGAAGGCACAGATATCCAAATAAATAAATAAATAAATAAACAAACTAGACATCAACAAACCAAATAATCCGAATAAAAAATGGGCTACAGATATAAACAGAATTCTCAAGAGAGGAATCTCAAATGGCCAAGAAACACAAATGCAAATCAAAGTGACTTTGAGAGTCTATCTTACACCTGTCAGAATGGCTAAGATCAAAACACAAGAGACACCTCATGCTGGCAAGGATGTAGAGCAAGGAGAGCCCTTCTCCATTGCTGGCGGAAGTGCAAACTCTTACAGCCACTTTAAAATCATTATGGTAGCACCTCAGAAAATTGGAAACTGATCTACCTCAAGATCCAGCTACATCACTCCTGGGTATATTACCCAAAGGACACTCCAACCTACAAGAACACTTGCTCAACTATGTTCATTGCAGCTATAAGTAATAGCTAGAAATTGGAAACAACACAGATGTCCCTCAACTGAAGAATGGATAAAGGCAATGTGGTACATTTACACAATGGAGTATTACTCAGCTGCTAAAAAAATAACATGAAATTTGTAGGCAAATGGACGGAACTAGAAAAAAACATCCCAAGGTAGGTAACAGACCCAAAAAGACCAACATGGTTATGTACTCACTTATAAGCTATAAAGTAAAGGATAACCATGCTACAATCCAGACCCAGAAAGGGTAAATAACAAGGAGGGCTCACAGCAGGCGGCGGGGGTATGCATGGATCTTCCTGGGAAGGGAAAACAGAATAGATTTCTTGGGTGAACTGGGGAAGAGTGGGTATGGGAACAGGGGCGATCAGGTCATGGGAGTGCGTGGGTGGAGAGAAAGTATACTGGGAAAGACAACTGGAATTCGGGGGCATTTCGAGGGTGAGGCAGAAACACAGAGCAGTGCGAACTCCCAGGAATCTATGAGGGTGACCCGAGACTGCTAGTAATGGGGGATACAAAGCCTGAAAGGACATCTTTTGTAGCCAGGCAAGGCTTCCAGTGGAGGAAGTGTGACACCAACTCAGCCACAAAATCTTTGACCTGCCTGCAAGACGTGCTATGGTAAAGGTGGCACAGAATTTGTGAGAGTGGTCAATGACTAGCCCAACTTGAGACCCATGCCATGAGATGGAGTCCACGCCTCAGACACCACAGCCCACCATAATCGTCAGAGAGACTTTATCCAGCAACTGATGGGAGCAGATGCAGAGACCCACAGCCAAACATTAGCTGGAGCTCTGGGAATCAGGGAGGAAGGACGATAAGGGCCAGAAGGGTCAAGGATATCACGAGGACACAGCCCACAGAATCAAGCAACCAGGGCTCACAGAGACTAAAGCAGCTACCATGGAGCCCTCATGAGGTCTGAGCTGGGTCCTCTGCATATACCTTGTGGCTGTGTAGCTTGGTGTTCTTGTGGGACTCCTTACAGTAGGAGTGTGGGCTGTCTCTGACTACTCTTTTTGTCTGTTTTGGGGGACACTTTCCCTCCCAATGGGTAGCCTCACCTAGCTCTGATGTGAAGGCAGGTGCCTCATCTTATTGTAACTTGATATGTCATGTTTGGTTGAGATCCCCGGGAGGCCTGTTCTTTTCTGAAGAGAAATGAAGGCGTGGAAGAGGGGAGATGTATGTGGGGGAACTGAGGAGAGGAGGAACTGAGGTGGAGATGTAATATATGTGAGAAAAAGGAAAAAAGTGATTAAATCAAATGGATATTTTAAAATATTCATTAAAACAAGCATGAACACAAGCATTCATGGGAATCCAGAAATATACTAAGGAATGCCAACTATACAATACTTAAAATAATAATGGTCACATTTTTCAATAAAAGAAAAACCTCAAGTATTAATTTAAGCATCACCAAGGCAAGTAAAGAACACCATGCCTGACCACATAATGGCATAAAACTGTCAAACAGCACAGACAGAGAATATAAAATCACAGGAGAGAGAGAGAGAGAGAGAGAGAGAGAGAGAGAGAGAGAGAATTCTAAAAAGAATATCACCTAATAAGACTAATCATGAAAATATGGGCCTAGAGATAACAGATGACATCCTTCAAGTAGGACCAAAAATGATGTCCAATCTAATCTTTAGATTCCAAATATGGTGGAAGAAGGTATTTCTTTCTTTTTCTTTTCTTTTTGAGACAGGGTCTCTCTATTATGTATCTGGCTGTCCTGGAACTTACTATGTAGACCAGGCTGGCCTCAAACTCAGAGATCCACCTTTCTCTGCTGGGATTAAAGGCGTGTGCCATACTGCGTCTTCAGATACATAACCTATACAATAGAATGCTCACTTAGGAGGAACATCTAAATGACAATACTCAACACTTCAAGGGTTACCAAAATACGGCTTGTGTCAAGATAGCCCAGGCTGGTCCTGAACTCTTTCTTCCCTAACATCCCATGTGTTGGCATCAGGCCTGCATCACCATGATCAACAGGGTGCTTTTCTGAGGAAGGTTTAACCAGCTCACACGATGCCCATTTTACACTACTTTCATACAAACAAAGCAGAGCTCTGTAGCCGCCACCTAAAACACCCTCAAAACACAAGCTCAGCTGTTTGATCAACAGGAGCCAAATGTATCCAAAAGTGATCAACTACCATACAATGACACAAGCCATCTTTTTAAGATGCTCTGTTTGGAAAGCTACTAGAAGGCAGTATGGGTAAGCATGAATTTTATCACACAAAAAATCTACTCTAGAAAGACTATCTCTCAAAGATGAAACAAAGTATAAAATAGCACAGAATAGCACCATTACTGTGCTACATGAAGATTTATGAAACAAGAACACAAAACTAAGTTTCAAAGCTGATCTCCATTTACAGAAATGGAAGGCAAGCCATAGTCTAAAGGAAAGAACCCAAGCCCAAAATATGTAAAGAAAAAAAACCCTTAACTGATAACATTTACTTCAAAGGCCTGGGAAAAAAATACTTGGATTTCTCAAGAATCAACAAACAGGAATGAAGGGAGATTGGTTCTAGGACCCACTGTGGACACCCAAATCTATGGATGCTCAAGTACTTAAAAGGCCAGAGTATTTGTATACAACCTCCACTTCTCATACTTTAAATTATCTCTAGATTGCCAGTAACACTTAATATTGTATAAATACTATGCAAGATTATAAAAACCGCTTATACTTTGTTGTTTAAAGAATGACAAGAAAAAAGTCAAATACAAATGAAATCCATAATAACTACTATAGTCTACCATAATGACAAAACTTAAAACTGACAATGCCAAGTATTGGTAAAGTTGCAAAATAACAGAAACGGCTCAATAGCAAATGCTGGGGACATAAACGTGTACAAGCACGTCGTCAGAATTAATTTACAGGCTCCACGGCTTGTACCTGACAGAAAAGTGTCATGTTTTCACACAAAGCGAGAACGACAGAACATCACAGCGCCATCTTCAAAATGAGCCCAAAGTGAAATAACCCATAAACCCACAGGGCGCCAACAGTGGAACAGGTGAATGGTGACAGTCTTAAATAGAACTCCTGGACAGCGATAACGGCAGGGCTAAGTCGCAGACTCTGCCTCTCAGCAAGGTAAGCCAGACAGAAGGGTTTCTATTCAACAGCTGTATGAAGTCAAGCCAGCTGTGGTAACGCTCAGAGGCTGGGCCAGCAGGCAGACTGGCTGCTGGGTCTGGGTCAGCCTGGGTCAGAGAGAATTCAAGCCTGGCTAAGTAACAAGATTCAAAACCAGTTAAAAACCATTCTCGGTTACAGAAACTGGATCAGGGATTACGCTTCAGGCACAATTACCAGCAGGCAAAAGGACAACTCTGGGATACTGGTAATAGCCTATGTTTCCACCTCTGGCAGAAAGCTGCTGGTACCCCTTAAGATGACCATTAGCATAAGTTTTACTGCAGTAAAAAGCAAATTAAAGAGGTATCTACCACATATATTGATAACACTTAATACCTGGCAAAGGAGACGTTAAGTACAAAGACATCATAAAGAAACATTTGACAGATCTGCTGACTGGCCCTCACTGTTCACTGTGATATTTTGATATTTGGTGACAGGAAGTTGGCACCTAAGGGAAAACTGTAGACAGTCAGATCTGCTGAGGCTGAGGTCCCGGGCTCAGGCTGAGGAGACTATTGCAGAGGCCTTGCCTGCTTCCTCATCAACACCTGACCATCAGTAGTTGATAATCTCAGCCACATCTCCACAGGTCTGATGGCTGAAGAACCAAAGACTTGCAATCAGCTCAGTATGATCCCAAGTAAAACATGTGATCCAGGATTACAAGGTTCCCAGACCGCAGCCGGTCGCCATGCCCAGGAGTGTCAACACCGCTTCCCTACTCACTCTGGCTCGCCACTGCTTCACCTCAGCCCTCAGCTTATCTCGCTGTTGCCGGAGTTCCTCAATCTTGGTTCTAAGAGAACTTTCCTTTTCGTGAACCATTGGCTCTTCAGACTTTTTTTGTGATCTGTTCATTTGAGCCTCTAGTCTTTGCAGGTAAGCTAAAACACCTAAAGAAAGTAAAAAAAAAAAAATTCACAGGGTTTAACTCTGGCAAAAAGCATACTCCAAGAAGGAACAGTTTGCTGTGCTAAACGCTGACCAAAAGCATCAACTTGGAGGAAAGGGCCTATGTCATCTTACAGGCTGCAGTCTGTTGGGAAGAGGAGTCAGGGCAGAAGCTTACGGCAGGAACTGAAGCAGATGGAGGAATGCTGCTTGCTGACTTGCTCAGTTTGCTTTTAATTTTTTTTTTTATTATTTGTTGATTTTAGTATTTTGATGTATTCACTTTGTATCCCAGCTGTAGGCCCCTCCTTCATCCCCTCCCAATCCCACCCTCCCTCTCTCTTTTCCTCCTATGCCCCTCTCTCAGTCCACTGATAAGGAGGTCCTCCTCCCCTCCCATCTGACCCTAGCCTATCAGGTCTCATCAGGACTGGCTGCATTGTCTTCCTCTGTGGCCTGGTAAGGCTGCTCCCACTCTCAGGGGGAAGTGATCAAAGAGCCAGCCACTGAGTTCATGTCAGAGACAGCCCTTGCTCCCCTTACAAGGGAACCCACTTGGAGGCTGAGCTGCCATGGGCTTCATCTGAGCAAAGGGTCTAGGGTTTGGTCTCCTTGTGGAGCTCCTTTCCCCTCCAGGTATTTCTATCTCCCCCTTCTTTCATAAGATTCCCTGCACTCTGCCCAAAATTTGGCTATGAGTCTCAGCATCTGCTCTGACACCCTTCTGGGTAGTCTTTCAGAGGCCCTCTGTGGCAGGATCCTGTCCTGTTCCGTTTTCTCCAGCTTCCGATGTCTATCCCATTTGCTTTCTGAGTGAGGATTGGGCAACTTCTCTAGGGTCCTCCTTCTTGTTTAGCTTCTCTAGGACTATAGATTTTAATATGTTTATGCTGTATTATATGACTAATATCCAATTATAAGTGAGTATATACCATGTGTGTCTTTCTACTTCTGGGTCACCTCACTCAGGATGATCTTTTCTAGTTCCCACCATTTGCCTACAAATTTCACGATTTCCTTGTTTGTATTTGCTGAGTAGTATTTCAATTGTGTAAATGTACCTCAATTTCTGTGTCCATTCCTATATTGAGGGACATCTGGGTTGTTTCCAGGTTCTGGCTACTACAGAGCAACAGTAATAAAAACTGCATGGTACTGGCATAGAAACAGAATGGTGGATCATTGGAATCAAATAGAAGACCCAGAAATAAACCCACACACCTACAGATACTTATTTTTGACAAAGAAGCCAAAAGCATACAATGGAAAAAAGATAACATCTTCAACAAATGGTGCTGGTCTAACTGGATGTCTACATATAGAAAAATGTGAATGGATCCATATTTATCACCCTGCACAAGAGTAAAGTTCAAGTGGATCAAAGACCTTAACATAAAACCAGATATCCTGAACCTGTTAGAAGAAAAAGTGGGGAAGAGCCTTGAACTCACTGGCACAAGAGACAACTTCCTGAACAGAACACCAACAGCACAGGCTCTAAGATCAACAATTAACAGGACCTCATGAAACTGAAAAGCTTCTGTAAAGCAAAAGACACTGTCATCAAAACAAAACGACAGCCTACAGACTGGGAAAGGATCTTCACCAACCCTATATCTGAAAGAGGGCTAATTTCCAGAATATATAAAGAACTCAAAAAGTTAAACACCAATAAACCAAGTAATCCAATTTAAAAAATGGGAATTCTCAATAGAGGAATATCGAATGTCAAAGAAACACTTAAAGAAATGCTCAACGTCCTTAGTCATCAGGGAGATGCAAATCAAAACGACCCTGAGATTTCACTTTACACCCATCAGAATGGCTAAGATCAAAAACTCAAGTGACAACATATGCTGGAGAGGATGTGGAGAAAGGGGAACCCTCCTCCACTGCTGGTGGGAATGTAAACTTGTACAACCACTCTGGAAATCAATCTGGCGCTTTCTCGGACAATTAGGAATAGTGATTCCTCAAGACCCAGCTATCTCACTCCTAGGCATATATCCAAAAGATGCTCAAGGATACAACAAGGACATTTGCTCAACCATGTCTGTAGCAGTTTTATTCGTAATTGCCAGTTTGCTTTCTTATACACCCCAGGACCACCTACCCAGGGATGGCCGGAACCCAGGGCAGGAACTGAAGTAGAGGTGATGGAGGAACATGCTCACCACCTACCTTCTGCTCAGCTGGCTTTCATAACCAACCCAGAACACCTGCCTGGGGTGGCAGGTACTGAAGCAGAGACCACGGAGGACCAGGCTTGTTTTCTGCAGATGGTCAGCTAGTTTTCATATGCAATTCCCCTCCTCTATCAATTAGCAATCAAGAAAATACCCAAAGAAATTGCTCACAGACCAATCTGATGAGGTAATCCTTCAACAATTGAGGTTCCCTCTTCACAGGTATATCAAATTGACAACCAAAAATAGTTGTCACAATAGCTGTCTCATTTATCTAGGATCTGGGAGCCAGATAAATTGTTAAATAAATAAAATCAGGGCAAATACCTTTGTTAAGATAGGGTCTCTCCTACTATGTAGACCGGGCTGGCCTTGAACTCAGAGCTTCACCTGCCTGGGATTAAAGATGTGCACCGTCAAACCTGGCTCTGCCATAAATTTATAACACCTGAGGCCCAAACAACCAAACCAGAGGCCATCAACCTCTCTGCTGAACACTGGTATAAAGGTGCTCCCTAATATCAGCACACTTACTGATCACCAGAGAACTGGAAATTCTGGTTTGCTAACACTGTAAGCAGCAGCGCCTCATCTAAGCCTGCTTAGCACAAAAGCACATCTCTAATGTGGAAAAGGAGGCTTCTCAATGCTTTGCCCAACTCAGATGAAATCTTCCTACAGAGAAGCCCGATGCTTCTAACAAGGAGGACCGTGGATAACTAGGCTCCTTAAGCGGATCCAGCATTTACTTTTGCAGGGTTCATCAACACATCCATACCCAACAATCTGTTCCCCATTTGTCTTGGGACAGCCCAGACTTGGCTCATTCACCTACCTACTCAAGGCTAGGCATAGATTACTAGTACATATCTCATTTTTAAAGACTTGCACAAGACCAAGAGAGACAGTGTTTCACTCGCTTCTCATGCAGTCACTCACAGACTCCTGACATCTTTTATTTCCTCGGGAGCCTTATCACAGCAATTATCTCTTCTCTCTGCTGTAATCAGGTCCTCTTCATGCTCATACACGGAGCAGTCGTAATTACCAAGCAGAGAGAGAAAACCAACCCAGCACTAGCTACATGTTTCAGTCTTTTGGATGGAAGAGATGCCAAGGGAACTGTACAGTAACTGCCCTGCCTAGGTCTTCTGCTGATTACTCAAAACCTTTCCCTTGTCACTTGCTTTGGGCAGGTGTGGTGTGGCTCACAGAAGGGTGAGGTGGAGGATCAGTATGAGTTCCTGACCACCTTGGGATTCTCAATAATTTACTATGGATCACACCTGACTGCAGCGCAGGGCATTTTTAACAATAAATTCATCAAACTTTTCGTGGTTTTAGTAACAATTTCAACCCACATCACATTAAGTTTTTTAAAAAGGTGAGAGGGAGGAAGAAAGTGAGGCAGACCTGGAACGTGTCCAAGCCACAATATTTAGAAAGGCAGGGCCCTGAATCAAATCCTTATCTAATCAACAAAGTTACTGACCTACAGCGGCCCTTTCTCTGTTAGAAAGTCTGGGAAGAGATCTTAGAGTGATACAGGCCAACCCTTTCACTACCTCCTTTGCTCGCTCCGCCTTGACACAAAGTATTCGCAGACTCCATCTCCTCTTCAGGTTCTCAAGAGCTTTTCCCTACGAAGCTGGCCGGACAGGGCTGGTTTAACATGGACCCGAACGTCCTTAACTGTACACAAAAAAGACATGCAATCATCAATCTATTGTCACTATTGCCTGGCGGTCCCGGGATAAGCAAAGTGTCCTCGCTGGCCTCCCTTGCCTTGTACTGGTCAGCCTTGCCCACTCATACCTCATCGCCATGGCTACTGTGGTCCAGTCGGGCTTTCCCCCGGACATCAAAGAAGCTGTACAGTACAGCTAAACCGTCCACCGGCTGGGTCTTCCGTTCTCATCTAAGCTTCCTCACTCAGGACCCAGTTGAAGAATTCCCGCCGAGTGAGTCTTCAAAAAACAAACCCTACCGATCCCAGCATGCTTTGCGCTACCGCCGTACAAAAACATGTCGGCGCCCAGAGCTCCACCCTAATCCCAGCATGCATCGCACAGTAGGTGCGGCCATTCTGATGGTCAGGAAGATGGCAAGCTCTGGGGCGGAGCCGCAGGTCCTTGTACAGTACTTAGTGTTACGAAAGGATCTGTCGCAGGCTCCCTTTTCCTGGCCCACGGGCGCATTGGTGGCGCAGGCTTGTCACGCTGCCACCGCAGCCTTGCATCTTCATCGAGACCATCCGCACACAGCAGCTTATCTCCAGGAGCTGGGGCGCATGCGCAAGGTTGTTCTCGAGGTGAGACGTGTGGGAGGGTGTTGGGAGGGACGCCAATGGATGAGACCGGAAGTACGTCTGCTCCCAGTCCTTAACTTCCCGGAGTACGTGCAGCGTTATAGTCTGAGCGCTCTTTAAGGACTTTGGGGAATGGATTGCGGCCGGCATGGATGGACCCCGCGATCTCAGGCGTCTCAGAACTGTTGGGTTCACCAGAAACTGGTTATTCCAGTGTCGCTCAGATCCCGGGGAGGGCGGAGCTGGGGAGACGTGGCCCTACCTTTACCAGCGCACCTATCTCTCTGTTAAAGCCGTGCCTGAAATTACCTCTGCCTTAATAAACACAGGAACAGATAGACGCTGTTTATTCAGAAGAAGGCATACATTTGTCAGGACCTCTGAGCCTCTTTTCTCATGACCCTGTCATTTATATAGCACCTGCCTCTCTAGAGAGACCAGTGTACAGGAAAACACTGTTAATGGGGTGAGAACGGACGAACAATGGCCAAAAGGGACTCTTGTGACAATCTATTTCCAGCTACTTTCAGCTTTCTGTGGGGTGCTTTCCCATCCATGTGATTCACATGTCTCTTGGATTAAATTTTAAATACCTACCCAAACAAATTATGTATACCAATGTGTGTATATGTACGTGTGTCTGTGTGTCGTGACTGCAGGTGTCCTTGGAGGACAGAAGAGGGTGTGCATTTTCTGGAGCTATAGTTACAGGCAGTGTGAGCAACCCAGTGTAGGTACTGGGAATCAAACTCCGGTCCTCTGGAAGCGCAGTATTTCCTGGAGACTGAGCCATCTCTTCAGCCCCTGGACTAACACTTAAGGGTTAGGACAGCAATATATTCTTTAGCAGAAAGCCTCTTGCTAGATCTTTCTGAAATTTCAACAAGTTTGTTTCCATCAGGTTAGGCCTCAGGTCTGACCAGAAAGCATACAATAGAGGACACCAAAGCTACACAGAGAAACCCTGTCTGGGGAAAAAAAAAGTATTAAAGGGTTGGTGAGATGGCTTGTTGGGTAAAGGCAAAGGCCAGCAAACCTGTCACCCTGAGTTCCATCCCTGGATTGCTTGATGGGAGGAAAGACCCAAATCTTCCAAGTTTTCCTCAGTGTGCATGCATACTACAATAGTCTTGTTTGCTTTTTGTTGCTATGCTAAACACCAAAACCAAAGGCAACTGGGAAGGAAAGGGTTTATTACATCTATAGGTCACATTTGTCACGTAGGGAAGCCAAAGCAGGAACTCAAAAAGACAGGAGCTTGAAGCAGAAACCGCAGAGGAGCACTGTTTACTGGCTTCCCCTGACTTTCTCAGATACCTTAAGTGTACAGCTAAGGATGAGGGTGAGCTGCAGGAGGCACCTGTCATAAGGAAATTAGAGACTACACAGCAGAATTCAAGAGAGAAAAGAAAATTGCATTAACAGACTGTTTTGTCTCCTCCTCTGCCTCTTCTGTAAGATCCTAAAGACAGGGGACAGAACTGTTGCTATACAGTTCTTTGGTGCCGCCACAGCTCTATTTCAGAGCCCCCACCATCCTTTTGTGACCCTATGACACTTCCTAAACGGCTCATTCAGTCTGTGTTGTATGTTCTACTACTTGCAGGCTGCTGATGAGACCACTTTGAAGGAGCTGGCTGAGACCCTGCAGGAGAAGAGCATTGACCACATGCTGTGGCTTGAGCAGCCAGAGAATATCGCCACCTGCATTGCCCTCAGACCATACCCCAAGGAAGAAGTGAGCCAGTATTTGAAGAAATTCCGTTTGTTCAAGTGACTGCCGTTCCAGTAGAATTGAACGGTAGCTGGGTCCAGGTGCCGAGTAGCCTCCAACTTGAGGCACTATGGAATCCTTTCAATGTTGACATACTCTTTCCTTCTAGTTACGATGGTTTCTTAAGAACCAGCACAAATTCAAATTAAAGCCATCATTAATAAGTACTTCCTGTTCTCATATTATTATTATTACCACCAAGTTCAACCGAGGGAAGTTGATAAGCAGCAATATTATCTGTGGGTCATTGCTCCAACAAAAGGCTTTTTTTTTTTTTTTTTTAGGAATAATGGACTTCTAGTCAGTCACATTTAAAAGGCTGTCTTTGAGTTCTTTACCTATTCTATCCCCTTCTTGCTCCCCATTTGCCTTCCTGTCCTATCACTGTCTTCCAGTCTCTAGTGCTGTAATAGAATGCTCACATTCTTCCTCTTTCCTGCCATTTAACTTCACTTAAACACCATCACCTTCACAAAATCTTAACAGCCAAAAATTATTCCCTTCTGTAAACATCTGTACATGACAGTACACTGTCCAAAATATTTCTGTAAACATTTGCATGTGACAACAGAAATTGATAGAACATTTGTAAAGCAAAGTTTATGTGGAGTAATTTGTTTAGTAGATATCTGTTAAATGAAAGATGAAGGCCAGGAGTGGTGGGCTCATGCCTGTAATCCCTGCACTTGGGAAGTTGAAGCAGGGGGATCGTCTTGAGTTCAAAGCCAGTCTATGCTATTGAGCTAGACCCTGTCTTTAAAGACAAAAACCTGAGAATATTACGATGAGTGAATTGGTCAACTCCTTATCCCTATAATAAGAGTTAATTTGCTTTGGCTCATTGTTCTGCCCTGCCTTCCATTAGGGCCACTCTAGCAAGTGTGTACTCATCATGTGGATCTCTGGGGCATATTGGAGTGGGTAGACAGCTCCAGGAAGAACAGGTAGAGTGCCCGAGGGCAGTGCCGGGCCCAGGAAACCAGATGAAGCTCAAGGTAAGAGAGCGCCGAGAGCAGCTCAGGGTTCAGTGAACAGCTGACAAGGCCTTCACAGTTGGGGGAACGCTGCAGACTCAGTGAAAGCAGTGTGAAGAGCATACGGGTGAAAATCAGATTACAGTTTATTGAGACAAGAAGGGGACTACTAGAGTGCTAGAGACTACTTTAGGAAATACAGAAGGAAGAAGAGAAGGTAATAATTGATGGGAAGATTAAAAGGTCAGTTCTAGGTCCATATTGTAAATATTGAAATGTTTGAACAAGATAATGGGTAAGGACAGACTGTGGCTCACAACCAGTCCCAAAGGCTCTAATACCACCTTCTCCATGGGCACAGCACACACATAGTACACAGACATATTTGCAGGCAAAACACCTACATACATAAGATGAATTAAAAACTTTTAATTTAATTAATGTATTTATTTTATGTGTTTGGGTATTGTATGCATCAGGCCTTGTACCCACAGAGGCGGGGCAGGGGGGCTTTTGATCCCCTGGAATTACAGGTGGTTGTGAGCCACCATGTGGGTATTGGAATCAAACCCAGGTCCTCTGGAAGAAGAGCCAGTGCCCTTAACTGCTGAGCCATCTTTCCAGTCCCAAGTGTGTGTGTTTGGGGGGGGGCGGGAGGGAGAGAGTTTACAGAAGACAGTGTATATGGAGGAAGGTAAGGCAAAGAGAGATTAAAGTTACTAAAGGAACTGACTTTAAAAAAATGTCCAGCTTAGTGGTTATGCACGCCTTTAATCCCAGAATTTGGGAGACAGAGGCAGGCGGGTCTCTGTGAGTTCAAGGCCAGCCTGGTCTACAGAGCTAGTTCCAGAGCAGCCAAGGCTACACAGAAAATCCCTTTCTTGAAAAGCAGAAAACAACACCAAACAAAAAATGTCCAGGTACAATGAGAAAAGATAGAACACTGTTTTACAGTGTAACACAATCCGACTTGCATCAAACTGCCTAAATCAAGACCTGGCTCTTACAGTTCAGGCTCTTGGATTTGGGCAAGCCCCTCCTCTTCCTTAAGCCACTTCTCTCACGGGCAAAATAGATGTGGATTAATGTGTTGGTGTGTGCAGAGCCTGTAGTGTGCCAGGGCCCTTGATGCTGGGGCATGGGCACAGGATGCTATGAGACGTAACTCCCAAGAGCTGCCCTCAAAGAGCTCTGCTACTGAGCCCAGCCTCCTTTTTAGAAGTGATGCCACCCAGCACTCAGGCACTCCTGCATGCTTTCCAAGTAGAAAGCAGGTTCCTGTGTAGCTTAAGTAGTTGGATTCTGAATTTTTTAGTATAATGTGATAGAGCCAGAGATGGATGAAGATCTGTGTAGAGATGGGAGGTGATCACTCAGGTAAATGTCAAAAGTACAGGGAGAGTGTAAACTCCTCAACTTGGGGAAAAGACAAGTAAGCACCAGAATACAAGGGAGAAGCAGCAGATCTGTTTAGCAAGATCGGACCAGTGAAATCAGCATCACTGGGTGTTGTCAGTAGGTTCTAAAGACCTACGGGTGAGAACTTGGTGAGAAGCAGCTGATTCTCTGGAGGCCCTTTGCTGAAAAGCTGATTAATGAAGGTGTGTGGTTTGGAATCAACCTATTGTTATGTGACACACTTTTCCTAGGGAGATGCAATGTACACAGTCTTCACCTCAGATAGGGAGCATACAACAGACCAAACTACAGATACCACTGGGGACCAACCTGGAGACCAATTAGTTGTAGTGGGGTTATTGACAGCAATATGAGCAATGGGTTACTCACAGGAAGAGAGATGGTGACAGCTTTAAAAATCTGGAAATTTGAGCACACTGCCCAGCTGGCAGGCAGTCCAAAACCAACTGTTAAATTATTATTATTTAAAAAAGTTCATTACCTAAAATAGGTATTGCAGTTCCTATAAGACACATCCTTACAGAATTCCAATTTCTTTGAGGTAGAACTTGAAAGAAAAAAGTGACTATACTTTCACTTAGGTTGTATTGGTGCTCAACCTTCCTAATGCTGTGACCCTTGAATACAGTTCCTCATGTTGTGGTGAGTAATCATAAAATTATTTCACTGCTACTTCATAACTGTAATTTTGCTACTTCTGTGAATCACAATGCAAATATCTGATATACGACCACCAAAGGGCTTAGGGTCATTAGATAGATCACTTAGGGTGGATCATAAGATCACTTAAAAAGACAGATCACCAAGCCAGGTGCCATGGCACACGCTTGTAATCCCAGTACTCAGGGACACAGAGGCAGGTGGATCTCTGTGAGTTCAAGGCCAGACTGCTCTACAAAGTGAGTGCAGGACAGCCAAGGCTACACAAAGAAACTCTGTCTCAAAAAAAAAAAAATCATCCAGGATCATAAGATCACAGACAAGAACTAGCTCTTTACATCATTGCTTCTACTTCTATATATGCTTGGGGATTTCTTGAATAAAAGGCTTTCAAGGAAAGGTAGGAGGACAATTTGAATCCCAAGCAGAGAGCTACAGGAGTCTTTAAATAGAGCATGTTCAATAGGGAGTATTCTCCACAGCTTGATTCGATTTTAAATTCTAGATTACTGAGTAGTTATTTAAAATGTATTTACTGACATCAGAAGAGCGCTCAGGTGATAAACACGTGCCCGTGTTTATACAAGTTTATAGGTTAAAATGGAAAATGAGCAGGCAGTGCAGAGCCTAAGATTTGGGACAGGCAGGTCATTTGTTTGACTGTCATTTTAGAACTGAGACAAGGCAGAGCTAAAAAAAAAAAAAAAAAAAAAAAAAAAGAGCTAGGCTGTTCTGAGAAAAGAAATCCCAGGTAAGGCACCTGACATCTCCTGACATCTGAGATCTCCCTGTCCCATGACTTGATCGATCTGCCCCACACTCTAAGTGGGCAGCTTTCAGAGGCACCGGCTTTGAGGGTGAGCCAAGGAAACTTCAGAGCCGAGTCGTTATTGTTTAACTTTAACACTACGCGTTGCTTTTCCAAGGTCCGTAACTGCAGATCAGAAAGAGATAGGAACCACTTTCTGCTCATTTGGGAAGGAAGCCTGAAAGTGTTTCAATGGATCTTCAGCATGGGTTAGTTCCTGCACTTGGAGACTTTCGAAGCCCAGTGAAAAAGGGAAAACAGAAACAGAATCACGCCGTGCAAGTCGCGCACACATTTGTAACAGTCTAGAAATGCAATGACCCTGATTCCAGGGGACAGCTCAGTGCCACCTTGTCCCTTAGCAATTGAAACGCTGTCTACCGCTCCAGTCAGCGCTTAGGGGAACGCAATGGAGAAGATTCTGAGAAGGGAAACGATAACGATTAAATGGAGAAAGATTCTGGAAAAGGGCCCTGAATGATGAGAACCAGAAAGAAGAAATCATTACAGACAAGGCAGAAATGAACACGGGAACACAGTTAAGTATGAGGGTCAGTAGTCGTCTAACTGTGGTGCTCTCTGGAGGCTGGGGTAGGATGGTTTCAAGTTCAAGGCTAGCCAGGTCTATGTACTGAGACCCTGCCTCGACAACAGACGAAGAACAGAGACCAGAGCAGCGTGTGAGAGGAGCGTTTGTTCTCTAGAGAGCAGAGGTTGCCACACTCAGAAGGCAGGCTCATTTGAGATTTGCTCTAGGCTTCTGAAGGCAGTTTGGGAAGGCTCTGACGATAGCGTGAAAGAGCATACAATAGGCAGAAGGCGGTTATTACACAGAAACAGTTTCAATTTGGCATGTGAGTAATAGGGCTAGAAAGGAGAAGCAAGGCTGCAAGATATTAAAATCACAGCTTCTTGCGATCTGGTGAGAAAAGGAAGCTGATGGCAATGACCAGCAGAGTGACTAGTCAGCTAGTTCAGATAAACGACACAGGACTATATGGCAGGGAAGTAAATCACCTCATTTGAGACTTACTTTTGAGGTGGTAGAGGCATGGACTCTATGTGCCAATGCTCATCAGTCTGAACTTAGGGCTGGGTCTTGCAAAATGTCCTGGCTTATCGTACACTCAAAACAAATGCATTGTAAATATTGCCTTCATATAAATTAAATTTAAAAAAAACATGTATATTGAATACCAGTACTGTTTTATTTAAAAAATAAAAAAAATCTTCAGAAGCCTCTATGGAACCGAAGAGAATAATTTTGAATTTATTAGGATTCCCAGTGTTGGGGCTACAGAACCGGGTAAGCATTAAATGGTTAAGAGTGCTCGTTATTCTTTTCAGAGTACTGTAGTTCCATTCCTAGCACACACACTGAATGGCTCACAACCACTTGTGACTCCAGCTCCAGAGAATCTGGTGCCGTCTAATGCCCTCTGTTGGCCTTCATGGGAACACACATGCACACCACACCCACGCAGGCATGCACGAGTAAAATAAATATTAAAAAATAAAAAGCAGGTATGGTGGTACACACCTTTAAGACAGCAGAGAGATGGAACCAGGCAGATCTCTGTGAGCTTGAGGCCAGCCTGCTCTACATAATGAAGCGAAACAAGTACAGCCACAGAGTCCCTGTGGTTCCCCAGCCTTTATGTCAGCATCTGATAGGCTCATCTTCAGTGGTGGCTCTGTGTAGCACAACCTGGGGTTCATGCCGAAGCCCAACAGCTGACTTCTGAGGCCAGAACTTCAGAGCCCTTTCACCACAAATTGGGGTTTCAATTTCAACATCTGTGAATGGGCCTACTCCACACTGCAGCATGGAGGCGGTGGGGGGTGGGGGAGGGGCAGGCTGAAAGAACAAACACGTGTGGAAAGTGCTGACAGGGTTGCTACTGTTAGGACCAGACTGAACTTCCTGGCAGCGTGGAAAGGAACAGTAAATTGTACGACGGTGATTCTCAACCTGTGGGTCCCGACCATTTCACAAGGTCGACTATAACATATCCTGCCTATCAGTTACTTACACTTAATAACAGGTGCAAGGTTACAGTTATGAGGTAGCAACCGATGATTTTATGGATGGAGTGTGTGTAGGGGGGAGTCACCACAACATGAAGAACTGTATTAAAGAGCGGCAGGAAGCTTGAGCACCATTGGTTTATGGGGTATGGAGTCTCCGCCGTGGGAAACGGGCAGCTCAGGCTCTGGTGCTGTCCATTCCTGTCACGCATCAGTTCATAAAAAACGGCAGCTATTTTTATGACCTAGGATTTTGTTTGTTTGTTTGTATTTTTGTTTTAAATCTTAGGACCTCTGGACGCTGGGGTGCGAGGAGTATGTGATGAGAAGGCAGTTGCTCTTTACCACATTTGAATCTTTTGATCTCTGCTTGCTGTGGATACTTGTGTTTCCCATTTGTGGAATTCTGAAACAAGCCCAAATGATTACAGCAGGGCCAAATCTGCAGCATGTGGAAAGGCTTCAGCATCTAAAGGATCAAGAGTCCAGAAGAGAGTGCGTCCAACTGTTACCCTTGAAACCTCCTTCTTAGAATTAGTCTCTACAATTACTGCTTCACAGAAAGGATCCTGACGGTCACACACACTGCTGGGAACCTACCCAGGGTCTCATACCTGCTAGCTTAGTTACCTGTCTCTAACCAGCACCTTCCAAACAAAAATCTTTTAAGCTAAAGCGTTGACACTGTTCCAGAGAGTCATCCTTCATTTCCTGTTTAGATATGCAGAGACATACTACATTGGGACACTCTGGTAACTACAAGCCAAAGAGCCTCCCCCCTGCCCCGCCCCGTTTGCTTGAGGACTCAGAGGAGAAGTTCTCAGTCCCCAGAAAAGGGCTTGGGTTATCTCCTCTCCACTTTTGACCTCTTGCCCTTCATTTCAAGGTTGTATTTAGCATACTTCACAGAAGAAAGCTGGGCTTACATTCACACATGAGATTAAAGTTTGTAGACTCTTAATAGTCTTAAATCATCGAGTCCAGGACAGTAAACCTGAGTCTACAATCAAAAGACGTGGCTAGAGAGGTTCTTCAGAGGTTAAAGCATTTGTTACTTTTGCAAAGGTCCCAGGTTCTGTTCCCAGCACCCCTATGGTGGCTCACAAACATCTGTAACTCCAGCTCCAGGGGAGCTCATGCCTTCTTCTGACTTCTGCTGGCATCAGGCACTCATGTGGCACACATACACACATGCAGGCAAAACCCTCACATACAGCAACATTTTAAAGCTGGATTTCAAGTCCCCACACCGATAAACACTTGTTTGTGTCATAGCACGGTAGAGCTTGGTTTCCTGTTTACAGTTCTCTCAGAGGTCTGCAGCGCGTGAGGCAATGATCCTAAGAGCCCTTTAGAAATCGTGAGAGGACACATTCAGTTTCTCTGAGTGTGTTTAATATCGTCACCAGCTACAGATGGGTGGATAGAAAGAACAGAAGGCTCTGCTTCTGGTTGGGTAGGGCTACTTATGGAAGATACCTTAGCTATCAGCTGCTATGATTTCCAAACAAGGCCCCCAAGCCTAGCACATGTTCCTACTAGAGTTGGCCCCTTCAGCCACTTTCCAGCCCGCTAGCTGACAGAACTCTATGGGCTTGTTTATGAGTGCGCCACACACTGGCTAGTCTCAGAAGCCAGCTGTCTGTGGCTCTTCCCCATCTCTGCCTTTCTATCGGTCTTCAATCTGCTCTTCACAGTGCTGCATCAGCTGTACCATGAGCACCTCACCTCCAGTGGCATCTCTTGTACAAGGAAGACCTCTGACCTCCAGGCATGGCCTCACTCTGGAACTCTCCTTTGTACCACTCCCCACAATCCTGCGTGTAACTGCTTTTCATCCCCCTCAGGTGAAGGGAATGCAAGAGAACACAGGCAGGGTCCATTTATGTTTCCATGCTTTCCTACTCCTGGAGCTTTGGAAAAGGAATACAATGTGTTGATAGAAATGATAGAGATTTTAGGTTTTCAATATTCTTAATGGTTATTAGCAATGAAAATAAAATACAGAAAGAAAACTAACATTGCTGGCAGAACAGGCTCAACCTCCAAGAAAAAGAACATATGGGATCAATCAAATCAGTTAAAATTAGAGGCAGAGGGATGGTCATGGGCCATTCAGTATCTTCAGGAGCAGACACTCTTCTGGCAAGACGCTTAATGTCAGCATAGAATTAGCACTATGTAAGCAGACAACTGTACTTTCTTTTGCTCCGTCAGCCCAGAGGGCATTTCTAGGAACTTCTTTATGAACGAATCTTCCCTAGATAAGACCACAAAGAAGGTAGTTTCCTCATTGAACATTTCAGTTTTCTCATTGTTTCCATTTGCGGTTCTCTCTCATTGCCACTTAGGATAACTTTATGTCAGTGGGAGGCCTCATTTAAAAGAAGTGTCAGTCTTCTCTTATCCCAACTATACATAAAATGTATTATTTCACCTCAAAATACGATTCTAAACAGATGATTCCAAGTCTGTAGTTATGTGTGGGTACCTATATGAGAAACAGGTCCTGTCCCTAACCTCTGGAATTGGCTCTACTTAGAGTCTAAGTGTTTTTTATTTTTTAACTAATTACAACTTATTCACTTTGTATCCCAGCTGTGGCCTTCTCCCTCAGCCCCTCCCAATCCTACCCTCCCTTCCTCATCTCCTCCCATGCCCCTCCCCAAGTCCACTGATAGGGGCGGTCCTCCTCCCCTTCCATCTGCCTAGCCTATCAGGGCTCATCAGGACTGGCTGTATCATCTTCCTCTGTGTCCTGGTAAGGCTGCTCCTCCCTCCAGAGGCTCCCCCCTCAAAGAGCTGGCCACTGAGTTAATGTCAGAGACAGTCCTTGTTCCCCTCTTTAGGGAACCCAGTTGGACACTGAGCTGCCATGGGCTACATCTGTGCAGGGGTTCTAGGTTACCTCCATGCATGGTCCTTGGTTAGAGTATAAGTCTCAGAAAAGATTCCTGGGCCCAGATTGTTTGATATAGTCTAAGTTTAAACAAAAATTATTACGGTGTGTGTGTGTAGGCCAGAGAGGACAACTTTTAGGACTCAGGAGTCCTCTCCTTCTACCATGGATTCTAACAGCAGAACTTAAGTTGTTAGGTTTACAAATGCTGAGCTATCTCGCTGGCTAGGGCCTAACTTTGTGAAATGCACTATCACACTGAAATAGCATCCTCAAGTGAAAGTCCACACCTATATCAGTACATTGAGAGAGCCATGATATTTCTTGGTTCTTTCGTGTTGCCTAGATAGTATCCTAGACCCAGAGACAACAGAGTTTCCTCATCAGACAAATGGCCCAGTTAAGTTAGCATTTCCTCAAGGCCCCCAATCATAGTTTGACTTTGATCTTACCAAAATTCACAGGACCATTTCATATGAGAGTGACTTTAAGGACTGTTGGGAGCCTTTCTTTTTGTTAACTGTTAGTATTTGAAGTCATTCTGGACTTGGCAATTATTTCCAGAGTCCTTCCCCGCCCTACCCTCCGCACATAAATGAAGAGGCAGCCCATGAGGTTGTTAAACAAATTCTATTCAGTAGCTGGAAAAGTCAATTTCCTGTGGAATGACAGGAATTACATAGAAGCAAGCAATTTTATTTTCCTCAAATGTAGCAATAATTTTAATCTGTACATACATAAAACAAACAGTGCAATTATAAAACCTTGAAGGTGACATGCATACTTTAAGGTGCAGCGGGGATGGGGAGGACGTTAGCATCTCCAATTTTCCTTACTGCTTTTCTTTTCTAGGTCCTTATGCAAAAGCACAGAGCCAGGAAACTTCATCTGGAATGCTGAAGTTAAAGGTGAACTTCCTGAAGTCTGCATGATTATTATCACAAACAAAATGGAAACGACCTCCTAAAGCAGTTTGGTAGGAACTAGAGTAATATGGCTGGGTTTTCAAGCTGGAAATGAATGAGATCAGGGATGCATTTTCTGAAAAACTAAAAAAGATAATGTTTGTAACTGAAGGTCCTATTCCTGTTTCATAGTTGCTACCACATAAGCCCTTCCACCGTTTTCAAAATTCTGTAGTTTCTGAATAGATGCTGTTCAATGGAGTTATTTGAAATTAGGGGCGGTGAGATGCAGAAGGAAGGACCTGGGGAAATGGCTTCTTCCTTGAAGTCTTGAGTCCATGCTCCTCATCTGCATTGGTTCTTATGGCCTTTTCTCTGCTGTGGGAGCAGAGGTAGCTGGTGCAGAAGGTCAGTGTTGTCCTCCACGGGCCCAGGGATGCAGATCAAGGTCAGCACTGGAGGTCCCCCCTGGCCTCTCTTGCGATGCCTTGTTCAAGCTCTCCCAGCCTGCAGCAGAACTGCTAGCACTAGAGTCAGTTCGCTGGCTCCTTTCTTGGGGCCAGGATGAGACGGGATGTGACAGAGTAACAAGACAACGGGGGAACACGGTACCAATTAGCCTCGGAGCAGAACAGAGAAATATATTTGCACTGATGGAAATTCAAAGTCCCAAAGTCATTCTGAGACAAAATAAAAAAAAAAATTTCTTTGAGCACTGATTTCCCTTCGTACAAGCGGCCTGTGTACTTTGATCAGCTGAGCCTGGACACTCTGGGCTGGTCTGCTCTAGCTCAGCTAGAATAGCTCTTTCCAGCAGTGTCACTTTGATGAGACCCAAAGTAAATCCATACATGGCTTCACAGTTACTGGGATAATGAAATTACTAGCCAAATGTAATCGCAATTCAATCAACATTATATTTCACACACAAATTTAGAAAAAAACAAGAGGATGAAAAAAAAGCATAAAATTAAACAGAACAAAATCAGTCTCTATAAGAAATCAAAATATATTTACAGTGAGATTAAAGGAAAAAATAAGCTACTCGGATCATAAATTTAATTTTATTTTAAATAACTTTAGCTACCTCGCTGTTATCAGAGTAAAAGCAGAAAGAGCAGGCTGCCTTCCCCCGCAGACTTAATCAGAAAATTGTATCTACAATAATTGATAGAACTCGGTTCTTGTCCTTCACCCATCTCATCAAAAATTATTGCATTTTCCCCCAAACTGCATTTTTTTTTCCTTTTTGGATTTCTCAGTGAATATACTCATTTCATCCTCTTTCCTGGAGGCATCTTGGTTTAAATCCATCTTTATAAAAAAGAGAAGGGTACACATGTAGAAGTAAAACATTCTCTCGATGCCAACAGATACAGAGTTGCTTGAAGAAGCTGATTGTACACACAAGCTGCCTGGGGTCAAGGGAGGGGAGGCTGTTGGTGGGGGGATCATGACAGCCTTTGGTGGACAGACAGGCAGAGCCCCACGGGTTCTTCTTCCAGGGGAGGGGCTGAGCCGGTGAGGCGGAGCTTCATCTTCCCCTCGGTACTTGTTATTTTGGTTTCCCTCCAAAAGCCTTCATCCAGATAAGAAGCCAATGACGGATTATAAAAATAAGAATAATTAACTTTTGGCTCAAGAAATAAGATTGTCCAACTGTTCTGCCTTGTTATGCTTTTCAACGTCCAAGGCCTTTACAGAGAAAAAAACAAAAACATCTCTCAATCTCCCAACAAAAATGAACTTTTTTCTTTTTTTCTTTTTTTTTTTTTTTTTTTTGCTCCAAATGCTACGACCTGAAGAATGGCTGCAGATTGAGATATCAAAAATCTCAGAAAAATATATAATATATTTGTATAACTCTGCATGTCTATTATTTAAATTTCACATTCCTTTAAAAGTGGTTATTCAGTCAGTAGCTGCTGAAGGAGGCTCTTCTGCTGGGCCTGGGGGGTCTGTGGTCCTGACGTGGGCTTTTGAGTTCCCAGTGGACCAGGCTGGTTCAGGTAAGGGTCCCCGCCTACCAGATTCACTGTACACTGGACATCAGCAAACACCTGAACCTGTTGCACCTGCTGGAACACAAACGAAAGATGTGTTTAGACAGAAGGGCCTGCCCCCCCGGCTCATGAGTGGGTACTACTTGAAGTGGAAACTCACTAGAGCATTCCTCTAGTCTGTAGTCACCACAGAGAAGAACTCTTCTGTCTTCTTGTCCTACAAAAAGAAAATCGCTGCACTCATTTTGCTCAGGGTTCTGGGAAGTTCACACTTAAAATAAAACCAAACCTGGACTGGTCACGCCTCCTACAGGGCTGCCATCTATACTCAAAGTGTCTTCTTAACATTGCCAAGGCTGGGAAAAGCCCAGTTTCAGAGTTTGGGGATACAGTGGTGGGTTTTAAAAATAGCATGCTAATTGGAAAACTAGTTCAAAGGCATTCTATAAATAACTTTAATAGGGGGAAAAATCTTTTTTCTGTGACTGAGAAATAAGGGCTTTAACCCAGTATTAGCAAAATAAAACCACTACACTCCACACCAACACTGCATCAACTGAGGTTCATGTCCAGATGACTGTACACAGCTCCTTCACACACAGGCTTAAGATTTACAACAAATATCAGCAGAAAAATTTTGTATTTATTTTTTCCCTCATAGACAATTTATTTAAACACATGAGCTAAGAACAAGAATAAACATCAGCTGAGAAGAGAGTTAAATTTCCCTTTATTTCCAGTAGTGTATACTATAATAAAGAAATGGCTAAAGTTGTATAGTTCTAGCATCTCCTACTGGAAAACAAAGCCAAACATTAGTCTCTGCACTTGCCTTACTAAAAAGTGATATGTAGAAGTGACCCGAAGGCCACACATCTGAATGCTCCAGATGCAGAACAGAAATGCTTCCTAGGGTGGCTAAGTGACTAAGACTTTTGGCAAATGTACCTCATATTTAATAACCTGTAAAGGATTTTACATTAGTGATATCTTTTTTTGTCATTTATCACTAATGCATGCCATTTACATTCAACTTTTCTGAAAACTTTTTTATCTTAAATAGAATATAAGTTGTTTTCCATTACTGGTCAAATGGCCAGTGTCCTGCCATCAAGTTTCTGTATCACATTAGCCTGTGGTCTCTTATTTTTAATCCCTTTGCACGTCCCCTTGACTCCCTTTCTGGGCAGACAGACAGCCCTGGAGCCCTTCAGTGTCTAGTGAGTGAGGTCCGTGCTGCTTCTTTCCCATCATCCTCTTTGACCAGCTTCCCAGGGCTTGCTCCTGGCTCTGCACCCAGGGTTCCTTCTCTGAGTCCTTTCTCATGAACCCACCACACGCCATGTTTGCTCTCCCTCTAGCTGCTCCTGTGCTCCTCTCATGGTGAGCTCTGGCAGTGACTCCCGTTCTTTCTCTTCTAGAGACACATGGGACCTTCTTTTCTCACAGCAGCCTCCCAGCCCGTTTCGGTGCTTCTTCACTTTGTGTTCCTTTCTTCTTTCCTGCCTGGCTCCACACCACTGAACCTTGGCATTCCCTCGGTCTTCTCCTCCTCTTTCTACCAGTCTGTATACCAGCACTCCTGTGATTTCTATAGTTCTGTCTAATTCACTTGCTAGTTTTTGTTTAACAAACACAGAAATGAGAGAATAACAAGAGACATCATAGTGGGTTACAAAAGAAGATTTTCACTGGACCTTCATATGAATACAAATGATGATGCTTTTCAGGCACTGATTTTTTTTGTGTTTCAAGACAGTGTTTCTCTATGTAGCCTTAGCTGTCCTGGACTAGCTTTGTAGACTAGGCTGGCCTCAAACTCACAGAGATCCACCTGCCTCAGCCTTCCTGAGTGCTGAAATTACAGGTATGTAGCACCATGCCCGGAACAGGCACTAATTTTTTAAAATCGGCATTTAAAATTTTATGTTTAGTTGTTTCTAAGTATAAAAATATTTTAAATTCATTTATTTTTATTTTATGCACATTGGTTTTATTTTATTTTTTGCCTGCATGTTTGTCTAAATGAGGGTGTCAGATCCTCTGGAACCAGAGTTACGGACAGTTGTGAGCTGCCATCTGGGTGCCGGGAAATGAACCTGGGTCCTGTGCGAGAGCAGCCAGTACTCTTAACCACTGAGCCTATCACTAGCCCCCAAAGCATGAAATATTGGAGCAGAGCACCTAAGGTGGTTTTCTTCCCTAAATATTTTTAAACAATCGTGATAAAGAAAGGAGCCATAAAACAAACTAGAAGGAAAAGTCTGCTTCTTTAAAAAGAATATTTTAAAAGAGTATATAAAAATTAAAAAGATTAAATCAGATTCCAAAGTTCATGTTAGCTTCTTAGAACTGTTACCTAAAATAAGGATGCCTGAGACCAGACCTCAAAGGTTGTTTAAACTTGCACACCTGCACAGACAGGCACAGCGTGGCAGGAGGAAGTGCAGGCGTGCTGGAGAGGGACGGAGGACTGGCGACCCTGCAAGCCCCTGCATACTTTTCACTTTAACTCAAGCGCTGTCTGATTAACTCTAGAACCTTAACATTTGTTCGTTCTGCATTAAGGAGTGTGGCATGCACCCTCATCATCTATGATGATGACTTTCAACTTCTAACAAACGAAGATTGTTTTCCCTGTTCCACCACAAAATGCCCATTCATTATTTCACAGGACTCAGATATACTTCCTTCAATGCAGTCTCTGGACAGAGCCTCCTAACTCACCTTTCCCGTTCATAGCCCCCAGCAAACCTTCCTTCACCTCTTCCAGACAAGAATAAGGCCAAACTAGTATCTTATCAGTCATCTCCTTCAGGGATGACGTTGTCTATAGGACAGAGCCCAGATTCCTTAACTCAGTATTCGTCATCTAGAAGGTGATGCCATCTACTGTCCCTCTTTTGATTCCTGTGACTGACTGACTGATTGACTTCTTTCCTTCCTTCCTTTCTTTTTTTCTGTTTGTCAAGACAGGGTTTCTCAGTGTAGTCCTGGCTGTTCCAGGCCGGGCTGAGATGCAGAGCTCCTGAGTGCTGGGTTAGAGGCGTGCACCTCCACTGCTGCCATCAGCACCACCAGTACCAGCACTGTGATTTCTTATTACAAACTTGATATTCTCAATGGATTTGGCTTTCTATAACTATGTGAAGATATTACTATTTCCCTGCCTTTGGCTCCCAACAACTGTCATTCTTTTTTCTTTCACACGGCCTGAGAATCCAAGGCTACTGCAGTCCATCTCCCATGCGAATGTTCTCAGACCATCTTAGCTTTATTTATGTATTTTTTCAGTATTGGGATGAAAACCAGAGCCTTCCACAAGGTAGATAAGTGTCCTACTGCTGAGCCGTACGCCATTCCTGTTCCTCCTGTCTGTGGATGTGTGGCTTTTGTTACCTACTGCACACATCTGGTAGTCTGTCTTCTTTGTTACACGATGTTTATGTGCATGTGTCTGTGTGCTGCTTCTTTAACAGGCCCCACGAAGACTGTGGTAGTGGGAAGACCTGGGCCCGAATCCCTCTACTCTGTGAGTAATGCACACAGTTAAAGGTCCTCGGGTTCTGTTTCTTCATCTGTGAAGGAGAGGAGTACTGCAGCCTTCACAGAGTGACGACGGAAGGTTAAATGAGATAAAGCCCACACTCGAGAGCACAGCGCGCTACAGATCATAAACTTCACAGCAGCGACGGATGTATTTTTATGTCTATGTGTACCCTGAGGCCTATCTTAATATTAAGAGTCTGAAGACTAAATCAGTTGCCAAAGTGAATTAACCCCACCCCCAAATTTCGCAAAGCGACCACCTTGCTATGTGTGCTGTTCAGAAGCTGCTAGGAGGAGGCACAGCACACAGCGGACGCTGCTTTATCTCACTTCACTGAAATATCAGAGATCTTTGATTACAGCACCTTACAACATTGATTTGCAGAATTTGTATCATTGATTAGTGACCACATCTGTGATTTCACTATCTAACCAGGGAACTGAGTTAAATCTTTTGAAAGCTTATCTCATTTAACCCTCTCAATGACCCGAAAGCAAGCATCTTGGCAGCTCTGTAGTGATACAAAGCTCAAGAGAGGTCTTTAAAATTCCCACAGTGGCAGGCCAAGAACGAAAGAGCCAGGGACCACCCCCATGTCTGACTTCCAGAGTTAGGCCCTCAGCCACATGTTATGTGACGTCCTCCAGGGTCCAGAGTGCACTGTCAGCTTTGCACTAGGGTTTTCTCTCTTACTGACCTGGTTTCCGTCTGCTTCTGTTTTGAGGAGGTCAGTGGATGAGAGCTGGTTGCAGTAGAGGCCTGTGTGTCTCAGAGCTGGATCATTCATCTGTTAAGGATAAACAAGAGCAAAACTATCAGTTAACTATTTAAACTGAAAGCCATACTCTTTAGTGAGAACACAGACAGGAAAGTCCTAGGAGGACTGCTAGCTTAATGGCGACTTATCATGCTCATCAGTCAGCCAGTGGCTCCCTTGTGGGTGGAGACCATGAGGCACTTCAGATGCTGGTGCTGCTCTGTTCCTGACCAAGGTGGTTGTCTGGAGTGCTCAGCTTATGAAATTCATTGAGTTGCATACTTTTCTGAATATTCTAATATTTGACATGAATACAAGGAAAATTCTTTTTCTCTCTCTGACTCAGTCTGTCTCAATTTCCTTGTCTTGCTCTCTTTCTCAGATAACACAGATACACACTCAAGCTGATTCACCACTTCAGCTAAGAATCAGTAACAAAGGGCTGGAGAGATGATAAGCTACTCTTGAAAAGGACCTGAATTTGATTTTTAGCCCCCATCAGGTAGTTCAATGCATCTATAACTCTAGCTCCAGGGGAATCCAATATCTCTGGCTTCTGCAGGCAACTGTGCTTATACATGGGTGCATATACCCACATGAATGCATGTGCCTGAATGTGTGTGCATGCGGGTAGGCACGTACACACACACACACACACACACACACACACACACACACACACACACTTAAAATTTGAATCTTAAGCTGGATGTAGTGGCCCATGTCTGTAATCTAAGCACTCATGGAGGTAGAGGCAGGCAGATCTCTGTGAGTATGAGGCCAGTCTGGTCTACAATTTGAGTCCAGGCCAGCCAAGGCCACACAGAGAAACCCTGTCTCAAAATAATATTAAAAAAGAATTAGTAGTAAAGATTATATTTATACTACTATCTGAATCCACCAAAGAAACTAGATAGAATATAAACAAAGGCATTTAAGTTATCAGACAAAGGCAATGCAGAACACTGACCTCTGAGATCTGGGAAGCTATTAGGAATTCACCATTGTAGCAATGAGTGGACTCCTTGAGGTAAGAAGCTGCCGGAATCCAGAATATCAAAGGAGAAAAGCCCAAAGAGACAGACCTTATAATGTGCAAGGTTCTCTGGTCTGTGGCTCACAAAGCAGAGGAAAGAACTGCCTGAATAAATGACATGGGGTAATTCCAAAAGACCACATAGGGCTGGGACCAGACCATCTCAACAGGCAGAGTGGAAAAATGTCAGATTCATGAGGTAGCAGGTAATGTAGTAGAGCCTTACCACCTAAGGCAAACTGGATATAGAATAAATACTGCTTTGTCCCACCAAATAAAAAGTAAGACCTGACAGGGATCAAATTGTTTTCAGGGAACCTAACCATTGCCCAAAACAAAGATAAAAATGTTTGTAAGAATATAGATGGTAGATTTCAGAGTCTTATGTAAAACAAAACAAAACAAAACAAAAACCCTGTCACATAAAGAACAGACAATTATGGGCCATAATGAAAAAGAAAACCAATGAACGGAAATCAGTTCCAAACCGTTCAGGCGACAGGACTGTCGGGTGAGGAATTAAGATAGCTGTGATAATTGCATTCCAGACATTCAAGAAGCAAGAAGAACTCTTCCTTTGCCATTGCCGAGTCCTGTAGAGGTAGAGGCTTGGAGTGCTCAAGATTCAATTTCTCATAGAACTCACTGCCATACCAAGGAAGGCATTGCTGGTAGCGGTAGGTGTAATGGATGTTAACACTGACTACAGGAGGGACTTAAGGCTGTCTTGAAGACATCTACAATGGTCTAGCACACGAACTGTGAAGTAACTAAAGCCTTAGACAAGCACCAAAACCATCTTTGTGCACTTGTTCCAACTGTGATGAGCCGACGTGTCAAGTTGGTGGAGGCCTCCCTTTGCACTGAATACCAAATCAACCTGATTAAGGTTGATAGCAATAAGAAGCCATCCCTAGTGCATAGGCTTCTGAAAAACTGACTGAGGGGAACCCTGTAAAATGGCTGCTGTAGTAGTCAATAGTCAATTAAGGCTTGTGGCAAAGGATCTTAAGCCAGGGATGTGACTGAAGAACACTTCAAATTCAGGAAATGAAGAAATTAAAAACCTGGCTCATTCAAAACAGAAAGAGGGCCGGCAAGGTGACTCAGTTTCTCAAGTAACTCATAACAAGATGACTGAGCAGGGGAAGCCCCTTCTGCACACGCCCGATGACCTGAGCCCCATTCCCAGATCTACGTACAAGCGGAGGAGGGAGCTGACGTGACAACATGGGAAGCGCAGAGAGGAACGGGAAAAGATACATTAGCGATCTGAGATAGTAATAAGATTCACATATAACATCTAGACAGTGAAATGTCTGAGATGAAAAATGCACTGGACAAAATTAACAGATTAGACAATGAAAAAATCAGTGAACCTTAAGCCATGGAAATAGAAAGTATTTAAAATGAACACATAGGGGACTGGAGATATAGCTCAGATAACAGAGTGCTTGCCAGTGTGCATGAAGCCTTGGATTCAATACCCAGCACCATATCAGGTATGGTGACACATGTCTGTAATCACAATGCTTGAAGAGGCAGGAATATCAGAAGTTTAAGGCCATCCTTGGCTGAAGTCAGCCTGAGCTGACCCACCCACCTCGTGTTTGTGTGTGTATGTAAGTGACTGAACTGTGTGCTAAAATCAACTCTCTCCTTCAGCCCCAGGGTATCAGAGAATGATGGAATACCTTCAAATGGTCTATTACATGTGTAACTGGAGGGGAGAGATAGTGACAGAAAAAAAAAAGTTTGAATGACTAACATTTTCCTAAATTTGATGAAAACTATACATTCATGGGCCAAGAATCTAAATCAACTCCAACAATAAGAGACAAAGAAAAGCGCTTCATAATCAAATTACTTAAACTCCATCACAAAAAGAGTGAAATGATACAAGTCCCTCATCAGAATGAGCCGTGAGACAGCAGCTTTAAAGTTCAGAACATTAACACTGTCACACTGGAACTCAGGAAAAGTACTTCCAAAGATACAGCAGAGACAAAGACCTTTTCAGACATAAAACAAAGAACCAGCAGCAGACCTGCATCATGATAAATATTACAGGAAAAAAGAAATTATACCAGATGGACAAAAAAAAATACGTAAAATTTAGAAACAGTAGACTGTCTGAAGAAAAATAACCATGTAGTGAGGCATATATGACATATGTAAATACAATGTCAATGATAACAGAGCATAAGAGGGTCTAAACGGAAACACTTATGAGGTTCTTATACTACATGTGAGGTGATTTGATACAACTGAAAGAAGGCTATGTTAAGTGAAAGCAAAGATTAAGATAGCCAAACACTTATATATAATAGTGAATGAGCCAACAAAGGAAATAAAACAAAGAGACATTCAATTATACCCACAAAGAGGCAAAAAGAGGGCGAAGCAAAAACAAACAAGATGGGCTATTTCAACCCAACCATGCCATGGAAATGGTGGTGCATGCTTTAATCCCACCACCAGGAGGCAGAGGTAGGCAGATCTCTATGAATCCAATACCAGCCTGACCTACATATCGTTAGGTCCAGGCCCAGCAAGGCTATACAAGTGAGACCCTGTCTCAAAAAAGAAAAGAGAACATCCAATCATTCCAATAAACACATTAAATATACATGGACTAACCTAACCAATCTAATTAAAGGGTACAGACTGTTGAACAAAAAAGCAAGACCCAACTATATAAGCAGTACCTGTTAGATATCATATTTTTGCCCAATTCATTATATTTTCTTTTAATCTAACAGAGATAGTAAATAATCCTAATAACTGAGTAATAACAAAGATAAAAATAATTCAATTTTGTGCCTTTATTTCGCTACAAGCTATAAAGATGGGCATTTATGCACCCAGTAATTGGGAGGTAGAGGAAGGAGGGCAGGAGTTCAAGGTCATCCTCATTCACATAGCCAGTTGTAGGCTGGCCTGGCCTACATCAGGCCTCGTCTTAAAACAAGTAAACAAAATGATACAGATCATAAGTTACTAGGTTCTGTTTCTTTAGGCTTACTATGTAATTCCTGAGAAACAAGAATTTCAAAAAGGAAATCTATACAAAAGATAGCCAATATGTATATTATAAATGTTTTATAATATATTATATGAGTAATATACATTATAACCTACTATGAGTTGGCTACATGCCAACACTTTAGCTCACACTCTACTTTGCGGCGGCTAATATGAGTGATGAAAGTACTCTAGGTAGTTACTCTAACGGTCTTTTGAAACCATTTCAACATAATCACTGTGTCCTTAGATGTGCAGGGAGCTCAAGGCTAAACTCCAAATGTACGGCTAGCATGCATTATCTCCCAAGAGACCTATCACACAAATTCTGCTCTAAATGAGATAAATAGCCCAGTAACATTCATTAGCCTTCCACCCACTGTTTCTGCCTCAGTCACACTTTATTAACAAATCCTGAGTGTTCTTTTACATCCATATGGTCTCTCTCTGTTTTGCTCTTGCTCTGCTGGGTACTGAATCTAGGCCCTCACACGTTAGGAGCATATTCTCCCCTAGCCCTTAATTCTGATTCTTTCTTGGTTTTTATTTAAAAAGTTTAGTTTTGTCTTTTTATTTATTTATTTTGGAGATAGAGTCTTTCTTGTGTAGCCCTCGTCAGCCTGGCACTCGCTATATAGACCAGGCTGGCCTTGAGCTCATAGCAATCTTCCTGCCTCAGACTGCTGAGTCCCAGGATTATAAGTGTATATCACGACATTTGGCTTTTCAATGTTTATATTCATTCTCCTCTGCTGACAAGGCTATCCCTATGTACATAGGCTGGCTTCAGATTTTTTTTAGGCAATTTATTCACAATGATTTTTCCTGACCAGACCCAGACCCCTTTCCTTTTAAACACTTAGTAGTAAATTATACATAATGGTTTAATCTGCCATATATAAATAGTCCTACGGGAGTTTACACACCCTTCTCCCTTTTTGACAGGGCTCCAGGGAACTTGCTATGTAGACCAGGCTGAAAGCAAACTCACAGAGATCCACCAACTTCTGCCTCCTGAGCGCTGGGACTAAAGGCATGAACCACACTTAGTTCTGGAAGTTCACTTCTTATGTGGATGGTCTGTCATATTATTTGATGGATTCGTTGTCTAACCCATGAAGCTGTCTTTGTGTATAACAAGTACTGAATAAATGCTTATGGAAAGGAGGGGAAATAAAGAAAACCTGTTTAGAGTAAGTGTCAGTGGACTGCTAGTCTTTTGGCCTCAAGGCTCAGAAAACGTGGAAAGACAGTAAGAGCCAGACGAGGGGGCGCAAATCAGTGTCTCCTGTCCAGGACAGGGTTGCTGTACCCCTGAACCCAAGCAGCTGTGGTCACCTGCCCAAGACCAAGGCAGTCCACATTCTAGCATGGGAGGGGTGGCTCGGAAGCCCCTTCCTCCAACTGGAGCCCTGAGGCAGATGATGCCCGGAGGGGAAGGGAGAGAGAGTTTTTAAAGGGTGTGGGCTGTGGTAGGTGGACCAAACTTCACTAGATGGCATCGCATCTGGGAGTGTGTAGTCAGCACAAATTGAGATTAGTGAATTATTTAAGAAAGGGAGAATTACACAGTTGGGAGGGGTGGAGAGGTGGAGGGTGAATATAGTCAAAATACATTAAATTCTCAAGAAATTAATAAAAATGTTACATTTAAAGAAAAGAAAATGTATTCAGAACATACAGGTGTGTTCTAAATCAGTGTGTATACCTCTTTAAAATAAGTGAAAGTACCAGAATTCTGTGAGACTAAAATCTTCTAAAGTGCATCTAAGTTTGTACGTGTGAGGAGGGGGTCAGAGGACAATTTGCAGGAATCGTTTCTCTCCTACTATGTGGGCCCTAGGGAGTCTCAGGGACTGAACTCAGCTAGTCAGGCCTGGCTAACAAGCACCTTTACCCACTGAGACATTTGTCCCTTTTACTCTTACGTGTATGAGTGTTTTGCTTCTATGCATGTCTGAACCACATACATGCAAAGGCACGTATGTGAAGAGGGTGTCAGATCCCTTGCGACCAGAATTACAGATAGTGGTGAGTTCCCACGTGGGTGCTAAGAGTTCGGCCCTGATCCTCTGGAAGAGCAGCCAATGCTCTTAACCACCAAGCCCCTGTTCTGTCTTTAAGGATAATAATCAGATGGTGAGAAGGAATAAAGAAGCATGGCTCTTGCTGGCCACTGCAACACACCTGGTTTTCCTTGGGCAGTGTGCTGTGCCGGGGTGTGTGTGGCGAGTGTGCCGGATGCTGCTTACCTGATCAGAGCACACAGTGTTCATCCCTGGCATCTGCAGAGAGCTCATCTGCATCTGGCCCAGCATCGGACTCATGCTCTGGACGTTCGCGCTTCCACCCGCCATGGACACGGTGATGCTCATGTTGTTGAATGCTGGCTGCGCAGGTGCGGGCTGGCTTGGCACAGCCTGACTGAACACGCTGTTAACTCAAAACAATCCACATTACATGCACTGCTCATGAACACGGGGTAAAGGGGGCTGGGTTCTGTTTTTCATTAGACAGCATTCCAAATAAAATATTTTACATTCTGAACACATGTAAGGCTGTATCTTATGTTAGAGCAGGTAGGTACATTCTGAATTCTGCCCAATGGGCTTAATAATGACAAGGTATCAAGTCAAGTTTCTTCTTCAGGAGTGAACATACATAAATTTCAAATCTTTTCCAGGAAGCAACACATAAGGGCAGCTATGTTTTACAGAGGACTTGCTTTACTGACTCCCTTCCTTCATCATGGTCAGGTTTTAGACCGTTACTATTCCAAAGATCTCAAAAGTAAAATAAGTTTGTTTTAGTAGTTAAAATAATTTGGAATAAATTCCAAGTAAATTCAAATTGGAGCTTTATATTTGAACCTTGAAAAATTTCAATGACACAAATGTATACTTCTAAAAGAGAATGATGTGAAGTTTGTCTTTTATAATATCTAAAAATACCAAATATTTTGATTATTACTCAATTGTTATTTCTGGTGAAACTGATTCCCAAAGCAATTTCCCCCATTGTTACTTATTTATTCTTTGTTAGCTCTCAAGTGGTAAGTAGGACATCGTGACATTTATAGCTTCAGTCCATTAAGGAAATCATACTAAAACTGACAAGCCAAGAAAAAAATCTATTCATCACGGCTGGAAAAAAGTAGCAATTTCCTCCCCAAGTTAATTATAAAACACTGAAAATTATATGCCTCAGAAACGGTCAATAATGCATCTATGAACCTTTAATGTCTACACAGTCTGTACGCTTGTTAGGCAGTGTTCCCACAACCAAAGGGACTAAATACGTCCATTAATCTATGCTCACTTTCTAACGAGAACATCTCGCCTTAGAGAGTATTCATTTGTCAGCTGGTACACTAGTCATCTCTGTGGGGAAACAAAGCTCTGTACATTAACACGTGAGGGAGTTCTGAGAACTGCAGGGATGTCATCCTGAGGATAGCTTCGGCCTTAATTTTCTTTCAGATTTCGACATGGAACTATATATTAGCTTAGGTTCCTTCAGTCTGTTGTTAATTGCATTTTACGTTTTTTGCCTTCTTCAAGGGAAGACTCCAGAAGCCTCTGTGGCCTTAATCAGTGCACTAGGTCGGTTAGGCAACTGAAGTCCACTTCTCACTGAGCATCTGTCGACCTCACGGGGATGATCACTGTTTGCCTAAGCAGCACTTAGCACTTGTCAACCCTTAAGCACAGGGAAGAAGGAGAAAAGTGAAGACGCTGGTCGAGAGGGTTTCCATAAACAGCAAAGGTTAGTAACAAGTGAAGCAGTCCTTATTTAGGTAAGTCTGAGAAAGGACAACAAGGATGGTTTTCCCAGTGGCTTTAAGCACTGGAACTCTCTGCACAGATGAGTGTTATATGCAGACAGCCCACTTCAAGGACATACAGAGGGTTGTGACTGTTAGAGTTCTAAAATCCTGCCTTGGGAGTTTGGGCATTTTTCTGGCTAGAGCTAAGATGGGAGGCTACTGTGAAAGTTCAGGACAAAGGGTATATTTTGCCTTACAGTGTGTTAAATGCAGTAAGTAAGTGGGGGCAATGACCTAACTTGTTGGTTTGTTTGATGTGAGATGTAAAAAACAACAAAAAATGTTTTTCTTCTGAACAACTAGGAGAATGGAGTTGTCATGTGTTAAGAGGAGAAAAGTAGAAGCAGAGCAGGTTTTAGGAAGAGTATAAGTTTAGTTTTGTCATGTTAGTTTAGCTTTGTGATGTCTTTAGACTTCTAAGTGTAGATATACAGTGTGGTTGGTATTCAGGGAGATGTGTGGGTTAGAGATTAAAACTTGCCAGTAATAAGCATGACCATATAGACATCTGCCACAGTAAGTGTAGAAAGAGAGGGGGGAATGAAGAAATGACTATGTGTGTGTTTATAGGAGTATGTGAAGGCCTGGGGGTCAGCTGTCATCTACTATGGGGCTATTATCGATTTCTTTTGGAGCAGGATCTCTCACAAGCCTAAAGCTCACCAATTAAACTAGCATGGCTTATCAGAGAGCTCCAGGGATCCTCTAGTCTTAGATTATAAACTCATGTCACCATGCTGGTGTTTTCATGTGGTTTCTGGAGTTCACACTTGGGTCCTTGAGTTTGCAAGGCGAGTACTTCACTAAGACATCCCTGTTAGCCTCAACACTTTTTATTTCAACAGGGTATCATGCAGCTTAGTCTGGCCTTGTAACTCACTAGATCATGAAAGACAGCTCTAAACTCTGATTCCTCCTGTTTCTACTTCCCAAGTGCTGAGATTACAGGTTTGCCACAATGCTTGTCTTAAGATTGGATGTTACAGCCAAGAGAACAAGTAGTTATGAGAATGAGGTCCATCCTAGGACTACCTGGGCTTGCATGGAGGCCAAGATGATGACCTGCTAGCAAATGATGGTCTTCAACAAAAGAGACTAAGAAGTAGGAGGAAAGTCACCAAGAGCAAGGAGAGTAAGATAAGGTTCCAAAACAAAAGAAGAAAGAACTTAAAAAAATGGCAAATACGTCAAACGCTACTGACAAAGATTGCACCTGGCATTATAGAGGACACTAACTACCTTGGCAGGAACATTTTTGGTGGTAAAGATGTGCCTGACTGGCTCGACAGGACGTGGGCAGAGGTGATCAGAACACAGTCTTTTGAGGAATTAAATTGCAAGGTGGAACAGAAACAAGTTAGTAAGACCTGTCAGCATGGCTTTCCCTGTTCTTCTTCCTTTCCTTTCCCCTCCTTTTTTCTCTGTCCTTTCTTCTTCATCCCATTCTCTGCCCTTATTTCTCTTTCTAGGGACACTATCTCATGGCTTGTACATGCTAAGTAAGAATTCCACTGCGGAGCTATCCTGCTAGCCACAGTCATAGTTAAATTAAATACACAGGTGCCTCCAGTATGGAACAGTCACCACAGGGTTTCGTTAGAGAGTTGCTGCATCTAAGTGCAGCAGAAAGAGAGCTGGGCAAAGGAGTTGCGTGCCTACAAGGGCGTGATTAGAGAGATGGACAGTGAGCCCGCAGGCGAGTTTAGGAAGCTGGGATTAGAACACGTGAAAAAGCTTAATTTTTTGGCATGTTTCAGAGATGGTTCCACTCCCATCTGCTTCCACAGTCCTCACTTAGAGCTACACAGTTCTCTTACAAAAATTTCCTCTCTCACCTTTCAGTGAACTTTAAGAGAATATGGTTTTATGTTTTCAACTTTAACTGCCTTACTTATTATGTTGTCAGACTAAATGGCTTCCCTGTCATCAGAGCCAAGACACAACCAAATTAAAATCTTTATAAAATCAAGTGATGTGTGAAAAGTTCAACATTCAGAATTAAAATAATAAAAAACTTCAGTGAGGTAATTTTATAAGCTAAATGGGTAAGCCGAGGCCACTAAAACCCCAGACATGCAAGAGCAGGTGAGGTGGAGTGACTCAAGAAGCCTCAAGATCACTGGGTGTCATAAGAGAGCTTCAGACAGTCTCAGCAGAGGGCGGTTGTGTGCCCTTCTGCACAAATGAACTCCAGCATTTAACTAGTGTGGCCTTAAGAAATTACCTACTCTATTTTCAATAAAAAGATTTTCTTACAATCATGGTTTATGGAGAATTTATTTTAATCAATGGATACCAAGTTTAATCTTGTTCTGTATCTACTGAGAGAATAAAATATTTCCCTTTGAAGAAACTGCATCTACTTCTACATCTGTCCTAGAAAAGCTGCTACTGATGGGCATGGGTCACATCCCTCAAGTGTGTAAGGGCCAGGATAAAAAGGCCAGAGGCCACTAGACCCATACTGTAAACATAGAACTTTTCCTAAATGATGAGGTGATCCTTTAAGCACTTAACAATTCTGTTTTCTTTTACTTATAACAAAATTCCGTTCCATCTTCCACACAAATGGCAGTAACTGGTTTATCTGGATTGTGAACACAGTCACCTTAAGGAAGTATGGCTGCTCTTGTGAGTGCAGAGTACGGGCATTCTCATACAGAAAAACTATCCCCTTACTTGTTGTTTCCCATTGTTCCTTGTTGCCAGGCCTTCATGTCTGGTGACTGGTACCCAGAAGTGGGTGGAGTTTGTTGGAGCAGAGAGCTCTGAGGTGGAGGGATTGGCATAGGCACCATGGAGCTCCCAGGGCTTAGAGATGGGGCAAAGTTGGCCTCACCTTGGGGAACCAGTCCTGAAAATTGACACACATTAATGGATGTAAATATACTATAAATGTATCAACATCATAAAATAACAACAATAACAAAAGCACCTGCTATAATTTATTTAGAAATGTCTTCTTTAACAGAGCAAAAATTAAGGAGAAGTAGTCTTTTATAACATGGCAGGAAATCCTAGTACAAGCAGATAAACCAGCATGAAGTTTAGAAGAAGGGCTTTTAGTAGCTGAGATAGACGCTTTTACAACAGGACTCTATTTGATCTTCTTTTGTTTTTTTTTTTTTCTAATAAAAATTTCCAAGTGCAAAAAGAATGAACATACATAATAGATTACTTGTCTGATAAAAATAACTCAAGAAAGGATAAATAGACAAGAAAAACCTATTTGTGAAATACAGTCATCAGAAAGTTGTTGGCCACTCCTTCCTGGGCTTCTTTGTGTACTCTGTTCCCCTGCCGCCTCTTCAAAAAAGGCCTTATTTATAGACAGGAAAGTCACCATGGTATCCATACAACTCAACCCCCTTAGTGAATGTGCAGAGGTGTGTAGCCACTACCACAATATGGCTGAGGCACCCACATCCCACCTGACCCCCAGGCCTGTAATGGACAACCCCTGTTCTCATGCAAACACAGGTCTGCACTGTGTCTCCACATAAAATTGCTTTTCATTTGTTTTTGAGACAAGGTCTGAAGAATTCCAGGTTGGCCTTGAACTTGTTACAGGGTCCAAATGACGTTGAACTTGTGACCTTCTTATTTTTACCTCCTGAATTGCAGAGATTTTAAGAGTGTATGCCACCATGAAAGCTGGGGATGAAACCCAGGGCCCATGCATGCTAGGCAACCATTCTTCCAGCGGGTCTAAGCCTGCAGACTTCGCAGTGATATTATAAGATATCTGGTCTTTTGTGTCTGGCTGCTTTCACTTAGCATAGCACTTTTGGGATTCAATCATTTTGTGCCATTTGTCAGCTCAGTGTTCATTCCTTTTTAAGTTTAGAAACATACTTATTAACAGACATCAATATAACTATGTTAAAGCAACTGATGTAAAAAGTTTATTTACAGACTTCTTATTCTGATATATACACATATTCATATATATCACTATATGGAGGGGTGATATCTTTGAAGTTAGATAGTTATCTAATTTTATCTTTTCTATACAAAACTGTTTTGGTTACTTAGGTCCTTTAAGTTTCCATAAACATTAGAATTATAATGTATAATTTGTCAATTTTGCTAAAAAACATGTTGAAATTTTGGATTTCAATAAATTACAGGATCAATTTCAAATGAATTATCAGGATTCTTTTTTTAATTCTGATTTAAAAAACATTCTGAGAATTTTACTTATTATTTTTATGTGCATGGATGTTATGCCTCAATGTCTGTGTACCATATGCATGCAATGCCCATGGTGGCCAGAAGAGGGCGTTAGATCTCCAGGGACTAGAGACACAGATATTCCCGGGTGCTGGGAATCAAACCAGGGTCCTCAGGAAGAATAGCCGGGTGCTCTTAACTACTGAGCCATCTTTCCAGCCCCTATCACACTTGGGTTATTGAGACAAGGCCTGTCTATGTAGTCCTGGATCTGGCCTTGAACTCATTGAGATCCACCTGGTCTCTGCCTCTCAAGTGTTGGGGTTAAAGGTGTGAGGCACCATGTAGGCACCATGAAGTAGGCCTGCCCTACTTCCTCTGCTTTCATCTTGCTATTTCAATTTCCATCGTTATTCTCTTCGTATGTAATTTTTAATCAGCTGTTCGGCACATCTACTGTAGTTTTTACCTATGCTCTTCTCTGTTTGATTTCTATTTTATTAATGTATACTTCCATTTAACATGCTCAAGCTTCCTTCTAACTCACTGAACAGACAGAATGCATTCATAGTTTCTAATTCCTTAAAGTTCCTATATTTGAACATTAAAGTTCCTACCTCACTCTACCATCTGTATAGTTTTTATCAATGTGTATGAGTTATATAAATACTAGGTCTTACTGTGACATTTTACATAGGTATGTCATATACTTTGATTATATTCACCTCTTCATTAGTCCCTCTTGTCCCCTTTGTCTTCGCAAATAGTCTGGGTTGGGTTTGATTGGCTAATTTTCTCATGATAGCTACATTTCCTGTGTTTTTGCCTGCCTGGTGGTTTTAAAAGCCGAACTTTAGATTTTCTGAATTTTTCCGTATTTTTAAAAGACAAGTATTTCTTAAGTATCTCTGAGCTTATTATTATCTGGACTTTGTTTAGGTTATATGGAAACTTTAGCTCTTTAGGGCCTTGTACCTAGAGAAATCAAGAACAAGATTTGGGTTGAGACTTATTTTATCCCACTGCTGAGGAAAAACAACATTCTACTTGATACCCATGTATTATGAGGTTTTCCAGGCTGGTTAGAGGAGCAAGTGGCCCCTCGTGAGCTGAGAATACTGTTCCTGCTAGTCCCCAGGTTCCTGCTCTAACCCTGCATTGTGGGCTCATGCACGCAGGCAGGCAGAGGCCTGAGGCAGAACCCTCTGTCTGAGTGGATCCCCAGCTTCCTCTGGAGAGCTGTCTTCTCACACTGGGCCCTCCAGACCGCTGTCCCGGCTCTCCCAGCCTCTCATGCTGGACTCTGATCTGTAGCACAGTCTGCCAATCCCAACAACTGATGTTTCCTGTTCTTTGTCTGATACTGTTTCTTTAATGTGGAAGAATAAATATGGCCACTGTCACTCTATCTTAGGCTAAAGCAGAAGTCTTAAAAATGTGTTTCTTTTCATGTTTTTGTTATGCTAGTACTATTTTTTTTCACTTGTTTCCCTGAGAAATTGTATCTCAAAGCTGAAGGCTTTTAAAGACAGATAAAGTTATGAAAGTCTAGAAGAAAAGAATAAGCAGTTGATAATTTAGCATAATTCTTTTATGTGTTCCTCAGAAAGTCATGTATATTCTTAAAAAATACTGTTATTTTATGTGTTTATGTGAGTATCTGCAAGTATGTATATGCACCATGTGCATGTCTGGTGCCTGCAGAGGGTGGAAGAGAGTGTCAGATCTCCTGGAGCTGGAGTTACAGACAGTTGTGAGCTGCCACATGGGTCCTTAAAGCTGAACCCAGGTCCTCTACATAAGCAGTGAATGTTCAGCCCTCTCATATGCAATGTGACCTGCTGCTTTCCCTTGTCACTGTACTGCAGCAGTGCGCTGCAGTGTTCTGCTGTCTTTACAAACACAACTGCAGATCCCTGCACATGATACACCACTGTGATCTGTCACTCATAATGGCCTTTCTATCTTTTTGTGCGGTTAATCCATCCAGAGGTATACTTAATTTATTCATTTTATTTTTCACAGGCTATAATTTAAAAAATACTTCAAGTTTTCTGTGAAAGCTGTAATTTGGGTCGTTTCTAGTTAATGCTTAACTATGTTTAAAACATATAAATAAAGCTATGTATTTTTATCTATAAGTATGTTTCTTCTATATGTAACTCAAACTCTGATAAATAACTTGGACTTGGATTATATGGAGAAACTTTTCTTTCATTTATGATTCCTGAGGTTACATTTTTGGTTTTGACATAATTTTTACTTTTATGAATTCTACATTTACATTTTTTGCCTACAGTCTTAAAATATTTGTATTTGTTGTATTGTTGATTTTCCATGTGATGAAATAATTTCCTTGAGAGAAAAGGTAGCTCTTGGAGGAGAAAAGATACTATTCTGGATAATAGTTTATAGACTTAAGATGAGGAAGTAAGAACACCAAGCACATTCCAATATTCTCTCTCTCTCTTTTTAATGTATCCCAGTCTGCCTTTGTAAGGGACATGTGGCTCAGGATGACCTTGACCTTCTGGTCTTGCTTCAACCTCCCAAGTGCTAAGACTACAGGTATGCACCCCCATGCCTGGCTCACCCAATCCTAGGGCCTCACATATACTATTACCAACTGTGCTCAATCCTCAGCCCCCATTATCATGCTCGTTGATGTTTCTACTTGCTGTATATAGTGTGTATTTTTAGAATGTTTGCCTTTGTTTTTGTTGTTTTAGTGTTGGCCTTTTCTTTTATTACCTAAAATACTTAAAAAGATTTTTTTTTATGTTTATGAGTGTATGAGTGTTTGCCTGCATGCATGTATATACATGATGTGTGTTCCTGGTGCCAGTGGGGTCCAGAAGAGGGCACTGGATCCCCTGGAACTGGTGTTTATGAGCTAGCATAGGTGCTGGGAACCAAACCTGGGTCATCCGGAAGAGCAGCTAGTGCTCTTAACCACTGGGCTATCTCTCTAGGCCTGTCCCCAGCTTTAAAATAATTTTAAAAGAGTAATTTAAAAAATAGCTTTCACGTTAAAAGCAAAACTGAATGGAAGGAACAGAACCTCTTTACTCTGCCATTTCACATGTACAGTTTCCTAGTCCTCAACTTCTCCTAGCATGGGACATTGCTTACAGCTGACTAACCTACACTGACATCATTATTTATCCAGAGTCCAGTAGAAAGAAGCCGGCTGACAAGGAATCTGAGGCAGGCAGACTTGTAGCTCTGGTCTCAGTGTGTCAGCTTTACTGGCAACAGATATAGAAGCATAAAACCAACACAGTTGAAAAGCCCTTACACTTGTGCTTCCTTAACATACAATAACGTCTTTTGCCTTTCATCCCAGCACCCTCTTCCTCCCTTGCTCTCTTGCCCTGTCCTCCTTTGGCTGTTTCCTGTACTGCTCTGTCATCTTTCACTCCTGTCTTTCTTTTCTTGAGGGATCTGAAAAAGGCTGAGCTTTTCTGGAACTTGGATTCTCACCAACTTCAGACTCCGTTCCAAAGCCCTGTAAGCTGACTGCTGTCATGCTGGGACACTTTTACAATCTGGAGAGTAGAAATAAAAACCTTGCATCATGAAACACTGATATTCAATGGAAAGTAACAACTTTACAGCATTTGTCCGGCAGCTCACTGGAGCCCTGGGAACTGGCCGTCTCATCTCCGTTTGTGAGCTGAGAAATCCACCCTCCCTATAGCACCCGCCTTCTGGGTTTGTATTGTGAATGTTGACTTTGCAAAGAAAAACTACTTTTTTGTCAAAGAATTTGTTGTTGTTCTTGTGTGTGTGTGTGTGTTTCTGGTTAATCACAAAAGCTGGCCTGGAAGAAAGAAAAATGTAGGTACCAGATAGAGAACCGATGCTGGGGCACTTGGTCGGCCCATATCCTCTAGCTGCCTTTTCACAGGATTCATTTCTAGGCTTTAAAATTCATGTTTCGTTCATTTATATAATCAAGGGGTTTCTTTTTTTTTTTTTTTTACTTTTTTTTTAATTTATTTATTTTTATCTCAATCACAGGTTGGGTACTTTGAATCCCAGGCGTAGCCCCCTCCCCCATTCCCTCCTACCCTCCCACTCCCTCCCTCATCTCCTTCTTCCCCGCCCCCTCCAAGTCCACCAACAGGGGAGGACCTCCTTCCCTTCCATCCAACCCCAACTTATCATGTCTCCTCAGGGC
>CM053755.1:29450285-29493819 GCA_028658305.1 Pachyuromys duprasi | reverse complement strand
AGGGGTTTCTTTTTTTCAGGAATTGGTTATTAATTTTACATAAATATGATTAAAACATGATAGATTAATCAATTATTATCACTGCCTTTTAGAATCTCAAAGTGATAAAAAAATAAAAAGGATTATTATCTAGGATAAACAGAGAGGAAAACAGTAAAAACAAAAGATTAAAAAAACCCCAAACTTCTATAAATCAGAATATTCACTATGGAGGAAGTCATAACTTATTTAGCAAAAAGTGATATCATCAATAAGAAGTCTGAGATGCTTTGTAAATATTGATTATCTTTATATAAACTATTAATGTCAAATCATTCAATGACTTTGAGCTAATGCACTACAACCAGCTACCTGAAAGGACTTCATGTAAGTAGATTTCATAGGGATCCAGGAGAGAAACATAAGTGAATCTGCTTTGTAAATAAAATGTTCAAAGTTTTTGAGTCAGAAATCTTTATAAATCCCCTAATTAATAATCTTGGCAACCAAGCTGAGAAAAGTCTTGAAGCCCTCATCCCTTCAGTGGTATCCGAGGCTGGCCTCCTGACTTCACACTTACATCTTTCCTCTTTAGCACATGCCCGGAAACCACGAAACAGATGCTCATGCAAAGCGGGATGGCATCTACATTATGTACACTGCGTACCTGATCCTGGATACTGGAAGACGTTCTGCTGCATCTGAGGGTTGATGCCAGTGCCAAACTGTCCTCCCATGTTTCCTGCCATGCCTCTGTTCACCATGCTGCCTCGGGTGGCCAAGGACGCCTCAGGATTTGCTGCCATTTGAGAGAAAGGGCTGGTAGAAGCAGGCGGAGTTCCTGGGTTTGTACCATAGTTTGGTGGGTAGGGGAACTGCTGTGGAGCACCCTGAGGAAGACGGGGGTTCCCCATTTGAACTGGGAGTCCAGATGAAGGGGGGATGTTGTTCCCAAAGCTTTGGTGCCTCATGAGCATGGCTCTTTGCTGCTGTATAATTTGCCTCTGTCGGTGCTGCTGACTGTACAGCTCCCGCTGGCGCTGGGCCAGCATCTGAGCGTTCAGGGGTGGCTACAGAGAAGGAAAAATATCTTACTTAATAAAATGATTACCTATTATAATCACCTACCTATTCTGGGATGCTTATAGGATAAAGCCTGTTATCTTGGTGCAAAATAAAATGTAGCAACCATTATGCTACAAGGGAAACTAAAATGGAGGATTCCTTAAGCAAAACCATAGGAGGAAAATAATCAAGAATATTTTATTTTTAAACATATTTTAAAAATACTTATTTATTTACATAAATGTGTGTATCATGTGCATGCAGGAGCCTGCCGTGGTCAGAAGAGGGTGTCAGATGCCTGGAACTAGAGTTACAGCTGGTGGTGAGCCCCCACGTGGCAGCTGGGAACTGAACCTGGGTCCTCTACAAGAGCAGCCAGTGCTCTTAACTGCTGAGCCAGCTTTCCAGCCCCTGAGTATATTTTATAGGGCACAAAGTAGCTAACAAAAAATGCTAAGATAATATCTATTAGCTGTTTAAACATAAATTCAAAAATCAATGTCAAGAAGAACTATGTAAGAAAATTTAAAGTGGGCTTGATGAGGTCCTTCTAATGTAGACTTCCACTGCTAATGCAGTTCTGTTTCTCTACAGAGAGGCAGTCTCTTCCCTTCCTCACTGTCTTTACTGCTGCACTCTGTTTAAATGAATAAAGTATGATTGAAAGTGATGCTGATTTTCTTCATTATTATTTTATGTATTTCTCAAATTATCTGTGATAAATAGGTATTACCTTTATGCTTAGGAAAACTTATAAAGGCCATTAAAAAGGGAAAACTATAAATTGGGAGGTTCAGTGCCTAACAAATTATCATTTAAAAAGAAAATAATTAACTATAAATAAGATCATCAGCAGAAGTAAATGGAAACAGCTATTTTATATCATTATGCAGCATAATAATACTCTAGGCATTATCATAAGTGGCTTAATAGCTACACAATTATAGATGAGGAAAGAGGTGGTGAAATTAGGCTGAAATCATGTTTCAGTTTTCACATGAAAAGCAACATGGAACATCAATAAAGCTTTCTTCAAAAGCTGTCATTTCAGGATGAGGGTCTGAATGAAGCATATATATAGCTCCCTTAAAATAAAATCTGCCAACTAGTATCGTCCACTTCGGGAAAAAACTGAAATATGGTACTCTGGCAGAAATTATGTGAATTGCTAAAGTGGGGTTTTGTTTCCTTACAACCTAATTTTCGGATCCTATGTGGGATCCAGCACTGAGTTTTACAATTCAAAAGACCAAGAAACTCAAATTTGGACTCGTGAAGATGGTCATATTTGTTTTTTAAAAATGTCCTCACCAACATTAGCCCTTTGATTAGTGGTAGCTTCCTATATTTGTCCCAAGTTTATCAAGGTCCATTTCATGAAGAGATTTAAAAAATATATTTTATTTTATTTTTAAAGAGTCTTTATTTGTATTTTATGTGTGTGAGTGTTCTGCCTTCATGTATATCTGTGTTCCATATGCAAGTAGTGACCACGGAGGCAAGAAGAGGGTGTCACATTTCCCTGAACTGGAGTTATAGCCAATTGTGAGCTGCCATGTGGGTGCTGAGAATTGACCCTGGGTCCTCTGGAAGAGCAGCCAGTACTCTTAACCACAAAGCCATTTCAACAGCCCCTTATCACTTTTGTAAAAAGAAAGTTTATTTATTTAGGCATTTTATGGATATGGGTGTGCTTTGCATGCATGTATAACTGCGTACCAGAAGAGGGCATTGGATCCCATTATAGATCAGACAGTTGTGAGGCACCATGTGGTTGCTGGGAATTGAACTCAGGACCTCTGGAAGAGCAGCCAGTACTCTTAACCACTGAACCATCTCTCCAGCTCCATACTCTTATTGTTTTTAACTATGTAGAGGTGCGTATAGCTTCACATGGTTATGTGCACACGAGTACAGGTACTTGTGGAGACCAGAGGTAGCAGGCCTTCTGGAAGTGGAGTTAGAGATGGTTTTGAGACACCTGACCTAAATGCTGGGGATCAAACGTGGGTTTGAAAGAACAGCAAGTGTTTTTATGTGCTAAGCCATTTCTCTGGCCCCATAAAGAGTTTTGTATGATTATGATTCTTCTTGATTATTCTTGTCTCTCAAATCTTTATATCAACTTGGCTTAAGAAAACTTAAGTTGCCGAAGTAAAAATATTAAAAAATATATGGAAGTGAATATACAGATCCTGTTCAGAGGGCCATCCAGGTTTGTTGGTTTTGGAGGGTGGAGGTGTGGTATGGTTTTGCCATGTAGCCCTGACTGGTCTTACATTTGGAATCCTTTTGTTTCAGCTTCCTAATTGCTGGGGTTACCACACGTGGATCCATCCTGTTCCTTTAAAAAATGTTTCTTGTATTATTGTGCATACATGCCATGTAGAGAGTTCAGAAGACAACTTTGTGGAGTTGATTTTTTTCTTCTGGAAAACTCAGGTTGTCAGGCTATGAGGCAAGTGTCTTTACCCTCTGTGCCATTTCACTGGCCCCCATCTAGCTATTATTATTATTATTTTAAAACTCATTTGTTTTTTTCAAGACAGGGTTTCCCTTGAGTAGCCCTGGCTGTCCTGGACCACTTTTGTAAACTAGGCTGGCCTCGAACTTATAGAGATCAGCCTGCCTCTGCTTCCCCATACAATTATTTTTAAGTGTAAAATTCTGTGACTCTAGGTTTATAAAAAAGGATCTTTTAAAAAAAAACTTTGAAAATGTTGATGTTTAAGCTGACCAGGGTGCACAGTTTTCTACTTGATCATCAGTATCATGAAACAGTAACAAAACAGTAAAATGAAAAGAACCTTAGGCTTTAGGTGAAGTACAAGAAAAGAACATCACAAGCATGATAGTAATTCACTCTAGAGGCAATGTTGTACTTGGAACAACATTTAAGCTCAGCTCCCAGGCATTGCAGTAACACTCAAGTCAACACTAAGAAGCACTGCCTGAGCTGGGCACGTTCTACCAATGCCTGGCTCCTGCTTTACCTGAGGTGTGATCTGCTGCTGCATGCCTGACCTCATGTTCATGCCAACAGGAGTAGTTGCTGCAAACTGGTTTAAGATAGCTTGTCGGTTTTGATGCATCAGCTAAGGAAAATGGAGACAAGGAAGGGTCACACTTCTACAGGCAAACATAGCATGGCATTATAAAGTAAGACAAACTTTTCTGATTATTGAAAAGTTTTAGTAGTGTAGGTTAGGTAATATCTCCCATTCTTTTTGCCAAAATGGCTAATTACTCCCCTCTCTAACAGATGAGTGCTGCTCTCAGAACATTTAAAGGTGGCATATACACAGATACAACATTAGTGCACCTCTGAAAGCATGTGAATAGTTACTTCAGGTAAGTTTTGTATTAGAGGAAAAGAAACAGCTTTAGGTCTTATAATATCATGAACAAAAAGCAGATATGAAGTGAGGAAAACCCTGCAAAGGTCTGGGAGAAACTGAAAGTCAAGGCCCCTGGGCAGACTGCTCACTTGCATCTTTAACTGTACCTGGGGAAAATCCAACATGACAGCATTACCCAGAGAGAATTATATAAGAGACAAATGCTCTGAGAAAATGTATTATTTATTTAACTGGAAGAAGTAATCACTTTAGCCTCACATTTCCCAAATTGGCGTTCTAAAGAACATTGTTCTGCAGAACATTAATAGATGTGCCAGGAAAAAAAGCATACTGTGCTGTAGGAAGTACTGGAAATGAGGGTTACGTAAGGTGAAACATTTATTTACTGCAGTAATTTTATATGCCTTTAATTGGCCAAAACACATTGTGCATCTCCAAGAAGGGATACATTGCAATTTGTCCATCACACATATTTTTGTTTGTTTTATAGCTATCAATATTTATTTCCCAGAATAATCCATAGGACACTGGTTTGGAAGTTCAGGCTAGATCAGGCTGGTGTCACAGGGCAAGATATCCCTCTTATCTGATAACACTAAAGTACACCTGGAAGATTTCATTGTAAATAATCTATAGATTAAATTTTTTAAATTTCTTAATATAATTTGATAACAGTACCAATGACATTACTACTACATTACTTTGCTGTTTTATTATTGTTGTGGTGGTGATGGGGACTGACCCTTGAAATGCTATACAAGCACTGTGAGCTATACTGAGGTCTCACTATGTTACCCAAACTGATTTCAAACTGTTGGGTGCCAATGATCCTCCTGCATAGGATTTCTGAGCAGTGGGGAATATAGGCATATGTCATGAATTTCAGCTCTATGCTACTTGATGTTCATATAATATTTCATAACTTATAAGCTATACAAATGGATGGCCACACATATGTTTTACTGAACTATATGTAAGAAGAAAGCCTATTTGAGTTGGCAAGTGCTTCCCACTTTGAACAAGCATTCAGGGTATGTAAAGGCAGCAGAGCTGCAGCATTCTGCTCTATGACATCTCACGTGTAATCTCTGCAGATACTCTGCTCAGCAGCCCTCTGCTACTTTTGGGACAATTGGAAGCAAATTCTGCTTTTTTTCCTGACCTGAATATGAAACAATTTTACTGACTCAGGAACCTGACTTCATTCCTTGCTGGGCCTTGCTTACTGAACCTTTAACTTTCTGTTGCATATCCTTAACTTCAGCTTGTAAATTGAGTATAGCATCTCTCTCCTCTTCTGACTTAGCACTTAGCACATACTGCTTGCAGTGTGAGTCAATGTTTGAGGCAGACAGTGAGTTTGGACTCCTTAAGCTCCTTGCCTGACTGACTTTTGTGTTTATTTACAGTGCTTAAGAGTGCACCCCAGTGTGTCTGACTGAGAGTGCACCCCAGTGTGTCTGACTAAGATGTTCAGCATTTCTATGTCTAGGTCCTTTCTGAGAGTTAACAGCAGATCCGGGTGCGATGATGCACCACCTGGAGTCTTAGTTCTTGGTAGGTTGAGGTGGGAGAATTCCGAGTTTGAAGATAGTATGAGTAATAATATGGATTTTGTCAGGAAGCTAACAAAACAAAAACAGAAACCACAAAAATGTAGAGATCACCACTTCCACAACAACAACTAAGGAACCAGCAAGTCCAACAAGAAGTCCTCTGTCTGTACTAGTTCCTTAGGAACATGACTTTATTTCTCTTCCTCTCTTTGTTTAAGTCATGCTTTATTCTATCCTAGCATTTAAAAATAGTCCTTTCTTTTGTATTAAATCATTTAGATTCTTCCATCTCATCTCTCCTTGTCCTCTCTTTCACCACCACCCTCTGTTTACAGATAGAAATACACTTACATTGTCTGCTGTACTTGCTGTATAATTCTATAAGGCTGGTACTCATTGAATGCCACAGTGTGCCAGGCACTGTGCCTAAAGCTTTGACTCTCTCAGTTGATCCATGTCTCTTTATGAGGTAGAGGAATTACCTGACTGTTTTTGCATTCAGAACTGGTTGTTCTTGTAGCCATTAGGCCACACTGCCCTTCCTTTTTCTAGGATGTGTGGGTTGAAGACAGGGCCTTCAGCATTCTGGAAATGCCCTCCACCACTGTCCTAGCTTTCTAACGCATCTTCTTGTTTATTTTCCTTCCTGAATTAGTACAGCTCTAAGCAAGTTCTTCAAATGCTTCTTCAAATGAGTTTCTAGAAACTCAAGGAAATATACAAGTACAGTTGGAAAAAAAATAATAACAAGCAAGTACAGCCCCAGTCGTGATTCTCAGGGATGGCATTTTATACCATCTGCCTCTGTAGTCTTTGATGATCACCTCCCTGTGTGTTGCTGATACAATCTTAAATATTTATAGCACGACATCAATTTATTTCCTGTCATATAGAGGTTTAAATCATGCACGCATCCCAGGCCCTCCAATGTATATCCTTTCTCTCATTCATAATATCACTAGATTTCAATCTCACCAACTTTAAATAGGATAAATTTTATTTGGTCTCAACAATCCAATTTGGATAAGATAGAATAAGATTCAAATAGAATAAGATTCCAAATAGAATAAGATTCCAAATCTTATCTCTTATTTTACTTTATAAACTGTTACAGTTCTCTTTAACAATTTAGCAATTACATGATATCTAATCTAAAACTTGTTTGTATCTTAAAAACACAAAAACTATATTGCTTTTAAGCTGTAGGTTTCAAAGTACTTTGCTACAGTCAGCATTCTTAAATAAAAGGGTCCCTTACTCCCATCCTAACAGACCCAAGATGGCTTTTGGAGTCTTTCACTAAGGTCTGGAGGTGAGCTGGACACTTTCACTGTAGTGGTTGAGTTGTCTCAGAATACTCTGGCACAAACCTTGGGGACAAGTGAACTGCAGAGGACAGCACTCACCTGCTGCTGTCCCTGTAGCCGCTGTTGTAGCTGAAGCCGAAGCTGGTTGGGTGCGGCTGGAGGTCTGTTTAGAGTCTGCCGGGGCTGCATGCCCATGCCAGGTGAAAAGGTGCCTCGTGGAGGTGTGACTTGAACGGGCATAGTACCCAGTGATGGCTTCTGTCTGACCATGCCTTGGAAAGGGCCAGGGAGGCTGGCGGTAGGAGAAGGAGACGAGTATGGCTGAGGATAGAGGGTGGGTCTTTCTTCCATCATCAAAGGTGGTGTTGCTTGCTGTGGTGGAAATCTCTCAGATAACACATCTAATCCACCTCCCTGTCAGGAAAGAAGCCAAAATAGTTTATAAACAAAGTTCTGGCAACAAATAAGATGTGTGTCTATATAAATCTGCATGTGGGAGCAAGTTATCTCCAGAAAGTCTCAGAACACATTCATTCTGCACTCATGCTCTTCACAAGGAACCACGGCCGTAGGATCATGCTGGTCACTCAGGAAAGGCCTGAACAAGCACCTGGACAAGCTTGTCGATCCCCAGTGCTCTGTCTAGCTCAGCCAGCTCCGTTTCATCTTTGCCACTGAGGAAGGACACCAGTTGTTCCAGAAGGGCCTTCTCATCATTTCTTCCTTCTACTGTTGTTGGTGGACAGAGGAGCTCATCTAACTGTGAGCTAATACATTGGCTATGGGGGAAGATAAGAAAGGCAGGAGAAAGTGAGTCAATCTCGAGAACGTAAATGCATACACACATACAGATAGGCACAAATCTGGTTTTAGAAAGATCTGTTACGATGTTGGCAATGACTTCTAGTGCAATGAAGTGCTCTATAATTAGTGTGAAGAGATTCAAAGAACATTTTGGATGTAGTGTATGTGTGTATGTGTGGGCATGGGTTTACACTCCTATATGTGCACATGCGGAAGCCAGAGGTTGGTGTTAGATGCCCTATATACACTATATATGCCTTCCTCTATAGCTCTTCACTTTAGTTTCTGTAAAATGGTCTCTCACTGAACCTGGAGCTCTTCACTTAGCTAGACTGGCTGGCCAGTAAGTGTCTGAGTGCCTACCATCTCTGCCTCCCATAGTTGGAATTATATTTTTCAGATTTATTCCTGTGTGTGCATGTGTAGGCCACAGGTTGACACCGGGTATCTTCCACAATCGTCACTCCATCTTATTTTTCTGAGACAGAGTATCTCACTGAACCTGGACCTTGGCTAGACTGGCTAGCCAGCAAGCCTGAGGCAGCCTCCCATCTCTGCCTCCCCAGTACCAGGATTACAGGCAAAGCTATGCTTAGATTTCTTCCTCTCTCCTTTCCTTCCCTCCCTCCCTCTCTTCCTCCTCTCCGTCCCTCTCTCTTTCTTTCTGTCTCTCCCTCCTTTCCTCCTTCTCTCCTCCTCTCCCCCTTTCTCCTTTCTTCTTTCTTTCATGTGGGGTTTGGGATTCAAACTGGGATTTTCATGCTTATGTAGCAGCACTTTACCCAGTCAGCCACCTCACCAGACCTTCAGCTATTCTTACTTTATTTATTGTATGGGTACCATTAATTACTATGACTGAATCACAATGAAAACAGCACATTGATTTTATGCTTTCAAAGATGAATAAATTATCTTGATAATATAAAGTGACTATTATATACAAAAGAAATTAACAGCCAAAAAAACACCCCAAACCCAAATTTCTCATTGATTCATGAAGACAACATGTAATGTAATCCAAACTGACATTAACTGATGTACAAAAATTATATATATAGAAAATTTTAAAAAGAAAATAAAAATTATCATTACATGAGCAATATGACAAAGAATTATTCTCCTTGGAAAAGAAAACGGAAAACAGTTGAGAAAATATTCTAAAGAGATTTATTCTTCCTTTGATTGCCAGATATAAGATGTGGTCTGTGTGGTGAAACGCAGATGCCTGTGTAAATTAAGAAATTTAACTCCAATGAGAAAGGAACACTGAGCAGATATATTTTCTTTCCTTACATATTTTTGCTCCAAAGACAAATGATGGACAAAATAAACTACAGGTAAAAGTCTGGGGACAACATAACTGGTATTGTAAGGCCAGTTTATCCATGAAATACATAGAAATCAAAGAAATGCAAGAGATGAAATGCAAACTGAGACTTGCATACCATATCAGTCTTGTGGTGATTACCCCTGCCTCGGGGTCAGATGGTAAATGCATCTGCTTGAGCTGTTTGACTGTGTCCTCCCATGCTCTCATTTAATTAAACATTCGTGTCAATTCATAGCTCAAAAATGCTAGTGCAGACTGGAATCTAGTTTGGGGAGAGTAGTTCCTGGTTTAGAAGCTGATATCTGATAGTGTATAAAATACAAAGTCTCTTACTTACTCTTCTGGTTTATTCTGATTTATCGCCGTCACACTATTATTTGCCCATGGAATCTGATCACCTGATCCTGGTTGTCCAAACTGGTTATCTATTGCTTCTAATTCTAGTTCAGGCAATCCTGATGGAAGAGAAAAAAATACACTGTCACAAAGGAGGACAAGGTAGCATTTCAGAAGTATCACAATATATAGGAGAGCGGGATTGCCCTATAAAATATTATTCACATGATATAAAGGGAATGTATTCAGAAATTTAAACTCCACATTGTCCACATATAATAAAAAGTAAATGAGAGAGTGAAAAAAGGTTTCTGCGTCGAAACAGAACCTGCTGTTTCCTCTATACAGGCTGATGTCACGATAGGCAAATCAAGGACTTGGTCAGAAGTTTCTTATTTTAAAGATATCATGTTGGTTAGCTGCTTTCTTCAGCCTGCACCATGAAATGAGTGCAACAATCGATAGACAAAATACATCTACCAAAGGCATGAGGAGACCCTGAAGGCACTGCAGCTTGAGTAGGCAGAGATCTGAGAGAACAGACGTATAACAGCAGCCAAACTCACGCTTATGACACTCAGATGAAAAACAGGCTGGATTACATTTTGGAACGAAAGAGAACAATACATGCATTTTATAAAAATTATCTATAGCAGCTTTTAAAAAATGATTTTATGTTTATGGATGTTTTGACTGCAAGTATGTCTGTGTACCACATATTCAGTGCCTGAAGAGGCCAGAAGAGGGCATCAGATCCTCTGAAACTGGACTTAGAGATGATTGTGAGCCACCACGTGGGCGCTGGGAACTAAACTCGGCAGCGCTCTAGGCCCATGTGGCAGCTTTCCCAAAGTCTTCTTGCTTAAACTACTTACACTAGAGAAAACTAAAAATAACCTAAATTCTAGAAATTCTGGGACTGACTAATGAATTGAGGTATAGATGCTGACAATGTGTGGTAAAATAAAGGAGATGAAAGTATGTTCTAAGACACTATATTCACCTAGATTCTGATCTTTTAAACTCATAAGTACCAATAGAAAAATTCTAGAAGTCTCTCCTTGTGTATCTTTTCAGTTTACTTCAGGTGGCAAGAATGAGATTATTTTTCTCTTCATAATGGTTATTTGTAATTTCTAAATTGAATACATTCTAACCCATCATTGTTATGGGCTAAATTGTGTTCTCCTCCCCCAAATTCATTATGTGGAAATTCTAATATCCAGGATTTCAAAATATGACTAACTTGAGACAGGACCTTTGATGAGGTCATGCAAACAGGCTGTGACTCCTAGTTCAACATAACTAATGTCTTTGTAAAAAAGAAGATCAGGACCTCATCATCACAGAGGGAAGGTAGCATTCTCAAGATAAGGAAAGAGATTTCAGAAGAAATCTTACTTTGACACCCTGGACTCTTGAACTGTGAGAAACTAATCTATGGTGTTTTGTTACAGAAGGACCTAGCTGCCTAACACAATTTTTTTTTTAAGTAAAAAAAAATTGCTGTTTTTGTGGTCTTAGGACTGAAGCCAGTGCCCATGAATTCTAGGCACTGAGTTGTATTCCCAATCTAGGCCCTGGGAGTTCTAAGAGGAAACTTACTTAAGTAAAATCTCACATTCTACTTACTTTAAGTAGAATTTCACTTTCTCATAAATTGTGGTATCACACATCTATAATCCCAACACTCAGGAGGCTGAGGCAGAAGGATTGCCACAAGTTTGAGGCCTGCTGGCCTGTAGACTGAGTTCACGGCCAGCCTGAGGTACATAGGTAGATCTGTCTCAAAACAAAAACAAACCCCCAAATTCCCCATTTTAACTATGAATGATATGAGTGGATTTGAAGATGTCTTAAAATATACAAAACACATAAAGTTCACTTTTTTAACATAAAAACCATAGCTCACACGTAGATTTGCTCTCATTTGATTTGGTGTCTGTGTGATCATGTATGTGTGCAGGCATACTCATCTAGGTATGCATGGGAGGTCAGAGGCTGATTTGGGTTGTCTAAGACCATTAGCTCCTACCTCCTTTCTCTTTCTTAATTTTTAAAAAAATGTATATGAGTTTTTTGACTACACATACATCTCTGTACTCAGTGTGCTTCTAGTTCAGAGGCCAGAGGAAGCCCTGGGACAGGAGTTACAGACATCTGTGAGCTGTCGTGTGCTGGGAATCGCACCTCTGGGAACAGCCCATGCTCTTAACCACCTTATTTTTTAAGATAGTAGTCACTGAATCTGCTAGACTGGCAGGCCTACAACCTTCTGGAGTTCTCTTCTCTTCTTCCTGGTCCCAGATCTGGGCTTACAGATACACATGATATACATGACCACACCCTCTTGTTTGTACAGCAAGCTCTTTATCTACTGAGCCACTTCTTCAGCCTGATGATGAGTTTAAAAAAAAAGACTTATTTTTATGTATATGAGTGTTTTGTCTGCATATTTGTGTATGCATGAAGTGATGGTTTGAGCGAGAACGGCCCACATAGGCTTCTATGTTAGCAGAACTGTTTGAGAAGGGTAAGGAGGCAAGGTATTGTTAGAGAAGGTTTCAAAAGGCTCATTCCCCTGCCTCGCCCCCTCCTCCCGCTTCTCTCCCTGCCTGCTGCATGCATATCAGAACGTGGAGCTCTCCGCTAGTGCTCCAGTGTCATGGCTGTTTGCTTCCTGCCATGACAGTCATAATCTCACCTTCTAAAACTGTGAAGAGCCACCAATTAAAGGCTTTCTTTTATAAGATTTGCCTTGGTCATGGTGTTTCTTCACAGCAATAGAATAGTAACTTAGATAAGCTATGTGCCTGGTGCCGTTGGAGGCCTGAAAAGGACGCCATATCTTCTAGAACTAGAGTTACTTAGGGTTGTGAGCTGACATGTAGGTGCTAGGAGTTGAGCCTGGGTCTTTTATAAGAGCAACAAGTGCTCTTAACCGCTGAGCCAACTGTCCAGCCTGACATTTACTTTATTTAAATGCATGTGACTACAACTTTTAATTAAACTTAAGTCTACCTGGGACAAAGGATCTGAACATCAAAATCTGTAGATTTTGAAAGATACTACAACGATGAGAAAGCCATCACTCGACTTCTATCACGTCTAAATTAGGAAGGTGGCCGCAGTTTTCCTAAGATTGCCTTCCTGCTCTCATCTACAAGTAGATCCTTAGAACTAACTCTAAGAAATATAGCCTAGAAAAAGTTAATCACATTTTGTTTTGAGAAAATGCACATGGCTGGGTATTATTGTTGCCAAGCACTGCTGTAAGATAGTTTACTTAATACAACGTTAGGACACAATATCTTATTTTGCTAGTCTTGATGGAAAATGCTAAGAGAATAAAGAAGTTAAATAAAATATCTTCAAAACATAGCTAGACATGGTGGCATATGCCTATAATCTTAGTATGGAGAAGCTAAGGAAGGGGGTTCTAGAGTTGGAAGCCAGCCTGCCTTATCTCAAATTAAACAAAACTAAAACCCAAGAAGAAACAAAGAGAACAAGATTCATGTGTCCAGTCTGATGTCCAGGAAAACATAATAAAACCAAACAATAATAAAACCTACAACCAAAACCACTTTGATTCACTTAATAGTTTTGTTTATATGGGTTGTATGATTAAAAAAAAAGTTAGTCTTACCCAGGGCCACTTCAGTTCTTAGACTTCTTTCAAAAACTTCCTTTTTATAGAAAATCTGAGTTATTCATTAGAAGCCAGGAAATACACAAACTTTCTCTTTGTGTCGTGGGGTAGGGGGAGCCCTATTTTTAGTCATGCTTCTTTCTCACCACAAACACGAATGAGTGCATGTTCTGTGTGTGTGTGTAAAATAGGAAAAAGGTTATTTTTGGAGAGAGGCAGCTAAAGCGGAGTTAAAAAGGAGCCCCCAGAGAGCATTTACATATACATATGCTGTTCTTCAGATGATGGCTTGTTACATTGCTCATCACTCCCGGGCTCAAGTCATCCAGGCATGACTCCGCCATCAGCTCAATATCACATTTCATCAAATCTAGCCAAAGAGAAACTCTCTATCTCCATTAGCTACAATGAATCCAGAAAAAAGGTTATTAAATAATTTGAAAACTTTCCACATAGCAAGGAGAGGGCATCGCCTTTCAGGAGGTGGCGTTTTGCCGAGTTACTACCTCCAGTGGCTGATCCAACAACTTCCCATTCTCACATTCACAGTTAATCTTCCTCAGCTGTTGAAAAGGAAACGACTGGCTCAGTTTGTGTTACATCTACATCTGGCAGGAACTGTGCATGGCAGTTAGAGTTTCGATGTTATCTTTTAAACACTAAGTAGACAACAGGATGATTTCTTTAGTAAATAAAAACTTCCGTAAATTAGTAAGAGCCCAATAACCAAGTAGACAAATGGTCAAGAAACTGAAGAGATCACATAAAATCACTGAAAATGGCCAACTTAACTGAGAGTAAAAGAAATACAATTTGAAATTACATTGTGAAAACAAAAATCCATTGTATTTACACAGATGAGAAAATACATAATTCAAAGGACTGAGAAAGATATACAGAAAGAGGAACATGAGCGGTATAATTTGTGAGAAAGATCATTTAGTACTACCTATGTAGTCTTCCTTTGACCCAGACATTTATATTTAGAATTTATACTTCAGATATATCCTCATAAATAATAACCATCTCTATATAAGGTTACTCATTATAGCTCTGTAATGTAAAAGATACCAGTCACCAGTCAACTCTAAGAAACCCTAATCCTCATACAGATATAAGAAAGTGCAAATTATGAACAGCATGCCACCCAAGGAAAAGGTTAATATATAAAACAGTCAATGTACATAGTATGATGCTTTTTTCAATATGTAGCTCAGGCTGGCTTTTAACTGGTGATCTTCCTGCTCTCTCTCTCTCTCTCTCTCTCTCTCTCTCTCTCTCTCTCTCTCTATATATATATATATATATATATATATATATATATATATATATATATATATATATATATATACACACTTAAGAGTGTACACATAGAGATGTCATATAGGTATTACACAGTTTTGTTGATATTGTTTTACATTTATAAGTATGTGACTGTCCTAATTACTAAAATGCAATTTTAAATCCCACCACTATGCGTAACCTCCAAAGCAAAAAAGTGAAATGAATCTTAAGTACTAAAAACTATTCCACTTGAAACATCTTACCTTATAGTTATATTTTTAATGTTCTACAAGTTAATAGGAGTTAAAAAATAACCACCAAGGAATGTATGTTAAGGGAATGTAAACTATTTAACCAGTCTGCAAGTCCTTTAAAACGGTTCTTCATAAGTAAACTTGATTTTAATTTTCAATAAAAGAAGTGATATTGGAGTGGCAAGATAGTTAAAGGCAGTTGCTATCAAGATCAAGGCTGACCTTCTGTCTTTACCTTGTACATCTGACCCTCCTGCTTCTACCTCCCTGGGATTACAAACATGTACCACTATAATCAGTGCTGCTAGAGACAGAACCCAGGACATTGTGCATGCTAGACACGCACTCTGCCAGCTGAGACACAGCCCCACTTATCATTATGTGTGTCTGCTCTCTACCTTATCTCCTTATTTATTTGAATACTGCAAACCTTTATTACAAACCTAAGATCTGGGGAAACCTCTGATCCTACCGAAAGCATTAACAACCATGGATGTGTGGCACGTTGTTCTTTTAAAAGATCCCATTGAAAATAGTAAACATGGCATTCCTAGGCTTAGTTTCACTCCCTTGGGTAAACTGTCTGAATCAGCGAGGGTAAACACCCAGCTGATTCCTCACAGATTAAAATTTAGATGACAGCAAACATTTTTGTTTCACTGTCTTTTAGAGTCAAGTTTGTTGCTTCTTTCCTCTTCATTACAAAGTGGAAAACTTCTTTGAATGCAGAAGTGTTACTAGGATGTGGCCAGTGAACTCTAACTTGATTTGGTTATATGTGGTTGACCTTTCAATGAGACTAGCTAGTCGGTGTTTATTAACTGGATGCCACAGAAGTTAGACTAATAGAACTTTCCACCCTGTTCAGGGAAGACAATGGAGCAGGCATGTCCTCAGAGATTCCTTTAGCTGAGGTCCCAGTTACCTACTATGTGTACTCATTTCACTTTGAGCTGGAGTAAGGCTGTGCTACAGGTTAAAGCAGACACATCAACAAGGCCATGACCTGACAGAGAAAGCATGAGGAGCCTTCCTTGTAACCAGAGATCCACCCAAAGGCTCACAGGGTCTCATGCTGAACTCAGAGCTTGCTGATTTGGCCCCAGGAACCTCCTGTCTCTGTGCCAGGATTACAGGTGTGTGCTGTCATGTCTAGCCTTTTATTTTTATGTGGGTGTTGGGGATTGAACCTGGGTCCTTATGCTCACATGGCAATCAAAATGCCAATTAAGCCATATCTCCAGCCTTGGCATTATCTCTTTGATCAACAAGCTTAGTTATAAATAATGCTACAGATTATCAAACATTCAGTTGACTGGAGACAGTTTAAAAGACACTACAGGGCCGAGAGCCTGAAGACAGCCTGGCCTGCGTTGCAACACCTGACTCAGAACAGTAACAGAAAAGCTCCAAACAAAAGAACGAAACAAAAATCAGTGAACTAAGAAAAATAGAAAGAGGAAAAAACCAAAGATGAAAGTAAGGAAGAAATATGAGCAGAAGAGTAGACTTTGGAATCTGAAGGGCAAAGCACAGATGGGAACAAACTGATGCTGCAACTAAATTAAGATGCAGGGGAGGAGCTTTTCCTGCATGGGCTTTCTCGGAAGAGCAGCACAGCCCGGGACGGCCACGAGCTGTGCTGGGACAATAAAAGGACAATGAGCAGCTGCCACCAGACCTCTGCTCCGAGGCAGCTGACTCTGGAATGTGCCGTGGATTAAGATGGTGAGTCTGTGACTCATGGTAGAAGTTCAGTCCAGGGAGTCTCCCAATGTGGGTGCCAGGGCTGCCAAAGGAGTTTCCCTATTGCCAATCTCCATTCCCTCTTAGTAATTGAGAAACCAGGCTTCTACAATCAGAATCTACCTTCATTGTCAGCAGAAGCAGCTTCTTACTTTAGCTAAAGAAACATGGTAGCTACTAGAATTTTCAAATGCTAAGTCTTCCAGTATACACTAAGAGACAGTGAAAATATACCACTCAAGCAATGTCAACAGTAGCAAGAGAGAACAAGCAAATTTAATAGTGAAAGAAACTTAGAGAAAAAAAAAGCACTAGAACATAAATGGATGGACCAAAAGTTAGTTACAGTAAATGATGCTCATGCAGACTCTGGGTTCCCACAGCTCCCTCCATTCAGTAGATGCTAGAGTTGAGTGGAGTCTTACAGAGCTGACACCGGCAGGCAGAGTGTCCAGGGCCCTCCAGAGTGAGCTCAGTGCTTTGTTTTCCCGTTTTCTGACACACTTTGGAGAGACACATCACTCCTCCGCTCTCCACCTCCCCCTGCCCCCCAGCATTGGCCCTCTTGGAGAGAAGGCTCTGGAGCCAGTGGGAATTTCACCAGGTCACAAAGCTCTTTGGGGCCAGTAGTAGGTCCCAGTATGCAAAGAAGGGTAGCCACTAAAGGGAATGCAGCCATGAAGGTGACAAGTAGGAGTGGTCCTCAGTGCCTACCAGCACCACTCTGTACAGCAGGAGCAGGCAGGACTCACAACAGGGTCCCGCTGTGCCATCACCATCAAGACCTGACCCAGGCCGCCAACAGAGGGCCTGGGAAGGAGCTCCTCCGATTCTTCTTTCAAAATATTTTACTTTTATGCAGGTGGATGTTTGCCTGCATATACCATATGCTCGCCTGGTGCCTGGGGAGGCCAGAAGGCAGGCACCTGATCCCTGGTGAGTTCCCGACTGTCTGGGTGCTGTAAATCTGGGTCCTCTGCAGCACGTGCTCTTCACTGCTGCGCTCTCTCTCCAGCTCTGATGTCCCCCAACGACATTCCCTCAATGACAAGCAAGCACCACCACAAAGGTCTTCTCCCTTCTCACATTCTTTCTTTTCTTTTTAAAACTCTACTTCTTTCTTTTTCTCTTTCCCGGCTCTCTCCTTCATTGTGTTATTTTATTCACATACCATAAATTCTTTTTTTTTTTCTTCCTCTGTGTAGCCCTGGTTAGCCTGACACTTGCTCTGTAGACCAGGCTGGCCTTGAACTCACAGAGCTCTGCCTGCCTCTGCCTTCCAAGTAGTAGGATTAAAGGTGTGCACCACTACCACCTGGCCCTTGAATTCTTAACTTAATAGTTTATTTTATATTACTTTTGCACTTTCTTTTCTCTTAGTTACTATGGCTTGTTTTCTCTCTCTTTTATATTTAGTTCTCTTTAATATTTCATATGGATGAAAGTTCTCATCTCCATTTTCTTTCTTTCTTTCAGTGACAATTTTTTTTTTTTTAACATCTTTACTTCACCTATTTCTGAGTGATCCTGGATACAGAAAGCCAGTTGTTTTGTCTTCCATCACTTTTACATCCTTTTCATCTTTTTTTTTTTTTTAAGTGATACTGGGTATATGAGTTCCCTAGTAGGGAAGAGGGGACTGTCTCTGACATGGACTCATTTGCCTGCCTTTTGATCACTCTTCACCGGCAGGGCTGCCTTGACAGGCCACAGGGAAGAGGACTTCCTGTGCCCTCAATCCTGATGCAACTTGATGAGCTGGGGGTGGGGGTGCTCCCCTTATCTGAGAAATAGGGGGGAGGGATGGGAAAAGTGGAAGGGAGGGTGGGACCTGGAGCAGAGGAGGAAGGGGCTACTGTCAGGATGTAAAGTGAATAAATAAATAAATTAATTAAAAAAGATACTGGGGAGAGAAATTAGTTTTTTCATTGTTTATTTGATAATGTATAGTTTTGTTTTAAAGATTTTTATCACTGGTTTTAATTGTTTTAGGTATTCTATGATATCACTTTTTTCCTTTCCCATTGTTGATGGCACATGCCTTTTCCCTCCCCTCCCTCCTCATTTTGGGTTCTTCCTACCTGCACTTGGTTTGGTAAATGTCTCAAAACAAAACAAACAAAAGCAAACCTGGGTTGTCTAGCCTCAGCGGAAGGCAGAGGCAGGAGGACTGCTGTAAATTTGAGCTGGTCTGGTCTGCATTGGCAAGGCTCCAGGGCAAGACTGCCTCAGAGCAAGACCAGACAACAAAATTAAATCAGTCTTTACAAATCCTTACAAAGAGCTGGGTTGGTTGTAGAGCTGGCCTTGTGTGTAGCTTTCTCACACAGATCATAGTGCCACACTGCTGTCTGAAAAGAACTGTTTCACATGTTTGTTTACACCCCCTACTCCAGGGTTTATAAGAAAAGAGTTGGTCTATTGTCCACTGTTGCTGTAATGGTAGGAAGCCCTTTAAAATGCGCCTGCTTCTAACATTATTTTGGGAAATTTCAATTCACTACATGCAATTCTTCACCCTTTCTCTTTTTTCTCTCTTCCCTTTCTTTTTATTTCTTTTCTCTCTCTGTTTCTTCTTTTTTAAAATGGGATCTCATTAGGTAGTCCTGGTTGGCCTAGAACTCACTGTGTAGACCAGGCTGGCCTCAGAGATTTCCCTGCCTCTGCCTCCCGAGTGGAGGTGTGAGCCATCATACCTGGCTGTAAAAAATAAAAGTATTTAGAGTATGTCAGTGATCCAGAATTATTTAATGACAAAGTATGACATGAAAACTTTTTGATTAGGTAGTTCTAGGAGCCTTTAATTCTGGAGAATCATATCCTCAATTAGTTCCAGAAATTTTCTGTTTGGTAATATCTTCCCTTCCTATTGTCTTCTCCTTGTTTGTTTATGGAATTCTTACTGATAAGTGGCCCTTTTAAGTAGATTTTGCTATTTCTTGAACTTTTTCTTCTGTGTTTCTATTTGTTTTTGGTCTTTTATCACATTTCCATCATTATTTTTTCTGTTGGTCTATCTGTGTATCTATCCACATATCCATACACGTATGTTTTGTTTGCTTGCATGTTTTTTCCAGACAGAATCTCACTATGTAGTCCTGATGACCTAGAACTCACTATATGCCAGATTGGCCTTCCTGCCCCTGCCTTCTAATTTTTTCACTTGTATGTCTCATTTCTAAGAGATCTTTCTTATTCTTTTTCTCCTTCCCAAGACAATGTGCCATTTATCTTTCCAGTTGCTTTAGTCCATGCACTGACACACTCACTGTGTCCTTTTACTGCACACCTTGTTTCTTCTGATCCCTTTCTTTCTCTGCTTTTCTTTTTCTTTCTTCATTCTCACTGACTCCTTCTTCCTGGCTGTCCTGGAACTCACTCTGTAGAACAGGCTGGCCTAGAACTCAGAGATCCACCTGCCTTTGCCTCCTGAGTGCTGGGATTAAAGGTGTGCACCACCACTGCCTGGCTGTTCTGCTGTTTCACGCTGTAGACCTTTATTAAAGTTGCGATGTTCCCAGCTATGTCTTCTCAGTGAGTACCCTGAACTCGGCAGTCGTGTTCTCTCCAGTCTAGCAGCCTTCACTGCTGTTGATCATTTGGCAGGATGGCTTTTGCACACAGTGCAGAAGGGTCTTTTCTATATCCACATCCTATGTCTTCTGTCTGGGCATTTAGTGTCTCCTGAGCAAACCCCTCACACTCTCTCCCTCTTGATAGGGAAAGGGAACAGGATCCTATTCACTCAATACAGAGATTTTTATTTTATGTCATTCAGTCTTGCAATTTACTGTACTCCCAGCTGGGCCGGCATCTGGAGTCTTTCTGTTTCAGTTAGAAGAAACCTTGGTCATTCTTTTTTTCTTTTGAATTCAGGTTTCATGTAACCCGGATGGTCTCCACATCACTATGAAGCTAAGGATGACCTTGAATCCCTAATCTGTACCTCCCAAGTGCTAGAATTATAGGCATAAGCTACTGAGTGTGGCTCAGTCATATTATCTAAATTTGACTTTGTACCTAACAAGAGTAAGACTCAGAAAATTCATTTCTTTGTCAATTAATGGAGAATGTGAAGCTTGAATCTAGGCTCCTGACCCCTCCTCTAGCACTCTGGCTAACTGAAATTCTGCCTCCAAATCTGTCAGTGAGACAACTCAGTCTTCTTTGCAGCTGCCTGAAATCTTGGTGAATTTCTAGGAATAGGGCCCTGGCATCTAAGAGCTCCAATAAGAATGAAGTACATGGAGACCTGAACTGGAGCTCATTAGAAGACGGAGTGCAGAGGGACGCAGACGCATTCCAAAAGCTGACTGGTTCCTTCCCTTTAGTTTCAAGGTCACACAGCAGAATTATCATCAGTGAGTTTTCCAATTTTGAAATCTGATGTGTGAAAAAAGACTTACAGTCTCAATTTCATGAACTTCAAGTATCACATTACCAGTCTATTTTAGATAGAAGAATGCTAACCTGGGTTAAAACATTGGTGACATATTTTAACACTGTGGTCTCCTAAATAACATTCCATGGAAAACTCATTCTGTGGGGCACTCTGTAGTCCTTGAGAAAGGCAATTCTATAATCTAGAAAGTTTGGGAAATGCTGGTTAAAGAAATACGAATTTGTTTCTCTAACTCAAAACTAGCTAGAAACTTTAGTAGTAGCTAAGTAAAATATTATCAGGATATGTATATTATAATTCCTAAGATAATATTCAAATTACACACACACACACACACACACACACACACATATATGCAAACATGCCCTGACCAATACGGTATTTCCAAGTGTTGTTATCAGTACTCTGGATAAGAACACAAACCACTCACTGTTACATCAATAACAAAAGGACAGGGGTTACATACTACATTAGAAATGTGCATGCCTGTAATCCTAGTACTTGGGAGATGAGGGAAGGGGGATTAGGAGTTCAAGGTCATCCTCAGCTACAAAGTGTATTTGAGTGTACTCTGGGATGCATCAGACCCAATCTAAAGGAATATGCATGATAAATTAAGTTCTTATGCCTAATGTTAGAGTCGCATAGTGAAAAGATGCTTCCCTCTCTCTAATAGACAAAGGGTTCTGAAGTAATAGAGTAAGGCCAAGTGCTAACCCACAGTTACACTTAAAACGTGCCCCAGCACATACTGTTTAGCCGGGGAGCAGATCTGGCAGTATTGGGCTGAAGTGGAGCTGGCAGGATCTCTGACTTGATGTTTACACCAGCGACCGCACCATCCATCCTGTCTGTCTCACACAAGCTTGGCAACTGCGCTGCCTTCTCCAGTGTGGGCAGCAGCTGATCAAACTGGTCAAGGTCAGCTGTAAACTAAGAAGAGAAACAAAAGTTAGAAGAAACATTTTATGTTCTCAGCTGAAAGAGTGAAGAAGAAAGTTGTTTACTTAAATTCTAGAAATCAGTTGTAACAGAGACTGAGTTAAGAAGAGATAAGAGTGAGCTTTATTGAATTACATGTGGTGGCGCACGCCTTCAATCCCAGCACTTGGGAGGCAGAGGCAGGCACATTGCTGAGTTCAAGTCCACCATGGTCTATAGAGTGAGTTCCAGGATAGTCAGGGCTACACAGAATAACCCTGTCTTGAAACACAAAAACAAAAACCACAACGACAAAAAGAAATTACATGAACCATCTATTCTACTGAGGAAAATTTTGACTCTAATAAATAATATCAATATACAACAGAATGAGTAAAATTATTTATCTAATATAGCTTGGTAGAAAGCGTGAATATAAGAGGAAGATTGGGCTGGAAAGATGTAAAGACAACCACTGAGTTTGTGCCAGAGAAAGCCCCTACTCCCCTTGCTGGGGACCCCACTTGGATACTGACACTATGGCCCACATCTGTGCTGTGGTTTTGGGTCCTGTCCATGCATGGTCCTAGGTTGGGGAGGGACACAGGGGGAGAAGGTGAAGGGAAGGTGGGACTGGGAGGAGACGAGGGAGGGAGCCGCAGCTGGGATACAAATTGAATAAATTGTAATAAATGATAATAAAAAAGAAAAATTCAAAAAAGAATAAAAAAGATACCTATGCTATATTTAAGTTACATGATTAGGGAAATATAAGATTTACATCTTTTAAGGCAGGTCTGTATACACAGTCTGCTCGCTATGGATTGTTTTGAGATAAGCCTACAAAATATCTCCAATACATAAGGCATATCTAACTGGGTTCCATAAATCACAAATCTATCATTCTATGAAGCAAAGAGAAATAAACATAAATGGGGGAAGGTAAAAAAAATTGATATAAAGTAACCTCAAATTCACTTTGTAGCTGAGGATGACCTTGAACTCCTAATCCCCCTTCCCTCATCTCCCAAGTACTAGGATTACAGGCATGCACTGACCTTGTACATTTCTAATGTAGTATGTAACCCCTAACCTTTTCTTATTGATGTAACAGTGAGTGGTTGATGGTAAGAAGAGCGGTTCGTGTGCTATGATGCATTGTGATGTTTTGTGTTTATCTATCCTAGTTTTCAAAATTCTGTAATCTTTTATATTTATATGATTATCTCTCTTTAAAATAGTGTGCGAACTTCAAAGATCTCAGAAAACCCAAGAATTTAACAGAACAGAGTCTATGTCTGAGCTTATATATTAAAAGAAAGTTGGCCTTTATTTCAGAATAATAGTATACTATGAGTATGGTGAGTTAGTTAATTACCATAAAATATCTACCTGTTTCAGTTTCATTATTTTGTTAAACTAAATTTCCCTCTGGATTGTGTAAGTGGAATCACATGTATGCATTTTAAGTGTCTGAGTTCTTTCAAAGCAGGTTTCACACGCTGTCACATGCAGCAGCGGTCCCTCCATCCTCTAAGAATGATATCCCTTTGTGTGAACATGTCACATTATAAATTTCCATTCTTCTGTGATGGAGTTTTGGGCTATTTCTGGATATATATATATCATATGCCTAATATAAGTAATGGTTTATTAACAGTTTTAAGCATGTCTTTTATTACACATGTGCAAGGAGCATTAAGTGTAAGGAAAAAATGAACAAATTCAACTATATTAAAATATTTTGTTTCATAAAAAACAAGACAAAACAAGGTAATAAGAACAAAAGACTACCAACCACCAATGAAAACACAAGCCACAGCACAGAGAGGACATCTGCAAATATATAGCCAGTGGTGGGCCATCTCTCAAACATGAGGAACATTTATAAAAGCCGACAGACAGAGGACAGAACACTAAAAAATCAGGTATGATTAGACTATGCAACTTACAAAGGAAAATATCCAAATGATCAATGGATATTTACTAAAACCATGAGTTACTACACACATATCCTTAATGGCTTAATTTAAAAGACTGACAATACCAAGCATTACCAAGACTGTAGAACAACTACAATGATTTCTCAATCCCTAGAAAAACCACACACCTATAAATGAGTTTATGGACAATTTAGGATTGCGCAATTCCATTTCTCAGTATAAACTCAGCAGAAATGTGTGCATACAACATTGAGACAGATGTATGAGCATATCTGATCTACAGTGACATTTTACAATGTAATTTTAAAGCTCAACAGTTTTAATATACTTAATATTTAAAGCTGTTTTTTCTGCTTACAAAATGTTAGTTTTACTGTACTAAAAACATGAGACACAACTTTATCTTCAAAGAACATAAACACTCAAAATACAGAGAGGCGCATGGCTCAGCCCAGGGAAGTTAAAGGCCTTACCAGGCATAGAATATGTTAAGGAAGAAAGATGCTCAAAGAGACAGAGTGGAAAAAAAACAACAAACAAAAACAAGCTGCTTCAAGAAACTCAAGGGCCTTGGCATAGTACGTGTGACCCTTGTCTCACAATGGAGAATGTGAGTAAACTGCACTGTGAAGGTAGTGTCATCCAAGTGTGAAGGGCTTTCCACCTCTATATGATGTGAAAGCTCTTAGAAGGAAAGGTTCATCTTTTCCTGAAAGCCTGTCACAGTTTATAAGCAGTTACTCAATAAACAAATCTGCTTATTTCATATCAGCTCTAAAACATCCTAAACATAGATGTCTCTAAGGCTTATGACCGGCTTCTTTTCATTTACTTCTGTCACAGGACATGCCGTGTAAAGGCAACAACCTGCTACCCAGAGTATCTAGGTTTCCGTCTTCTCCTGAAGACACTCAGAAGCAGAGCACAGGGAAAGAGGCCTTAGAAAAATGCCTTTGCCTTTGTCCTCACATATCTCTCATATTTCAATTATTTCAGAGGTCCCTCAGATTAGATGTTACCCAGAGTCCTTTAGAGAACTTTTAAAATGCATATAGTCCTGGATTCTGTTTCAGAATGGAGTTTAATATATGAGGTTGGGAGAAATGAGGAAAGGAATATTTTTAAATGACCTAAGATGCTGCGTGTGGGGGTACAGCCTTTAATCCCAACAGTCAGGAGGAAGAGGTAGAGGGATCTCTGAGTTTAAGGCTAGCCTTGTCTACATAGCCAGATTCTATATATATCCTAGAAGGGCGTAACTTAAAAGACTGATAATACCAAAAACAGTCCCAGGATGTGAACTCTGATTCTACAGAAAAAGAGTAGAGAGAGAGGAAAGAAGGAAGGAAGGAAGGTCATAATTTAAAAATGCCACATGACCGTCGCAGCCTCTAGAGTTTCAGAAGTAACGTCTGAGCACACTCTGTGGTTCCAACCTCTCATCCAGTGGTCCTCAGTCCTCCCAATGCTGCGGCCCTTAAAACACAGTTCCCCACGTCACGGTGACCTCCGCCCAAAATTATCTTCACTGCTACTCTATAACTATAATTTTCTACTGTTATGAATTATAATATAAATATCCGATAAGCAGAATATCTGGTGTGCGACCCTCAAGTTGAGAGCCACTGCTCTGAACTAGCTCCTTAGTGCTAAAAAGAGAAGACAAAATAGAGTCCATTCAGATCTGGTCCACAGTGGGAACAGAAAAGTCAGAACAGAAGAAACAAGAAATGCCCCCTCTGAAGCAGGGAGACACTCACCTGGCTCTGGGACTCCAGTTTGACTTCCTCGGGAGTGGGTTTGGTCATTGGGGTTGGGTTTGTGTTGCAAGGGTCCATCTGTTCTTTCTTTTCCACTTTGACCTTCACATCATCGAGGCTCAGGTTTGGAGTTGACCTTAAGTCTTTTTCATCTTTGTCTAGAAGGTACCGCAGGAGCTGATGGTCCTTCGTCTCTTTTTTCTTTGAAGCATCCAGTTCCAGTTTTATGCTGGTGTTCCCCTGGGTCTGTCCAGGCACTGATGCAGCGGCGGCAGCTGATGCACTGTCCTTCTTCTCGGGTTCCACAGACAAAGTGGTGATGTCTGAGGGGCTGCCCTCCTGTAAAAGGCGGTGCAGGATTTTATGCCGCTCAGTCAGAGAGCTGTGGGAAGAGGGGCAAGTACCTCCTGAAGAGTTAGCGGAGGCAGAGCTGGAAGTGCCGGTGCAAGACAGTACATCTTTGCAGCTCGTGTCTATATCAGCATGCCGTAACTGCTGTTCTGCAGTTGTTGTCAACAGCTGTACTAGTTTGTGACTAGTTTGAGAGTATTTACTGTCTCCATCTGAGAGTCTATCATTGTTGTGCAGAAGTCCTGAGTCCAGGGGTTTGCCATCGTTAGTGCTGTTGTCAGACTGAATCATATCATTTAAAATGGATGCAATCTCTTTGTTATCTTTGGACTCAGCTTTTGCTGGTTGCATACTTAATCTGCTAGGTGAATTCTGTGAGCTCATCTGCCTAAGGACTGGAGAACCAGCAGAGAAGCCAACAGAGTTACTGGGTCCTTCATTTATACCTTGTAAAGATGTTACTGGGACATTTGAATAGGACCGGCTACTGTTATTACAGGCACCACTAGCAATGCCAGCTGGGGAGCTTAATGTTGGAATATTTGGAGGAAATGAATTGTTTGACATTCTGGCCCTTGTTGCCAAGCCAGAATTAGCCTGTCTCCTCGGAGACATGAACTGTGCAAGGGAAATTCCTGTACCTTCCATAGGAGAATTATTGAGGTTTAAGGGCGGATTACTGCTCTGGGAACCTGCCTGTCCCTGGTTTAAGGCAACATTGGCTACAATCTGATTTCCAGGTGAACATCCAAAATTCCCTTGGTTGTTGCTAGGATTGCTATGGCTGCTGCCGCTGTTAAGGTCTGAGCTCTGTTGGCGGCTTACTCTGGCAGAGACCATGTTGTTGGATGGTGGCAATGTGGGTGAGCGGGTAACACCATGGGCTGGAGAGATACCAGGATTGACTGAGGGGTTTATTCGGGGGATTGACATTCCAGAGTTAGTGTCATCTTGAGGAGAAAGCCCACTGTGCTCCCTAGGGGAGAAAAATACATTATTATTCAATCATTTTAATTTGTTTTTATTATATTTTCATGTTGATATTATAAGAAAGGCCATTAGCCTCATTAATGTTCCAAACTATCCAGTAGAGTTTCTGTATCACCCTAAATTAAGGAAACCAGGGACCTGCCATCACCACTGTGAAAGGGCAGCACCACTTCCTAGGAAATGGCATCTCTAGACTCTTAAATCATTGGCAGTTTCAGTGGTGTGAAAAACAAATCTCTGTTGGTGCTGGGAAAATATGCACTAGATATACTAATGAACTTTTCTAAAATTAATATAAACAATGATTATTGCAGTAATAATTTAATGTGAAAGAGAAACTCCCCACACCTTTATTTATGACTCCCCGGTTATAGCTTTTAAGTATTTCAACTCCAAAGAGGAAGACTGGGTAAGGAAAATACTGTGTCACTGATGCAAAAACTAAAAAGGGTGATATGCAGACATAGCAGATGTTTTGAAAGAGAAATCACAATATGAAAAAAGAACTGTGCTAATTCCACTCACAAGAAAAATTTCAACTAAAACTAGAAAAAGTCAGAATATTGAACTCAGGTTTTATGGAGTTCTTTACTCAAATGTGTAACTATGACAACAGATTTGTGACTGGTATTACCATGTTCCAATATGCAAAACATCAGATGGAAAAAAGATGAAGTGAGGGGAAATGTCTTTGTTTTTAATGCTAAATTTTACAGTTATAATTTAGGGCTTTTCAACAAATAACAGCATAAAAGAATAATTTCATGAATTTTCTATGTGTATTATCAGTACCTTACTTAGAGATAGGGAACAAATTAGAAGCAATATTGAAAGACTTCAAGTCAAGAGCTTAATGAGTAAGGCTTCTACGATAAACTGTCAACTTGAACTCAAGGGCCATAAATGTCCTAATAAAGTACTATTAAAGATAAAATAACAATGCTATAAACTCTGAGGTCTCTTCTGAGGCTGTAAGTGCTTATGCAGAATGTTGTAAATTTTAGGCACCATTTTGTTTTCACCACCTAAAAAATAATTTTTTTCAGTCCCACTTTTTCTGTCTCTTTTATGAACAACAAAGCTATTTGGTAACAAAACTATAAAACCCAGTGTGGATATACTACTAGTTAATATTAATTATGGATATATTCATCATACTATTCTTAAGCTAACTTAGAATTTCTCTCCAAATAAATAGTACCTGTCGATGATATGAATCCCCATGATGAAAGGCTGCATGTCAGGACTTTGAGGGTAGCAAAGTTTACACTTGGTGTGGGCGCTAAGCATTGTCCCATCATTCAATATGAATCTATAGGATGGGCTGGAGGCAGTGCCACGGGTCATCACTGTTTCAAACAAAAGAAAAACCTAGTTACAATTCTGACACTTGAACGCTGGGCAAAGGAGAATTACCAGGTCTAATGTCTACCAAGAACTTCATTGAAAATGCCCTCCCAATTGCTGCCTGCTCTGACTAAAAGAATAGTTTAGAGATTTGGGGAAGGGTGATCCCAGTTAAAATACACCACTTGACAGGTTTTGACAGTCTAATTTGAATGGCTGCCTCCTGACATAAATTAGGCCTGTGACAAACATCAACCTAGTAAGATCTTAAATCTTTCTCTATATGGGAAAGTTATTCAAATTTATTAAGTCTCCACTCAAAATACTAGAAGGACTATTTTGCCTTTTGCCTTCAGTGTCATCTTTAACAAGTTTTTTTTTTTTAATTATCTTTGGCTGGCTGATGGTTTAAATTATAGCTCTACTAAGATATAATTCATATACCATAAAACTCACCCTTTCTGTTTTAAGCGGTTTGCAGAATTCTTTATTAACTGAGGAAAGAGAATCCCTCAGGTCCCATCTGACAAATTATCATATATATATCTATATTATTTTTAACATTATAATTTATGAAGCTTAATAAACAAATTAAGATAAAACCAATGATTACTAGTAAGGAACAAAACCTAGGCTGCCAGTTAAATTACTTTAGAAACAATATCACTTAATTTTCATCTTAAACAGTAGGCAAGAATCTAACCACTGAGGTAAGTGCTTATGAAATACATAAAGATTATCCAAGGCTGAAGGACTGAAATGCCATTGATGTTAGTAACACCATAAAATTCTATGTTGAGGCTTACTAGACTTAGCAATAGAGACACTAAAAAAGATCAAACTCACTGAAATATGAAAACTACTATCACAAATGCCTGTTAAAGTTTAGCTTGTAAGAAATGTTTTGAAGACATTTTATTTTTTTGAGATAAAGGCTCTGCATATAGCCCAGGCTAGCCCAGAACTTGCCCTGTAGCCCAAGTTAGCCTCAGACTTATACTTTTCTTGCCTGAGCCTGCCAAGCACCATGTAAAACAACCTGTGCCAGCAAGCCTGCTCAGTTACAGCTTAACTATCACATGGGAGACAGGAAGCAACCAATTCATACTTTTCAAACTCCACACTACTCAAGATAAGAGAGGACTCGTTCTCTTTTACCTCGAGTGTCTAGCCCCAGCTGAGGAAGGAGAGTCTGTTGCTAGGTCGGCAGGGTGACAAATCTGCCTAAGGACAGAGACTCTGCACTTTACTCAAGTCACCACCATGATTGCCACGTGCAGCGCATGGAGAGCTTCAGTATTTAACAAGATAATAAGGGATCAAAAGAATCTTTAATGGACACTGATAACTTCTGTGGGAGGGTATAAGCAAAATTTTGGCTACAGTCAGTCCTAAAATTATGTTAACGATTCAAACTGTTTATATCTTTAAATAACATATTTAGAAAATCACAAATTCAACAGAAAAGTGGCAATACAAAAAAAATTATCAAGACTTTAAAGGGCAGAGGAGATAGATAACAAATCTTACATGATTTTACTTACTCCATTTTACACATTGCTTTATCTTGTTCATTTTCCAGATCTTCTTATTACATGAGAAACACTAATTACTGTACAAAGCTGCACTGCTCAACAAGCATCACTAGCCTCCACATGCTGATTTGAAATTGAAGCTAATGTAAAATTCACTTTTCAGTCACATTACCCACACTGTTAGTCCCTGATACCCACATGGAACAGGTGGCTATGATATCAACTTCTTTCATTTTCAACATTATTCCTTCCTCCTAAATGTCCTTCCAAGTGCCTTTTTCAAACCATTATTCATTCGCTAGTGTAAAACTGATGTTCTACTGGCCTTATTTTCTACTCTTCACTGACCTTTATACTATGCTCTGCCATAAAGTCAACCTGTAAGGGAGTGCTGGCTGATTGATCTTCAGTCTGAAGCTAATGTAACTAGGTTAGTACTGGAATGTGATTGGATGCCTTTCCAAAGAACAGATTTTATATCTTAGTTATGTTTCCAAACACTTACCCCTCAATTTGTGTTTTTAAAATAATTTATTTTATGTCATTTTATTTAGTATGAAGGTGTCATCCCTTGGAATTGGGGTTACAGACAGTTATGAGCTACCATGTGGATAGTGGTAATTGAACCCTGGTCCTTTGGAAGAGCAGACAGTGCTCTTAACCACTGAGCCATCTCTCCAGTTCAATTTATGTTTTTATTCTTATAGGAATAAAGACTTAATTTTATAAAGGAAATTAATTGAGAGGAAATTCCTTATTGATCATGAATTTTAAACGAGAAATAACCTGAAACTTGGGGTAACATGGGAACCTTAGGGTCTTTAATATGGATTACAGAAACATAATCTTTGGTTAATTATACTACATTTACTTGTAAGATTGTAGCTAAATTTGTAAAAAATTTGAAATTTTAGAAATAATTTAAGTACTAAATTAAACTTCTGTTTAAGTTCAAAACTTAAAGTTTTGAGGTTAGATTATTAAAGATGATGTATGGATTATAATCCATGGAAAGTATTCTTTGAAACAAGAAAAAAAGGTAATTATTTGACAGAGCAAAACTTCCTTTCTTTCCTTCCCACTAATGCGGATCCAGCTCAGACTCCAAACATGCTGAGGAAACACTCTAATTTTCAGCTATAAAACCCCTAAGTTTTAAGTTCTTAAAACTTATGAAAACATGACTCTAGTTAACTAGAATTCGGATACTTGCTTGTTCAAATGAACAGATGGCAAACAGGAAGTGAACAAGGAAAGGAGTCAGACGCATGCACGACCTTCTGACTTTGCCCACTGCCAGTTTATTCACCACACAATGGAGCCAGTGATATTAGGAGGTAGTATCTAGTGTGGACACTGTACATAGTAGGGTTTCAATGACTAATTCCTGCATACCCAGGAAAGGCAGCAGTTTCTAGAGTACAAATGGCCTAAATCACATACACTTAGTCAACTCTTAAACAACTTTTATGCTGATGCCTTCCAGGGTGTGTATTACACTACTGATATTTGGGTTAAGGGCAAGATAGCTTAATTCACTACAGATGTGAGATAAACATTTATTCTGCCTTTTAAGTGGGTTTCAAGGTTAGGTTTGGAATTCCATTTTCATCCCAGGTCTCCTGGCCTTGTTTCTGATCAGTTTTTGCCAGCTATTTAGCAAATATTTTGGTCTCTGGCTTCATTTAAAACAAAAACTTTTGTTCTGAGACAGGATCTTACTATTTAGCCCAAGCTGGCCTCAAACTTTCTATCCTCCTTCCTCAGCCTCCTGAGTACTAAGTTATACATACCCAGGTGTGTGACTAATCCCAGCCTAATTTCTAACTTGTGTGTCTATTTCTAACCACTTAGAACATTTAGCAGGAAGGGCTATTGCTAAAGGAGTATTGATGACACCTGGAAAGTCTTCTGCTAACTCTTTGACACTTGTCTTTGTTTGATTTCTTCTTAAAAAAGGCCTCAACCAAGCAAAAAAAAAAATTAAAATATATTAATACTTCCTTGGTCAGAGCAACTATAAAAGTACAGCTCTTTAAGAGTGTGATACTTCCTAATTAGGCACTGAAATGACCTGCACTGGGCCTGCTTTACCGATGCCAACTAATTGGGAAGGTAGCAAATGTGTAGGCAGCACCTGCTCTATTTAGTGTTTCCCAGATAAAAGAACAAAAACAAAAGAAGAGGAAAGAGAACTAAACAACAATGAAAAAACATACCAAAGCCCAAACCAAAAACTGCTATTAGGTAAAGAAAAAAAATTACTCGTAGATGAATATTCATTTTCTTTCCTCCTCCTGAATATTCTAAGATTTTAAAATTACCAATGAATAAATCCTGTTCAGGTAATCAAAATTTCTACAGGAGGCAAGTAAGTTAATATTTTAAATATTTTCAATAATGGTTAAAAGAAAAAAGATTTTTGATCACATGAACCTTGATATTAACTACATAAACTTCAAATAACATTTTTTGATAATTTTATAGCAACACACGCACACACATGCTCAATCACACAATTTTTTCTTTTTTTCGAGACAGGATCTCACTCTGTAGCTCAGGCAGGAGTGAAACTCACTATGGAGCCCAGGCAAGCCTGGAACTAACTATGTAACTCAGGTTGGCCTCAAACTCATGACAATCCTCTTTCCTTAGTGTGTCTCTCTCTCTGTGTTTTGTTTTGAAGGAAGGGTTTCTCTGCATAGTCCTGGCTGTCCTGGACTCACTTTGTAGACCAGGCTAGCCTCGAGTTCACAGAGATCCTCCAGCCCCTTTCCTTAATCTCTTGTATTCTAGAATTACAGGTGTGAGTTACCATTTCCTAGTGCTTTATTTTATGAATATAAGGTTAAAGTAGATGAACAACAAATAAGATAAAGTTATCTGTAGTTCTCTCACTGAGATAAAATTAACATTTTACTAACATAGAATTGGAAAGACATATATAAATGAAATTATAATATATATATATATATATATATATATATGCTATGCTTTCTTAGCCTTATTTTCATATAATAATACACCAGGGACATTTAAAAGAAATTATGACTTATTACAGAACTATAAAGATAAACAAAACTTCCATAAAACTAATTTGTAGGATGATTCACCCACCCACTCTCATACATACATACGTATATATCATTACTTCCTGTACTGGCACTCTGCTGATGGATATGCTATAAGAAAAAAACACTCTGAAAAAAATAAGTTCACTGAGTAGTGGTTTAAAAGGTCCCATTACTATAATATCTTAACTATGTCATGAATCTCGTAAAACAGGAGGATGGAACATCTATCCAACCCAATTAAGCACAAAATCACTTCGTAATTAGAGATGTTAAGACCTTGTGAAACCTAGTTTTATATCTTCCAAATTTCTCTGTAAGAAAGCATCTTATGCTACAGACTCACTCAGCAGTGAGGTGCCTGGAAACCTGGCTTGACAACTGCCACTTGCATCCATCTCATTCAGGATACTAGGAAGCGTCCTCATCTTAATTTTCCTCTAAAGTTCTGGCCTGAACTGAACAGAACCCACAAATCTTCTACAAGCTATTTCTCCTTGCATCAGCTTTCTCTGCATTGAAAGTTCCCCAGGTGGTTTAAAACCCGCTTTTTCCCAGTCTCGGTGTAGAACCACAGCTTCAATCTGGTCCAAGCAAATGTTCCCATGTGTTCTTGGCTGGAATGTGGCCCTGGAAGATGGCGCAGTAAGCACTCTTTGAAAGTTCCCATTAGCTTGGTGTGGTAGTCTACTATTCTGATCCCAACACTTGAGAAGGTCTTTCTCAGCCACACAATAGGTTGAGACCAACCTGGGCCACAGGAGAGCCTGTGTCAAAAAACAAACAACAACAGGCTGGGGATAGGTCAGCACTAGCCTAGTAATTATGAGGCTTTAGGTTCAATCCCTAGCATGGAGTTCTCCCCCAGCCCAAATAAAACATGAGTTGTCTTGGCCAAAAGCAGCCAAAAAACCTAAACCCAAAGCCAACTCCCAAACCAAAACCAACAAACAAAAACAACAACAACCAAACCAAACCAAAACAACAAAAACTCCACAAAACTATGCTAAGGACAAAAATGCTAACGAACAATAAAATTTTATAGCAATTGCCATCTTCAAATAGTACATTACTGGAAAGGGAAAAAAGATGACAGATGGAAGACAATTTTCCCTTGTCTAAATATCAAGTGCCATAAAAATTTATGCAAAATCAAGAATATAGTGGCAAATTTTGTTTCTTTTTCTCCTAAATTTAAATTTATTTAGGTCAACAAATAAAATACTATTCATTTTTCCTACGTATTATGACACCTTTAAGTACTTATTTATTGTAGATAGTTAATTAATGCTAATCTAGCTAATTAACATTCACTGAATCACAATTATCCCTTTCATGGTGAGAATACTTAATAGCTAGTCTACTTCCTGCATTCCTCAAGAATAATATATTGTCATTAGCTATAATCATCATGCACACAATAGACCTGTTAGCCTTATCCCTCGGACCTAATTTGTGGTCTGAGCAACATCATCTCAACTGCCCTTCCTTTCCCTATGAACCACTGCCACCATTCATAGCCACCATTCATAGCCAGCATTCATAGCCAGCATTCATAGCCACCGTTCTGCTGTTTCTAGACTATGAGTATAATATCGTACAGTATTCTCCTTTCTGTGTCTGACTTATCTCACTTACTGTAATAATCTCCAGGTTTAACATAGGAGTATCATCATATCATCTTTTTATGGCTTAATAGTATTTCTTCGTATGTTTGTATGCCAATGTATATCATACATATACATACATACATACATATATACACAGTATATACATATAAATATTTTCTTCAGCCTGGAACTTATTGGCACAGGAGACAACTTCCTGAACAGAACACCAACAGCACAGGCCCTAAAATCAACAATCAATAAATGGAACCTCATGAAACAGAAAATTTTCTGTAAAGTAAAGGACACTGTTGTCAGAACAAAATGACTACCTACAGACTGGGAAAGGATCTTCACTCACCCTATATCTGACAGAGGGCTAATATCCAGAATATATAAAGAACTCAAGAAGTTAAACACCAACAAACCAAGTAATCCAATTAAAAAATGGAGTACAAAGCTAAACAGAGAATTCTCAATAGAGGAATATCAAATGGCAGAGAAACACTTAAAAAATGCTCAATGTCCTTAGTCATCAGGGAGATGCAAGTCAAAACGACCATTTACCCACTGATAAGCATGTAAGTTAATTCAATATCTTGGCTAGTGGTATATAGATATCTCTCTATTATACTGATTTTGTTCCCTTTGGTTATATACCCAGAAATGGGATTCCTAAATCCTATGATAGTTCTTAATTTTTTGAAGAAACACTACGTTTTTCTTTAAAATGGCTACTCTAATTTACAATCCCATGCATATACATGATCATCTTTTGTCTGTCTGATAACAGGCATTGTAACATGAACATGTCTGGGTTCACACTGTCCGTAAGTGATAGAGACCGCAAAAACAAAACAAAACAACCTGCAAATGTAAATAATTACACTCTCCATCCTTGACAGGTGAGCGGTTCTTAAATGTAAGCATCATCTTTAAGGTCTGTTAACATATCTAGCCCTTATCTGAGATTTTAATTCAGTAGGGATTTTTAATAGGTTATTTACACGTTTTCAAAGACTACCAGGCTATCTATCTCTCTTACCAGGCTGCATCTATTTAAAATACTAGAAGACACTGTCTATCCATGAGATGCTGTTTGGCAAACTGCTTTTAATTTCTAAAACACTAGAACCAGAGTCATATGAACTTTGGCCATCTTAGTTTTGAATGAAAAAAAAAAAGGCCTTTCTATCAAGGAATTCTTTTTCTTAAAAACTGAAGGACATTATATTAAGAAATGCCTAATGAGGAAAAGGAAGTGGGTTATAATTCTTTCTGTACACTGCTACTAAATATTGTATTTTATATGCTGGGAGATTAGCTATTTATTAGATTTTAATTAACCTACTTCACAGAGACTACTAATGGTTTATAAACTATGGATCTTTTATCTGAGTGGAGCTTAATTGCTTGGACAATAAATGCCCATTTCACCTTAGTGGAAATGTACACAAATTATAGGCAAATAAAATTAAGTTTCACAGCTCTGCTATGGAAAGCCAACCTTGAAAATTATGACACAAATCAAAGACCTATGTACTACCTCACACATTAAGTAATGAGTGGAAGTTGTGCCGAGTCCCAAACTTATTCAAAAGTCAAGCACTGCTGTGCAGAGGAAGCCAAAGTTCATACTTAGTAGATGGAATCCATCATTATGGTGGCTTCTAAGCCAGGATGTACTTTGGAACTACCTGGGGAAGTTAAAAATAGTATAGATGTTTGGTTCTTTGTCTTGAGGAGTGGCATGGAGCTTAGTAGGCCTCAGATGAACTACTTACTACTCTGTTCCAGAACTACAACTCTGAGATTTATACAATTTATAAAGAAAGTATTCCTGTTAGGAAACAGCTAACCTATAATGTAATGAATGATATATCACCAGGAAACTAAGGACACAATGTTATGGGGAAAATGTTAAAATTAAAAAGAGTGTGAGAATAATGAAAACATTTCACTGTATTTTAAGACTTGCAATCAATAGAGGATATCAAACTGAAGCCCACATTGAAAAAGGGGTACTAGGGTTACCATCCATGACAGCACTTTACAGCACAGAAACGATCCCTTAATTCTGAATCTCTGTAAACTTTCCAATCTTTTTATGGGCATGGAATATACTTCTTTTGTGCTTCAGCAGACCTCCTAAACACGGCAGCTATTTGACAGTTAATGTCATAGGGCATAGTTTTAAATTCAGAATTTCAGTGTAAGTCAGAAGATACATTCTTAATCAGTCAAAAGTTAAAGTGAATGGTATTGAGGCCTTTGTCATCCAGACACTCTCTGACATACTTGTTTTCCTGGGGGGGGGGGGCGGGGAATCTTTAAGAGATAGACCAAAAAAAAATTCCTTGTTCTCTCAAATCATCATCGAATTTGAATTTACTTTTTAATAGTTATACTTCTGTTATCATCAGGGTCACACTGATTTTAGAGATGTCCTATATTCTCCTAATATCCTCTGAGCAAAACCCTGCTCCCTAGCCACACTGGATCCCTGGACCTTATATACATAGTGCTCTATGCATGTAAGGGACTGTGCTGAATGAATGAATGAATGAGTGAGTGACTGCCACATGACATCCTGGTCTTTAGGATGTGCATCCTGAGTTTCAGGATCCACTCATGAGTTACTTTGCTTACCCATTTCTTCCTTTCCTAAAACTTATTACAGAAGCTGTAATTTGGAGAAAATACTTATCAAGCTATGAACTCTAAGAAACATTACTCAATAGCAACACACAGGTTAATGAAAAAAATTGAGACAAAAATGTTACCTTCTTGAAACAGCTGTCGGGCGTAAGATGGCTCCCTGCCCTGAGGTTGGAAAAAAGCATAAATGCATTTCCTGACTAAATCTTCCCAGCCAGTCCTGCCAGCAGCTCTCAGGGAGCTAGTGTCAATAGAGATGATTTTGCCTGCACAGAAAATGGTTGATTTTTATGACAGTCTTGATATAAATCAGCCATACTTCAAAAATACCAGCTATAGCCAATCCAATAGATATTCTCTTTCCAAATAGCATAGACAAAAGCAGCAAAATACCACCTATACTTACTAATACAGTAACACAGTATATTAGAAACACAATAAGGACTGTGTGGTCTTGGATTGTTATGCATTGCTGTGTTAGATTCAGTTCTAGTCTGGTATTGAAATCCTATGAAGGTGAAGGGTGTGGCTCGGTCAATCCAGTGCTTGTCTACAATGCATGAGGCTCTGGACTCAATTCCTAGCAGCAATTCTATAGTTATATAATCTTCATATACAATAATACTCCTCATGGGAAATGAGTAAGAGAGGTGTGTGTGTGTGTGTGTGTTTGTGCACATATGTGTAAAATGGTCCATAAGATAGCAAGGGAATCTAGAATTGTGGGGCTATGGAAAAGAAAGAAATTATGTTTTCAGCAATAGCACTAAACGATTGGGCTATGAAAATAATTTTTCTTAGAAGAGATCTTGAAGTTTGCTTTAGAATATCTACTTGCCAAATGGAAACTGAACCAATCACTAACCAACCAAACAGAAGACAACAAAGAAAACAAAAAACCCACCATTTAATCTTTTCCATTAGAACTTTTTCTTTAAAAGGGACATGAACCACTCCACATATAGTTAGAAAGTACTATTAAAATGAAGTATTTAATATTTACCTTACCTCACTATTATTTTCAGTGAATTCTATTCTATTATATAATAAAATATTAGCTTTAAATTTAAGTCTAATTTCTATGTCTCTGGTAACTTGGTATGAGGGGTGAAGTAGAGTGCTGTGGTCAAAGGTAATGTAATATATAAAAAGAATACTTCATTAGGGATAAATATTTTCGCTCCCAGCAATCTGTTCTGTTTCCCATTCATAAAACAAGTTGGTATCAGTTATTTTCAAAACTAAGTCTTATTTTAAATTACTTAAAATTTTATTTCATGTGTATGTGTGTTTTGTCTCTATGTAGGTCTGTGTATCACATGTGTGCCTGGTGTCCTCAGAAGCCATAAGACGGCATCAGATGCCCTGGGACTGGAGTCACAGACAGCTTTGAGTTGCCAGGTGGGTACTGGGAACCAAACCTGGGTCCTCTGCAAGAGCAGCCAGTGCTCTTAACTGCTGAGCCATCTTTCCAGATCTGGAAAGTGTTATTTTTGATGGCTTGTTTTGTTAAACAATTACTGTGAACACAGAACTAAATTTTCTTATTTTAAATGGTTGTGACTATTTTTTACTTATTTATACATAGTCAGATGCAGCTGAAATTTTAATTTAAATTCTTCTCTGATTTAATGTCATATTTAACTTACAGAAATGAGAATCAGTTTAAAAGTACTGTTCATGAACTACCTTACTACCACTGTGTGCATATGTTTGAGGGTGTAGGTGCATGTGCTATGGGGCATCAATGGAGCTCAGGGGACAAGTTAGTGGCATCAGTGCTCTCCTTCCATATTTATGTGGGATCTGGGGATGGAATTTGGCCTGCCATGCTTGGGCCAAGTGACTTTACCCTAGTGAGCCATCCCACAGGCTCCTTCATTAACTTTAAGTCTCTGTGTCCGACACTTCCTATGGAGCTCGAGAAACATCCTTCCCACAGGTTTTCATTCTGTGTCTCACAAAGCCCTATTTGGTTTCTTTTTATATCAATTTCTTTGTCAATGAAACCTATTTTCTTCCATAAAAAATATTTCTGTCTTTCAACAAGGGTTCGTTGAATTTTCCAGTGTTGCTCATGAAAGAAGATGGGAAGTGAACACGACTGAAAACGGGATGAAGAGCGGTGCGGTCTCTCTCTGCTCCCAGGCCTCTCCTTACTATTTTTCATATCTGTGCTAATTTATTTCCCACCTTTTTTTGGAAGGGCATTTGGGATTTTGTTTTTAAAAACATAAGAATAAAGCATACAAAATGAGAATATCAGATTTCTGAGAGTTAAAAAGTTGTTAAAAATAAAATAGAACCTTTAAAGAATGGTGAAAGAATGCACATTAAAATGAACAAAGAAAGAATCAATTCAGTTGAAGTCAGTTAAAAATTTTCTGCTCAAAAATCTATCTCTACTGTCTACCTCCGTGTTCAAATTAGGAAGGAGAATGGGAGGTTAACTCTAAGTACATAAAAGCTTGAAAATCTGAATGTCAGTGTGAAGATAAATTAACCAGGAAAAACTGCAAGAAACTGTAAACAACAGCTGCGATTTGTTTGAGATGGAAATAAAATCTTAAGAAGCTTTTAAGAAGAAAGTATTATTTACACAATGCAGCCCTACTGCCTACCTCTCGGTCCTGCTAATGTTAGGCTGGTCCACCTGTTTCTTGGGTCAGGAACTCTCACTGTAAACTAAGACCCTTCCATACTTACTACTTCCGACACTTAAGACTTCGGGTGTGTGGTATTTCATACTTGGTGGCCCATGGGCTCAATATGAGCTCAAACCTCTTTTAGAATGATCACCTAATTTCAAAAAAATTCCTCAATAATATAGCACAATATAGAACTTTAGCACTCACTTTCTGTTTGTTTGAGATAAGGCCTTGCTATTCTGCCTAGGTTTCTCCTAATGTGTGAGTTCAAGCAATGCAATGGCTTCAGCCCACCTAAGAGCTGGGTCTATAGGAATGCATCTAAGTGTGGTCACCTTTTACCATTGATCTTTACTCACCACATACATCCTGAGTGATTACTCATGACAACTACTTCTATAGACTCACTGGTATATGCTGAATAAAGTTTTTAAAAAGGCAAAGGAAAAATAGCCAAATGCACTAAAAATTTTTACATGTATTTATTTTTGTGTTTACATGTGTGCATGTGTTTGCTCTGTGTGTAAGAGGGGTTGGTTCTCTCCTTCCTACAGGTGGATTCAAGGATCAAATTCAGGCCATTGGCTTGCTACAAATACCTTTATTCACTGATCCCTCTGGATGGCCCCACCAAACATATATAAACATAATATTAAACCCACCATATCTATATCCAAGTATGAATGCATAGATACATATATTAACAAATTCAAATTTCTTCCTTGATTATAAAGATGACTCATGATCAAACAGATATACTCATGTAAACATTGATAAGAACTGGTCTCTACAACATGAAGCCCATGACAACAATGAAAGCCTCTGACTATCACTATCAAGATGACTATTTAAAATGCTTTCTCCATAAGCCCGGGAGGCAGAAGATGGATACTACATTTGGATATGGTCAGTGTAGTGCTAAGTTTCCAAGAGGAATAGCTCTGGAGTATGCTGGATTTTGTGAATACCTGTAGTATCTTGCTTGGTCATAAAAGATTCTACGCCTGTAACAGCTGGAGGCCGAGGCAATCGCCGAGCAATACAAATCAAACATGACTGGAAATCTGCTCAAAACAAGAAGAGGAAATGTTTACATCAATTCCTTGATAGGTTTTATTTTAAAATTACACATTTCAGGATTTACCATAGTATTAGAATCACTCTAACATAACAGTATAGGGGAAATAAAATTCCTGGCTACACAAAACTGGTAGCCCTAGCAGAAAATCCGCCAGGAGTTTCCCTCGCTGAATATTTGCATATAAACTATGAGAGACAGATGCTAACAGTCGAAAGCAATAGTTCCGATTAGATGTGAGCAGCGCTACTGTTTTATTTTTGTTGTTTTCACTGTTAGGAACTAAACTCAAGGGACTTAGGTTTGCTAAGCACATGCTCTATCACCAGTTTCTGAAATTATTTTTTTAATTAAAATAAATTTTTGTGTATGAGTGCTTTGCCTACATGTATGCCTGTGCACCACGTGCATGCAATGCCCACAAAGGCCAACAAAAGGCATCAGACCCCCTGGAACTGGAGTTACAGAGAGTGTGAGCTGTCATGTGGGTGCTGGGATTTGAACCTGGGTGCTCTGGGTCACTGCACACTAATGGCATATGCAATGTCATTAATTTCTGAAAAGTCCCCAGTTGATCACCACCTCCATCTCTTGGTAACATCTGCTACTGAACTGCCCCTGACAGACTTGTCTCCTCTCTTTTCTGGTCCTCATTCCAGGTCCCAATTTGTAGTGTTCCTAAATTTATCTGACCCTACGTTTACATGGATGACACACCCACTCACCATACTGAAATTCACTGTAACATATTAAAATCCATACTAATATCATGTTCATAGTAGTGCCTCAGCCATGGCTTCCATTTATTTGTAAACTTTCTCTAGTTTTGCATAGTCTGAAAATGCCAAAGCTATCCTCCAATGCTTCCTACATTCTAAATGAAACTCTTCCTTCCTTCCTTCCTTCCTTCCTTCCTTCCTTCCTTCCTTCCTTCCTTCCTTCCTTCCTTCCTTCCTTCCTTCCTTCCTTCCTTCCTTCTTTTCTTCCCTTCCTTCTTCCCTTTCTGGTTTTTCAAGACAGGGTTTCTCTGTGTAGCCTTAGCTGTCCTGGACTCACATTGTAGATCATGCTGACCTCAAACTCACAGAGATCCACCTGCTTTTGCCTCTCCGAGTGCTGGGATTACAGGATGGGCCACTGTACCTGGCTTTAGTGACATCTTTTAAACACCAGGGTTGTCAACAGTCTGTTGTATGTGGTAAATTTCCAACTGAGGCAGGGAGTTAGCTATTTTATTTCAAGGCAGCAAATGGGTTTGAATTATCTGGCATCTTAGTGAGAACGCCAGCATAGAGCTGACACTTTCGGGCATCATTAAGGGAGTACTTCTACATATTTGTAATAATGTTTAAAGACTTAAGAAAAGCATTGAGTCTGGACATGGTCGTATGCTCCTGTAATTACAGAACTTGTGAAGTTGAGGCAGGAGACTACTTCTAAGTTTAATATATGCTACATAGTGAGCTGTAGGCCTGGCAGGGATACACAGTGAAACCATATCGCACAAATCTGAATGGGCTGGGCTTAGTGGCACACATTTTCAATACTTGTACTTGGGAGGAAGAAGCAGGTGGATCTCTGTGAGTTTGAGGCTACCCTAGTCTATACAGCAAGTTTAAGGTCAGCCAGAGCTACACAGTGAAACCCGGTCTCAAGGGGGAATAAAGGAAATGTAGAAAACGAACCGTGGTTATGACCTATAATAGAGTTACCAAAAAATATTATCTCAAGAAGGTAGTGCGCAATTTCCTCTGATCCTTCAAGCCGAAGATAAACAATCACTTTAAATGACCCTTTACCTTCGCCATCTTCTTGGATCGATTTTGGCTGTGACACTGTGAAACATTGCATTACTTCATAGCGTTGGCAAGCTTCTTGGTTCTCGGCACCTGGCTCATCCGGAGGGTGAATTAGCATCCTGCAGTTAAATGTATGGCTATTTCGGCGTGTTGCCTCTTGAGGCCAAGGAACTCCATTTACTAGGGAGGCAAAATTGATTTATACACTTGTGAATAAAGTGAAAAAGGCATAAATGCTGAAGATACAAAAAAAACCCCACACTTCAAATAATCTGGCTAATTAGATATTCATATGAAAAGACTGGCATACATCCTCAGATCTAACTTTATACTGAGTCAATAAGGTACATCTACCAGTTAGAAACTGGAACATTTCCAAGGAAATGTGTAAGAGCTCAGACAGCAGATACACCTCTTCACTAACAGCACTTAGGAACAAAGACAAAGTTAAAAATCACTGGCATGACCAAACTGAGCAGGGCACAGGGGTCTTGTATGGGACGGTTTCTACAACCAAGGACCACGTGTGGAGTGGCCTGGAACCCCTGCTCAGATGGGGCCCATGATAGCTCGGTGTCAGACTGAAGATGCTAGTGAGGGAAACAGGGACTGTTTCAGTCAAGATCTTGATGGCTGACTCTTTGACCCTCCCCCATACAAGCCAGGGAGTGACAGACTGGCTAGATCCCAGGGGAGGACATTGCAGCCAGCCCTGAGGAGACAGGATGAGCTGGGGTTGGATGGAAGGGGAG
>CM053755.1:29407164-29442849 GCA_028658305.1 Pachyuromys duprasi | reverse complement strand
GATAGATCTGGGGAAGGTTGTTGAGACTTGGGGAGAACAAGAGCTCCACAAAGACCAAACTGAGCAGGGCACAGGGGTCTTGTATGAGACGGTTTCTACAATCAAGGACCATGTGTGGATGTGGCCTGGAACCCCCCGTACAGATAGGGCCCATGATAGCTCGGTGTAGGACTGAAGACCCTAGTGAGGGAAACAGGGACTGTTTCAGTCATGATCTTGATGGCTGACTCTTTGACCCTCCCCCATATAAGCCGGGGAGTGACAGACTGGCTAGATCCCAGGGCAGGACATTGCAGCCAGCCCTGAGGATAAGCTGGGGTTGAATGGAAGGGGAAGAGGTCCTCCCCTGTTGGTAGACTTGGAGGGGGCAGGGAAGAGGGAGATGAGGGAGGGAGTGGGAGGGTAGGAGGGAATGAGGGAGGGGGCTATGCCTGGGATTCAAAGCACCTAACCTGTGATTGATATAAAAATAGATAAATTAAAAAAAAAAAGAAAAAAAATTTTAAATGTTCACCATCCACAGCTCACCCCAATCAGAATGGCTAAGAATAAGGAAAAAACTGATAGCAAATGCTGTTGAGCATGCAGGGGAAGGGTAACCCTCATTCACTCTTGCTGAGATTGAAAAGTGGTGCAGCCACTATGGAAATCAGTGTGAAAAACTCTCAAAAAACTAAAAATAAATCTACTATATACTCCAGCTCTACCACTCCTTGGCATATCCCCCAAAGACTCAACATCCTATTCCTTAGATACATGTTCAGCCTGTTCACTGTTACTGTATTGACAATAGTTAAGAAATGGAAACAACCTAAATGTCATTCAACTGATAAATGGATAATGAAAATGTGATACATACATACAAAAGTATACCACTCATCTGTAAAGAAAGATGAAGTCACAGACATTTTCATATAAATGGGTAGAGCTAGGTAAGCGAGGTAACTCAGACCTAGAAATACAAAGGCTGCACATTCTCATTTGTGGATCCTAGTGTCAAATCTTTAGATGTGCACACATAACCTGGACTAACCACAGAAACCAAGAAAGGGATCATGGGAGTAGGAAAGGAGTTCTAGAGAGGGGGTGTAGGACACACAGGGAAATGGAAAAAGTGGAGGAGTCTTTTAACTTGGAGGGGCAAGGAGGACTATACCAAAGAAGAGAAAGGAGAGGTAAGTAAAACTGAGGATTCTTGAAATAGCCATAGAGAATTATATTATTTTACATTTACTTAAAATTGCATATGATACATATAAGTGTATATGTGTGTGTTTGTGCACGTGTGTAGTTTAAATGAAGTTACATCACTTGGGATAATAATGCCTCCTCCAAAGAACCAGCTAACAAAAATCCTGGTACAAGGCATGAGAAATCTCCTTTAGAGTTCTGGATCAGGGGAGTCCAAGAAACTCCCAAAATAATATAGGCTATTGCTGTTGCCTTCAAGAAGTTGAAGATAAAGTCCCTACTGATGAAGACATCATTCATTTTAGACAGAACTTGGAGGACTGGAGGTGGATCTGACCCAAAAGCCTCTTCCCAAAGGTGCTAATGTAAGGTGCTAAATGAGATAGGTAGTAAGGAGTCCTACCCACTGTGACATCTATGAACCACAACAACAACCAGTATGGGCAAGACACTTCTAAAGGTACAATAGTGGCAATTATATCTTGGTGGTAACCAACAGCTGTCTAACTGGACTTAACGTCCTCTCAACAGAAGGGAAGTCATGTCTGGTACTGCACACCTACACAAGCACCTGTGATTTGGGTCATGGAGGAGAATGTACTCCTGCCATTTTCCTAAACCAAAACAATTCCTAACTTCAATCTAAGTTACATGTATATATCCACATATAAGTGTAGGCCTGCCCCCAGTCAAAGAACCTTCTTTTTGCAGAAGATGGAAACTATTAAAGTCACAACTGCTCAAAATGAGAGATCAACTAGCCTCAAACTTGCTACATAGCCTTGAACTCCCTAATCTTCCCTTCTCAACCTCCCAAGTGCTGAGATTACAGGAATGCATCATCAATGACAAGCTCTCTGACTGAAATTTTTAATCCTTCAGACAACATCTTCCATCACAGAGCCCTTTACTCCACACCCCCAAAACTGCCCTTTGTAAGTTGCCCAGTTTGTACTCCACAAAGTAAGAGATCTTTCTGTTAACTGGTTTATACCATTCACTATAGTATCTTCCAGGCTCATCTATGTTGTCACAAATAACATTTCCTTAAGTCTTAAAAGGCAGAATAGCACCCCATTCTACACACAGACATAAACACACACAGTATTTTCTTTATTAATTTGTCCATTAATGTACACTTAAAATTGAAAAGTGAATTAAAACTACATACATGATCATGTACCTGTCAGAATGGCTAGTTTGTAAAGACAAAAAGTAAAACTAGAGATGAGAATTCAGAGAGAAGGGACTCTTTGTACTTGCTGGTAAACATATAAACTGTTAGAGTCAATATGGAACACAGCATAGAAGAGCCTCAAAAAACAAAACAAAGCAAAAGAAAAACCAGATGATCTAGCAATTTTACACTTGAGTATATATAGCCGAAGACACTGAACTCAGTCCCTTGAAGAGGTAAGAGGACTCCATCATGCAGCATGGCAATATATACAATCAGCCTAATGTCCATCAATAAATGAAGAGATGAAATTATTGTTGAAAATTTTACACTTAATTTAGAACTACATTTTTAGACAACTCTACCACAAAACATACAATCAAGATGTTTTTAAAGAGCACGATTCTATTTTTAGTAATTATTTGTAATATTTTTTTTCACTTCCATTTGCAATTTATTAAAAACTATTTCTGGGGCTGGAGAAGTGGCTAGGTGGTTAAGAGCACTGTCTGTTCTTCCAAAGGATCTGGGTTCAATTCCCAGAACCAACATGGCAGCTCACAACTGTCTATATAATCCCAATTCCAAAGGATCTGACACTTTCACACTAATGCATATAAAATAAAAATTAAAAAAAACTATTTCCAACAACAGATCCAAATAGTCTGGGCACAGGGGTCTTCTCTGAGACTGATACTCCAAGCAAGGACCACTCATGGAGATGGCCTGGAACCCCTGCCCAGAGGTAGTCCATGGCAGTGCAGTGTCCAAGTGGGTTCCATAGTAATGGGGACAGGGACTGATTGGCCTGCTCTTTGATCCCCCCTCCACCCCCGAGGGAGAAGCAGCCTTACCAGGCCACAGAGGAAGACAATGCAGCCATTCTTGATGAGACCTGATAGCCTAGGATCAGAGGGAAGGGTAGGAGGACCTCCGTTATCAGTGGACTGGGGCAGGGGCATAGGTGGGGAAGAGGGAGGGAGGGTTGGACTGGGAGGGAAGGAACGAAGGAGATACAGGGACGATACAAAGTGAACAAACTGTAATTAATAAAAATAAAAATAATTAAAAACTATTTCTAAGGGTTTTCTCATATGTATTTAACTTTTAAATTATGTATATTTAAATTACCATTTATTCATTTGTTTTTTTAATTAATTTTTTATCACAATTCATTTGTTTTGTATCCCAGCTGTAGTCCCCTCTCTCCCTCTTCTCCTGCCATACCCCTCCTCTAGTCCACTGATAGGGGAGGTCCTCCTCCCCTTCCATCTGACCCTAGCCTATCAGGTCTCATCGGACTGGCTGCATTGTCTTCCTCTGTGGCCTGGTAAGGCTGTTCCCCCCTCAGAGGGTGGAGATCAAAGAGCCAGCCACTGAGTTCATGTCAAACACAGTCCCTGTTCCCCTTATTAGGGCACCCACTTGGAGACTGAGCTGCCATGGGCTATATCTGTGCAGGGGTTCTAGGTTATCTCCATGCATGGTCCTTCGTTGGAGTATCAGTCTCAGAAAAGACCCCTGTGACCAGACATTTTGGTACTGTTGATCTTCTTGGAGAGCTTCTGTCCCCTCCAGGTTTTTCTATCTCCCTCTTCTTTCCTAAGATTCCCTGCATTCTGCCCAAAGTTTGGTTATGAGTCCATCTGTTCTGATACCCTGATGGGCAGAGTCGTTCAGAGGCCCTCTGTGGTAGGCTCCTGCCCTTTCCCCTGTTTTCTCCTTTTTCCAGTGTCTGTCCTGTTTGCCTTTCTGAATGAGGATTTATCATCTTACCCTGGGTCCTCCTTCTTGCATAGTTTCTTAAGGGGAGATTTTAGTATGTTTATTCTATATTATATTTCTAATATCCACTTATAAGTAAGTGTACACCCTGTGTGTCTTTCTGCTTCTGAGATACCTCACTTAGGATGACCTTTGCTAGTTCCCATCATTTGCCTGCAAATTTCATGATTTCCTTGTTTTTTATTGCTGAGTAGTATTCCACTGTAAAATTGTACCACAATTTCTGTATCCATTCCTCAACTGAGGGACATCTGGATTGTTTCCAGATTCTGGCTATTACGGATAACACTGCTATGAACATGGTTGAGCAAATGTCCTTGTTGTATACTTGAGCATATTTTGGACATATGTCAAGTGGATCAAAGATCTCATCATAAAACCAGACATACTAAATCTGTTAGAAGAAAAAGTGGGGAAGAGTCTTCAACTCATTGGCATAGGAGACAACTTCCTGAGCAGAATACCAATAGCACAGGCTGTAAAATCAACAATCAGTAAATGGGATCTCATGAAACTGAAAAGCAAAGGACACTGTCATCAGAACAAAAAGCCTATAGACTGGGAAAGGATCTTCACCAACCCTATGTCTGACAGAGGGCTAATATCCAGAATATATAAAGAAACTCAAGAATTTAAAAAGCAACAAATCAAGTAATCCAATTTAATGATAGGGTACGGAGCTAAACAGAGAATTTTCATTAGAGTAATATGGAATGGCAGAGCAACACTTAAGGAAATACTCAACATCCTTAGTCATCTGGGAAATGCAAATCAAAATGACCCTGAGATTTCACCTTACACCTATCAGAATGGCTAAGATCAAAAACTCAAGTGACAACACATGCTGGAGAGGTTGTGGAGAAAGGGGAACCCTCCTCCATTGCTGGTGGGAATGTAAACTTGTACAACCAGTTTGGAAATCAAAGTGGTTTTCAGACAATTAGGAATAGTGCTACCTCAAGATCCAGCTATACCACTCCTAGGCATATATCCAAAATATGCTCAAGTATATAACAAGGACATTTGCTCAGCCATATTCTTAGCAGCTTTATTTGTAACAGCCTGAATCTGGAAACAACCCAGATGTCTCTCAACTGAGGAATGGATACAAAAATTGTAGTACATTTATACAATGGAATACTACTCAGCTATTAAAAACAAGGAAATCATGAAGTTTGCAGGCAAGATGATCCTGAGTGAGGTATCCCAGAAGCAGAAAGACACATTGGATATTAGACGTATAATATAGGATAAACATACCAAAATCTGTACCTATAGAAGCTAAACAAGAGCCCTGACTTTTAATGAGGCTGCCATTTAAGGCCACTGGACAAAGATTTCAGAATACAATACATAATTCCCAAGACCTTTACAGTACACAAGTAGGGAAAGACAACAGAGAAACTTACAAAGGGCAAAGACAGAGTAAGGATCCTGCAGTGGGGTAACAGTTCCCTTGAGTAAAGTCTCTTTAAGAAAGCAACACTACCCATGGCCAGGCAGAGGGAACTGCTCTATCTAAAAATATGCAAGCTATGGTAACAGAACAAAACATATGCAAGAATTAGAAAATAGAGATATGTACAAGTTTGTTAGGAGGCCCCCCTACCTCCAGAAAGAAGGCCCTGAAAACAGGCAAGGAAAGAATTTAGCTTGCATATATTTTGGTAAACAAATATACAATTTGTTTTTGAGATAGAGAAGCATGTCCATGTATACATAGCTAAGTACTTTTAAATATTCATGTACAAGAGAAAGTAATTCAGATGATGAATTGACTTGGAAACAAAGCATTTGTATTCAAAATTCGGGCAGTATTATATTAGAGGGAAAAGACAGGTGAAATAATACAGTAGTTGCAAATAATTTAAGTTTTAAAGTTTTTCATGTTTTAAAGTTTGATAGTAATGTAATTCTCATTTACAGTGTGTATAAAATCAATTAAATATTTAAATAATCTATTCATTTTTATTTTATGTGCATTGGTGTATTGCTTGCACACATGTTGGTGTGAGGGTGTCAGATCCCCTAGAACTGCAGTTACAGACAGTTGTGAGTTGCCATGTGGGCGCTGGGAATTGAACCCAGGTCCTCTAGAAGAACAGCTAGTGCACTAAATCACTGAGCCACTTCTCTAGTACCAACTTAAAGTGTTTTTTTTTTTTTTAAGAAAATATTCTAGGATAATACCCAGTCCAATACTGTGGATTATCTTTCACTTAAAGGTGAAATTCTACAGTATACATACATTATACTAGCTAGCTAAACTAGTTATGTATCAGGTGATGGCCTAATTCAGTTTTCTCTTCCCAGATAATTCTAATCATTCCAGAAATACAAGGCAAAGCCATTCATTGTGACTCCTTGGAATACCTATATGAAAAAAAATATGTTCATTATTCACATTAACTCCGAAATAAAACTATTAATCAGTTTTTTAAAATTAAGAATCAGTTTTTATAATAAAACACTATTTAAAAAAAACATGTAAAGAACTACTCTGTTTCATATGACACCAAAGGTAAAGAAAACTTAAATTTTTCTTTAAAGACAAAGACTTTCTAAAGACAAAGACTTTCACTCTGTGGTCAGCGAGAACACTTACCTCCAAAAGAAGAGGGCCCAAGGACTCCTTCTCTATGACCCCTTGACTGCTGGATGAGATGTCTGACTTCTGCACATCGTCGTCAGCTGCCGATTTTTCTGCAATAGTGAGACTTTGAAAACTACACATCCAATGAGCTCATTGTCATAAGAGCCAGTTTATGATGACATCGAGATTTATAGCATGGAGATAAGGAAGATATTTTTTAATTTTTTAAAGCAAATTATTTAAAAAATTTTTAAAAACCCATTAAGTTCCAGTAGATTAAATTACTTGTATGTGAAAGCAAAGCATTTCAAGTTTTAGGAAAAACTTAAGACAGGAATAGTTACATGTCAGGTGAAGGCCCAAGCAATGGACAGACGTGAAGGATAGTTCTGTCTGTACAGAAAAGAGGTATGCCTTTGTGTCTTCTTCTACCCTAATCTGGCCAGCTGGGATGCAGACATGCCAGTCATGTTTATTACACATGCAAATAGCCTAGGAATGGCAGCAAAATCTACACAGGGAGTCTGAATTCTTGATATCTACATAGATTATCCTGCTCAAGTCACTGAATTCTGCTTCCTGTATTATAGCCTCTCAGTATATGTAATTACTTTTTACATTAGTCAATATCTAGTATCTCCAAAACAATAGTTATAAATGTACATCATAAATAAATCCAGGTGTATGTTATAATTTTATATAACATACTATATAGTACCTATTTTATTTGTATATTTTTGTGTAGAGGAATTTTAATTCAGAACATAGCTGTTCTGGCAAGAGATCACATCCAAAGACCTTCCAGGTCTGTATGATCCAGCTGGAATATAGACACACCTTTAATCCAGGAGACAGAGGCAAGCCGATCTCTGAGTTCTAGGCTGGCCTGGTATAGAGCATGCTTCAGGTAAGGAAAAGCTTAGGTTCAGGTGTGGTGGTACACACCTTTATTCCCAAACAACGAAGGTAAAGTTAGTTTGTAGAAGGAAGCACCCGTATTTGAAAGTGCTGTATAACTGAGTGGCAGAAGCAATGACAAATTAGAGAATGACTTGACAGAATAGGATATGCCCATCTCCCATGAGAAGACAGAGGAAAGGGAAGCTACTGAAGGGGCAATGAGAGAGGGGAGGCAGTTTTATTGGGGCAGTAATAGAGAGACAGGTTGCCGGAGGGGGGGGGGGTCGCTGAGGTGAAGCCAGAGAATGAGAAGGAACCAGGAGATTTGAGCAGATTGCTGGAGTTAGAGGCCAAACAGTAATTCAGGGGCTGAGAGAAAAGCCAGATGAGAGAGGTGTTTGAGCCAGAACAGCTGAGCTGAGCTGGTCAGCTAAGAGCTCAGTAAGAACTAGAAAGGTTAAGCTTATGAAGCAGTAAGTCTCAGAGGCTGAAAACATTCTAGGCCTAGGTTAGATTGTATGGAGGCTGGAAGCTTCCAGGACTAAGCCTAGGTTAGCAGAAAAAGGCAGCAAGCCTCTGGGACAACAACCGAAACAGATGAATGAAAGCTACTCTTACATTTTTGTATATTACATTTTGTATGTAGTTTCAAGTTTGCAAAATTTTTGTGTGCTGTTTAAGTCATCCCTAAACACGTCTCCAGGGCTTAACCATTTCTCTGAGTAGGCATGATGTCACATACCTTTGGTCCTATCACTGGTGAGACGGTAGGAGGTAGGTCTCTGTAGAGTTTGAAGCCAGCCTATTCTAATTAGAGTTACCCAGGCAGAGCTACATAGTAAGATCCTGTCCCAAGACAGAACAAAACAAAAACCCCCAAATCAAAGCAACAGCCACATTACTAAACCCAAACCCAACAACAGAAATCTTTCTTTATTTGGGCATCTATCAGACAGTCCTATGTGCTCACAATCCTGCAGCATTTCAAGAGTTCTCTTTTTACTTGTTCCAACTGCAACTAATTTTTCATGTTCTGAATTTTTGTTTGTTTGTTTTGCTTTTTTTTTTTTTTTCGAGAGAGGGTTCCTCTGTGCAGCCCTAGCTATCCTGGAACTCACTCTATAGACTAGGCTGGCCTCGAGCTCATAGAGATCTTCCTGCCTCTGCCTTCAAAATGCTGGAACTAAAAGTGTTTGTTGTTGTTGTTGTTATTGTTTTGTGGGGTTTTTTTAGTTGTCTACACAACAGTATTTTCTGTGTCTCCTTTCCCATTTTTCTGTGCTCAGATTCCATTTTCCCTGGGTTAAGAGCCTATGTCTGTTTCTTCACTACTTAGTCCACTACTGAGGCTTTGAAAAGTATATAACAGAAATAACATTTAGAGACTTTAAATGTCCTAAAATTCCTGTTTTCTATTCATAATTTCATCATGAACACAGAGTTATAGGTCTAGAAGTCCCATTCTGAAAGCAATCTGTTATGCTTAAGACCTATCTTTTGTTTTTCTCTTTGATGTTTTAACATATCACTAAATTGTGCGTGAACATTCTGCTAAACATGCCTATGTGAGTGTGTGTGCTTTCCCCACCTTCCCTCTCCTCCTCTCCTGGGTCCCTCTCCCCCCTGTTGAGTTAGCGTCCCTCTATGCAGCACAGGCCGATGTGGGCTTCTGGTGCTCTTGCCTCATCATCCCAGCTGCCCGGATCACAGGTGTGCTCCACCCCCACGGCCAGCTTCAGGTGTGTCTTCCATCCAGAACCAGATCCTTCTATTTTCAAGAAAGGTTTGTTGTTGTTTTTTTATTCCTCTTGTCATTTACTATCCTATAGCCAGTCTTGAACTAATCCTGTAAAATTCTTCTTTTTCTCTTATTTTCCATTATTCTTCTATTTTACTTTTTAAGAGATTACTTAAAATTAACTTATATGGCAGATATAAAAAGTACCGTGGAAAAAAGAAATCAAGAAAGGTGTGGAAGGAGATGATATAGATATAGATATAGATAGATAGATAGATAGATAGATAGATAGATAGATAGATAGATAGATCACTTATTTTTTTTTTCTAAAGAGTACTTGGGGACATTTTCAATGAGAAGACTTTTGAGAGAGGATATGAAAGGGGTGACAGAGTGGGCACAGACAGTGGGTACCTAGGGAGAAAACATCAGATGGATGGAAAATCTAGCCTGAACAACTGGCCAGTGTGCCTGCGGTAGTAAGGGCAGGTAGCATGAAGAGGCAAAGATGAGAAACACAATGATATGGTGAAGATTTTTCTAAGCATCCTGTTTTAACTTCTAAAAGTTACTGTTTTTCAATGGTGCAATTTCTCCTCTATCCAAGGGACTGACGTTAGCTTTGCTGCTGCCCCTCACATCTGTCTCTGTGTGCCCTGCATTTGCCTTCTTTCTGCCTTTCTTTTTGTAACTTCTGGCTTTCCTGAGATCCCTGTGGCTTTTGTTCATGTGAGACATGCAAAAATGCCACCTGGCAACCCTGAGAGACTAGAACGGGATCACCGCAAACATGTCTTCCCTGGAACTGCTCAGTTTTCTCGGAAGGATCCCACGATCTCTGGCTTCAGATATAAGAGCAAGCTGGTGTTTGCAGGCTTCCGGTGTCTCCTCTTTGCTAAATCATTTGTCACTAGACTACTTTGCAGTTTCTGAAATCTTTAAATCATGCACCTTGAGTCATTTTAATACTAGCTGTCTGCAGTCTCTTCACACTGCGTTGTTCTTGTGAAGGGTTTATGCTCCTACTCAACACAGAAGACTCCCTCCCTCGTACTTAACGTCAAGCGTCAGCGCACTCACCTGAAAATTCTATCGCACTCCATGAGTGCAAGTGCTTTATCTTTGTGTCTGGCAGGCAACCCAAGGGATTAGTGGTGTCGGATTCCCAGTAAGTATGGGTGCTATAAATATGAACCTCAAAAAATACAATGGGATTCCTCCTCCAACCCAGAGGACGGTTTCCCCCACTGAGAGCCAGGTGGAGGCAAGCTTCCTCCGCCAGATTCTCATCAAGAAATTACTGTACTTTAGCTGGATGCCGGGGCCTCAGGTCGTACCCCAAAACTTGTGTTTCCCAATGATATTGGGCTCCAAAACCTCCCGGTCTTGCTTAATTACTTCAGTAGTTGTCAAGTTTATTTAGTAAGCCACTTTGAAATACCAAGAAAGGCTCTTTGACTCAAAAAATAAAAATAATCTAAACAAAAACATTAAAAGCATGAAGTAACACAGGCTCTTAATAATGGAAGAGTAGAACAGTATGCCATAAATATCACACCAACTGAGAACATGGCCTTTAATTTTATTTTTACCTTGCTCCATTCTCTTCATTAGCTGTATCTGATCTACTGTTTTCTTCAAAATCTTGCATTTGTCTGGCTTTACACTCAAGCTGTCAATGTCACTGATGTTGGCAGACAGTAGCTCAGCTAGTTCCTCCAAGTACTTGTTTTCTTGCTCCCTGCGCCTCTTCTCGGTACTGTTACAAAAAAAAAAAAAAGCCATTAGCCTGCACTTACACCATGTTACTTCTTTCTCTGATCAAACACATTAATGTTCACACATTTGAAGGAAATCTTGTTTTTCTTAAAATATAGAACCATATTTAAAAATCAAATTGAAATCACACCTAAAACTCAGACACTACAAAATACTCAAGTACACAAAATGATTCTGGCTAAAATATATAGAGTGACTGCTACGACAGACGGGTTTGTCAAAGACATATATACCTCAAATATTTTCAGATAATAAATGGCTACCAGATATTAAAGGCAAATGTACTTCTTGTGCTTGGTGCTTCTGCACATTTGAAATAGAATTGGAATTTTCAAGGAATTTCACTACAGTTTAAGCAGCACTAATGATTATAGTTCAGATGAACTGTAATGAGGACTCTGATAAGTCCTTCATTCTTACTCTGATAGGAACATTAGCTGCTCCCCATGAAAAAGAAGCTATTCAAAAGGACACTCTAAAAAGGAACTCAACTACAGAAAGAGCGGGGAGCAGTGGGTTATGGCTTCCTTCTAAATATAACCGAAGATGAAATCTACATGTAAGTTCTTGTCAACATTAAAACCAAGGCAAACATGATCACCTTAAAGCAGAAAAAACAACAGAGGATCAGGTCACAGGCAGATAGCACTTTTAAAAAAGTCTACTGAATGTATGAAATGATTACTGTTAATTTTTGCTTTTCAATCTTTACCCCTAATTTATTTTGCCAAGTCCCTAGCAACTTGCTTTAGGTAATGCATTCAAAGATGGTAAAATATTACTCCAAAACTTTCCATTATCCAAACAGAAAAAAAAACTGTTTATGACAAGCTCTGTTTTACAAACAGCAGTTAAAATCATTTAGCTGCACATAAAAGTGGCAGAAAAAAAGGTGAGAGGAGAGAAAAATCAGTTTCAAAAACCTTAAAATAGACATCAATTTAAAAGTCCTTTCCTTTTCTTAGACATCGCTAAGACTTTAAAAGCAAAGGCAGTTATGCAGCACAGTGAAGGAGAGCAGTCAACTAGTTTACTGCCATTTGCTACAAAACACAGTGCTAACAAATGGTGCATATCCCCAAACACGATCAGACTTAAAACTATAACCACCATGCATTCTGTCTTTATCTGTTAAATCTTTCATTACTGAGGAATTATTTCCACTTTGCATAGTGAAACTCTATCTTAATAACTTAAACAGAACACAGCAAGGCATCCTGACAAACTTCACTCTGAGGTATTGAAGCGAAGCATGAATAAAATGAGGAACATATTTTCATATTCACAAGGGTTTATCTGAAACATTATAGTATTTGAGGACATGTGATTTTACCTTAGGAAACCTCATAGATAGCAGACACATTTAATAGATTCAGAATAGAGCAGGGGCTACTTAAACTTACAGGTCTAAGTTTCAATAGGGGTAATCAAGTTAGGGTGAACAACCTCCATCTACCTTGAGAGTGCCAGGATAACAGGTATGCGTTTCTATAAGTTTCTGTAATACTGAAATCCCTGAAACCATTATGGAGTAAAAGAAACATGTCCCAGTATAGAGAATAAAATGGAACAAGAAGCTACACATAGTAATGAAGAGCAGATGTCAATATAATGACTTAAGTTTCAGAGTAGGGAAATAAAAATTATCTTTAAGTAAACAATAACTACATAGAAAAAAAACACAACAGACACGCTCAAAGTCAAAACTGAAGGACTGGAGAGTACAAGACCTCTTAAGCGGAAAAGGCTTCCTTCACTATTTTAGACTACCTTTTTTCATTTGTTAAACCCACTTATTACTTTTTATGTGGCAGACATGCTACTTAATGCTATCCAGAGCTAAATTCTCATGAGTACAGTTGGCCTCACTGTATTCTATGGTACAGTACCAGTTCCAGGAGATCCCTGTGGATATCAAAATCTGAGCATCTGCAAACCCTTTATATAAAATTGCACAGCTGCATACCCTATGGAAATTCTTCTCCACACTTATAGCCATCTCTATATTACTTATAATACCTAATGCAATGCTGTATAAGTAGCCGTCATGCTATATTTAGGCAACAACACTAACATGTTTGATACAGATGCCATTGCTTTTTTTCAGAATACTGTTGATCCTATGGATATAGAGGACTGCTGTGTCTTTCCTTAATTAATGTACTAGCAAACTCAATAACCATTGCTAAATTTATCATATGACAGACAATCATGTGATGTTTCCTAACACTCCGAAGTAAATTAGATGTAGCTCACACTTGAAAGAAAATAAAAGGAAACAGGCCATTGTAATACTTTATGATAAAATCAAATTCTACAAAAGCACACAGAAATGGTATCTAAGCCCAGAGACAGAAGGTGGCAAAAAATTAGAGGTACAGGGTCTTTATTTTCTAGAAGGTAACTTGGCTTTATCATATAAAGGTGCTTTAGACATTTTTTTTTCAGTTCTCATGGACCTTAGGAGGCAATTATATGTATTAGAGTGGAAATATGAAGTTCAAAACCTATGCATAACAAGTGGGCACGCTAAAGCACAGATGTATATGGACGAGAGTTAGTGTGGACAGGATCACAGTTTGCTCACCATCCTGGTGCAGTGTGGACAGCACTGGCTGAAGCCTCTAGTCACTGACTAGCTATCAAGCCCCAGACAGGAGAACAGCAGCTTAAACTCTCTGCGTCAACCTCTTCATCTGTACCACTGTGACAATGACATTAATTACCTCCTAGAGTTTGTGAGGATTAAAAAAGATAACATGTGTAAAACACATTGCTAAGTTCTTGGCATGTCCTAGTAGCTCAATAAATGCCATCTAGTATGACTTGAATTACAAATGGGGAACCCTAAGAAGAATTACTGGCATGACCACATATGCAAGCCTCTTGAAGATAGCAAGCCTGTCTCTTGCTTCGTTTATATCCTTCGACAGCACACAGATGGTGTCAGTGAACGGTGAACATTTAATATGCACTTGTTGAGTCATGCTGGAAATGCTCACCACTAACCACCATTTAAAACTAGCATCTCAATCTTCATTTTCTTAAGACAAATGAGGTATTGGAGAGATACAAGCTACCTCACCACAAAGAACTATAACTGAGAAGCTGCTCTGTCTAGGGCTCTTTAGACAGGGTTATCTGGCTCTGCCACAGGGCTGGCAATACCTTGTGAGGCCTAACAGATGCTCTTTATGATTAATGAGTGTGTCTGTTTGGGGAGACAGCATATAATAAGACCAGAGGAAGCATTGCAAGGCGGCATTAATACAAAAGCAGTTTCAAAGTAATAAATTCCTGATTTTCCATATCAAAGATATTGCTTTATTAAAACTGAGGCCCATACATATAAACCTGAAGGAGTAGGTGCTTTCAAATATCTTTCAAGCAAACATCAAGATAATTATCTCAAAACATCCAAAGAGGAGAGAAAGAATACATAAAAATTTTAGTATTTGTAATGATATTATCATGTACAGACACACATACATATACAGAACAAAAAACAAAGGCAATTTACAAATAAACTATTACAAAAAAGAAGATTGTTCAGCATAAGAGGCAGATGTGATATTGATGCCCACAGTTGTTAGTGTTCATATACATTAATAACTATCAATTCAAAAATACAATATGGGCATGATAGTACATGCCTAGAATCCCAGATCCCCTGAAGTTGATGTAGGAGGACTGGTTCAAGTTCAAGGATAGTATGGACTACAGAATGAAACCCTGCTCAAAACAACAACAAAGAAATTACAATAAAAGGAAAACTTGATTATAATAAAATATTAATAGGGCAACATATTATCAATTTTATATGGTTATTATATGTAGCTTTTTAGTCTCTATTCTTATTATTAAAACTTTTCCTCAAATGAGAAATTAAACATAATAGACAATAATTTGACTTATTTTGTTTTCCTTTCAGAAAGACTGAATTTATATGCAGAAATAAACAACGCACTAACTTTGACAACACACATCTGGTTCACGTCTTGGCATGAACCTTTATCCTAGCGTCTGGATACATGCGCTTGAGCACTTAGGTGACTGTGCTGTGAGGAATGGTCACTTCTTTTTCCAGCCTCTAGCCCTAGCATTCTTTTAAACCCTCTCCTTTTCCTCTCTGAGAAAAAAGGAAACAATTAACAGCAAAAATGCTGCTGCAGCTTTCCTTTGAGATCAGTGTCGTCAGTCGGGGTGATTCTGCTTTTCTTGCCCCTGGGGGAACATCTGGGAATGTTTACAGAGCATTTTTGTTATTACTGCTCTGACACTACTGGCATTTCCGTGTACAAGCAGTAACACTGCTAACCATCCCTCAACACACAGGACAGCCTCCACAGCAAAGGATTTTCTGGTTCAAAATGTCACTGGTACAGAAACTGAAAAAAAAAAAAAAAAAAACCACCAATCTAGTTCCTAGAAGCCAAATGGAATAAAATCTGCACTTTCCTATTGTTAGCTGAGAAAATGCTTTTACTCTGAGTGAGGTTCCTCCTTTATCTGGCACTTGTTAGGTTTCCCTTAGCACAAAATTTCTTTTCGCTTGCTTAATATGGTTGTTTTTAATAACACAGCAAGTTGTTAATGCCACAAATAATTGATTTTAGTATAAATATTATAATGTACTTCTTAGCCCCTAAGATAGCATTTAATGTCCAATATAATTATTCATTTGACAAGATTTATTTTCCTTACTAGTTAAAAGCTACATATTGCACTATGAACTAGGGATACAATGGGGAACATGAACAGATAAAGTCCCTTACCTTATAGCAGCCTAGAGTCTAGCAAAGAAGCTAACAATTCATGAATTCTTATTGCATATACTCTAGCAACAGCCTGTAACTATGAACCAAAGCCATAAAGATGTACAGAACAGATATATGAAATGGGGAAATTTGAGCTAATAGTTGTTGGAGGAAAAGAAGCTTCCCTTTAAGGAAGTAATGGCTAACACAGCATCTGTAATACAGCTAAAGATTAATTGTGGAAATAAAGAGGATGCAAGTTGGAAGGAAGGAGAAACACATGCAAAGATCCCCTGGGTAGGGCGCAGAATGTACTAAATAAGCAAAGGCAGGTGGCCACTCAATGTGGAGTAGATGGAACAAAGTATTGGAGAAGTGACAACAAAGCTCTGCCAGAGACAAGCTCATTCCTACCTTGATGCCAGTGTGTCACATGGTGATCCTTTCCTCTTATGTGAGTCTGGGTTCGCAGGGTCCGATGAACTGTCCCCAAGGCCACTCATGTTGACAAACTTCACACCTAAACAAGGAGGGTAAAAAATAAATAAATCTCTCATGATCTTTCTAACCAAATAAGAGTCGGGGAAGCCCCCTTGCTATTTCTAAACATCAAAACAAAAAGCAACCACAACAAAAAACCTCTAAACAGTGACTCAGTGACCACAGCCATCATAAAAATGCCGGCCTCCAACAAAACCACAGGTGACACCAGCTACTTGTCGCTATACTTACTTTTCTAAGTCAGTGAAATAAAATTAACAATACCCTATGAATTTGTAATCAATTAGGATAAAGATTTTCTTAGAGTAATTAAGTAAAAATATTTTTTTTACCAGGAAAAAAATCACTTTCATGTTTAAGTGTAAAAAACTGGACTCTGAAAAATATTTTTTATTATTATTTAGACTTTACTTTGCAAAAAGGCTTACAGCAACTTTATTCACGAAGCTGGAGATTTTATACTGATAGAAAATGAACAATATACATATGATTAAAGTTAACGTGATAAGTTCGATTTGAAATTCTGAATTGTACTTTTCCACTCTGAATTTCATAGTCCTAACCTCGTGTTTATGTCATCCCGAGACCAAGATCAAATGTTTAGTCTATGTTAGGATCTTGGTATGGATGCCAGAGAACACAGAGTCATTCCCCCTAGCATGTCAGCCAGGTCTTCACATGTGCCAGTTACTGATCTGTCTGTATCAACCACTGCTCTAAGACCTAAGGAAACTCAGAACCCAATCTTTGACCTTAGAGTCATCACTCCCTTTTGCTACCCTTATCTTTTCTCCATTTACCCTCAAAAAGGGAGAGGAAACTCATGAAATGAGAAAACTTGGAGTTCTTCCTTAGTCTAAGTTACTAACAGCACAGCACTGTACATCAACAGTCAAGCTGGGAACACTTAAGGAACTGCTGAAGTCTATGGAACCTCTCAGCCTTAACCCATTCTCCCTTCTCAAACGCACTCTTTCCATAGCTCTTCTGAAGGCCAGAGACTGTCGCCCTCCTCTCACTCTATAAACTATCCTCACAATTTAATCAGGAGATTACTTCATTTGGACAAGAGGGGACGTTTCTAATTTCTTCGTATTAGAAATACAGGTTTTTAAAAATTTATTTTTTATTAATTACACTTTATTCACTTTGTATCCCCCCATAAACCCCTCCCTCCTCCCCTCCCAATCCCACCTTCCCTCCCCCTTCTCCATGCATGCCCCTCCCCAAGTCTACTGATAGGGGAGGTCTTCCTCTCTTTCTTTCTGATCCTAGTCTTTCAGCTCTCATCAGGAGTGGCTGCATTGTCTTCCTCTGTGGCCTGGTAAGGCTGCTCCCCCATCAGGGTGAGGTGATCAGAGAGCAGGCCAATCAGTTCATGTCAGAGGCAGTCCCTGTTCCCATTATAATGGAACCCACTTGGACACTGAACTGCCATGGGCTACATCTGTGCAGGGGTTCTAGGTTTTCTCCATGCATGGTACTTGGTTGGAGTATCAGTCTCAGGAAAGAGCCCTGTGCTCAGAATTTTTGGTTCTGTTGCTCTCCTTGTGGAGCTCCTGTCCTCTCCCTGTCTTACTATTTCCCACATCTTTCGTAAGATTCCATGCACTCTGCCCAACAGTTGGCCATAAGTCTCAGCACCTGCTTTGGCAGTCTGCAGGGCAGCGCCTTTCAGAGGCCCTCTGTGACAGGCCCCTAGCTTGTTGAAACTATCCAACACTCCAAGTATTCTCTGTTCTTTGAACAGGGCTGTTACACATCTCAGCCTCGCCTGGGATTAACAATGCAGCCAAGGCTGGCCTCAAAGTCCAAGTCTTTGTACCCCGCCCTTCTTGCAATCTTGGAATTGCTTTTTAATTCTTTTTTCTTTTCTTGTTTATTCATCATTTGTAATTGCTATCCAGCTTCTGTCAGTTATTTCTTAAGAGATTTTATACTCCTTCTTCAGTCTCAGATATAATTATGATCCTAGCTTGGAACCGAGTACATCAAGGATTCTAGATTAATGCAAGTTTTTTTATTGCTTCTCAGTTCTATTCACCCTCATTCTCATTTCTGATTTGTCACATAAACAGCGGCAAAAGCACTTTTGTCCTGATGTCACTTCCAAGACACTATTTGTTTCGTTTTTCATAAAAGTCCCCCTTACTGAAGCATGATAAAAAAAATGATCAAAAAAAAGCAAGGAACAGAAAAACCTCATTTAATTTACAGATTAACCTTTACCTGCCTGTCCTTGGTCTAAATACATAATGTCTCTTTAAACATATTATGTTTTTTGTTTGTTTGTTTGTTTGGTCTGTGCGTTGAGCCATTTTAGCCTCTTGTCTTATATCCTACATGCAAGAACACACTGGGATCTGTTTTCATTTCCTAAATACACCTCCCGTTCATATTTTCCTTTGCCATCATGTGGAGCTCAGGTCATTATCTATTGAACTACAGAAATAGTTTTCTAAATGAGGTGCAGAGGGGGAGAAGAGGGAGGGTGGGTGGGACTGGGAGGAGACAGGGGGAGGGGCTACAGCCAGGATACAAAGTAAATAACCTGTAATAATTAATTAATTAAAAATGGTCTCCTGTTTCCAACCTTGTCTTTCTTAAATGACCCACTGAAGAGCCACCATATTATCTACCAAAGGCAAATGTGAACATGTCTGAAACTCTTCGCACCACATGTTACACAGTTTCACAATTCACCTACTGTATTAGTGCCTTATAAAACTTGGTGAATGAATAACTTAATCCTTTCCAAGTGTTTTACACACACATATGTATTTGCACACGCATACACACAACTTGTGTTTTATTGTTGTTGTTGTTGTTTCAGATACCACCTCAGACCAGTCTTGCATGTATAGACATTGACCTGTCTCTGCCTCTGTCTAAGTGCTGGGATGTCTATATTATCTATATGGAAACAAATTATGCAACATATAGAATCTGCACATGTAAAAATGTATTAGAGATGTTAATATCAGTTATTATCTTCAATAAAAATTGAAATACAATTCTTGGCTATATGCTATGTTCCTAGCAAAGGTAACTTTAAGCAAAATTAGGCAAATTTTAAAAAATTGATGTTAGTGTAGGGAGTAGTCCAATTTAAGTGAACACCTAATGGTTCCTGGGCTCCATGTTTACAATAACTTCTCTGGATATCCAGCTGGAAATACAATGTATAAAATCATTATTTTCTTAGTTTCTTTTTATTTTGAGGGATGTAAATGATAAATTTTGAAAGTGACTTACATGGCATATTTAAGAACCTAGTAAATGCTCTGGAAAAAAAATTAGGCAAAATTAGAGTTTAAACTGTGTGGTTGTGAAGGGAAAGCTAGCATGGCAGGTGGGAAAGTTGAACTGGAGGGAAGTGAGGGAAGCCGGACTGTGGCAATGGAGAAGATGAAGGCAGGGCAGAAGCTTTTTCCCCTCTACTTGAGAAACAGTAATGAACCAGAGCTGGAACAAGGATGAAAGAGTAAAATATGAAGTCAGAAGATAACAGGAGGCAAAACCAGGTAAGGCCTTATCCAAGATGAGAAAAGACCCATAATGCTCTTGTTAACATGCATTCTGTAACTGAATCTTAAAATAAAAATGTGTTATGTGCAAACCACACCATTCTAAACGTGCCCCATCTATCTGCTCTCGGAAGCTCAGCAGGACTGGGCCTCACTAGGACGTAGGTGGGAGAATATCAGGTAAGACAGGTGTTATTAATAAAGTGATAATCTTTTTTCAACCACGGAGAGTCAAAGAAGCAGAAGTAAGGTTAACCCAACATCACAGAAGATGCTGCTTCATGTTCACATGAGCAAACGTAGAACATTTAGATGTGCTTATTAAGATGGGCCTTAAGACAAGATTCCCAAGTTAAACATCTGCTGAATTTTTCTGAAATTCTGGAGTGGAGGCAGCAGACACAGCAGCAGTTGCTAAACAGGCACCCTACAATAATCCGAGGAGTATTCCAAGAGTCATAAGAGAGACTCCATGAATCTGCTGAGGGTACATTTCTGTATTACGCATCTTATACTTACAAAACACAGCACACACTGTAATATAAAGCCTTCAGTGGGGACAAACTATCATATGTGAAATGACTTTATATTTGGTTGTCAGGGGATATAAGTCAGGGCAATTAACAAAGCCAATTTACATACTACTTTTTAAGAAGATTGAACGTGTCTAAGTAAAAGAACTCTGTTGATTTAAAGAGTTGCTAAATGACACTCAATCTCATGCAATTTCTACAGAGGAATTCTAATGACTACATCTATCTCTGGTCAAATGTGCCAGACTGAACTAAACAGGTGGAGGCACAGAAAATAGGAAAGTACTCTTAAATTCTGTTAATATTTCTACAAATTTGTCATTTGTCTCTCAGATTGAGCATAAAACTGCATAACTTAAAAAATCAGCACCAACTACTTAACAAACAACTCTACTTGTCCTTCGCTCAGCAAACAAGTGGCATAGAAAAAAAATATGTAAGATGAAGGTGACACTCCAAGAGCCAAAGATTCCCTAAACTGACCCCCTATATAAAGAACAAGCATGTCAGAGTGCTCCTACACTGGCTAACTTCTATAAAGAAATGGTTCCCAAGCTAGAGTCCCCAGATACCTCACATTGTCTATAAACACTGAAACATTTCTCATGTGGCAACAAAGGATGGGGACTTTAGAATATTCATTGCCCTTTCATGGATGATTGAAACTCCATTGTTTGTAGATACTTTATTTGGTTTAACCATTCATCAGTTGGTAAACATTTAAGTTATTTCCACTTCTGAGGTATTATCAATAATATTGCTATGAACATTTATGTATAAGCATTTGTGTATGTAAGTTTTAATTATCTTGAGTTTAAAACTTGGAATAGAACTGCCATGTCATATAGTAATTAACTCTAAGTTTCTGGGGAAATGTTAAATTTAAGGTAACAATACATGAGGATTACAACTCAATATCTTTGTCAAAAGCAGTTCTCCTTATAAAAAACCCATCCCAGTGGTATAAAATAGTATTTCATATGGCTTTGATTTATGTTTCCTTAATTGCTAATGACTCTGAGCATCTTCTCATGTATTTCCTGGTCTCCTTGTATCTTCAATGGAAACCTGTCTCATTCAAGGCCTTTACTTTTTGTTTTGTGTTTTCAAGACAGGGTTTTTCTGTGTAGCCTTGGCTGTTCTGGACTTGCTTTGTAGACCAGGCTGGCCTCAAACTCACAGAGATCTGCCTGCCTCTGTCTCCCTGAGTGCTGGGATTACAGGCTTATACCACTGCGCCTGGCTGCCTTTACTTATTTTTTTAATAAATTTTACTGTATTTAAATATTTACTGTGCATATTTAAGTTTGATGTTATCAGACACAAATAGAGAGTAAACTTGTTATCATTGTGAAGCCAATTAACACCCATAATCCCACATAAACATTTTCACTGATGCAGGAGCACTTACTGTTTACTCAGGTGCTAAGTACAATATGTCACTATTAACTGCGTCGCCTGTTACATAAGCGATTTTTAGACTTGTCTGTTCAATTGATAGTCTTACCTTTGTCTCTTTGTTTATTCTAAACACTCTGCTTATCTGCCAACACTTCCACTTAGGGATATTAGTGCTTATTTTACAAAAGCCCAGAAGCTTCCCAGAACAAGCATAAACTTCCATTAAAAAAAAATGCTCAACAGGTAATCGTTTTCCCTTCACACCTTTATAGTGACAAAGTTCTTAAACTCTTCCCTACCTGGGAGGTTTCTTTGTTCATAATGAGTCCTCAAAGCAGATGTGGTCAAGTCAGTTGCTCCAGAGCAGCTTCTGGGGGAAGGGAGGAACACGATGGTGTCCAGAGACGGCCCCAGTCGATTGGCTGTCACCTCATTTGAGGTCAGTTACACAAACAACTACAATAAGTGAGAAGAAAGCAAGCAAACAGGAGGTTAGATAGCCATTCCGTTCTTCAAGAAATAATAAAGAAATAAAAGAAATGCAATTTTCAAGTTAAATGAAAAAGTATTTCCAAAATACAGTGGGTGAAGATCTGAATTTACAGGCAAAGACCTTCCTGGTGCTGTTATCTGAGACAGCTTTCCACGAAGGTAATGTGTAATTACATTCTGTTCAACTGCTGAAAGACCCACTGAGAAGCCTCTACAAAATCATTTCCGGTGACATTTACGTGCTTATCCTTCTTGTTACCTATAAATTATGATTTTCATGTTTTCAATTATTTTATTCTTTCACTTTATATAATATTCTTCCTATACAAATTATTATAATACTTTACTGGTACTTTTGCTGGTAAAGCTTATAGGCTTTTATATTTAAAGTTGGTTGAGCTCTGGTTCCAACAATAATAGATTCACTTGTACTATATTAATCTGCTCACAGATAAGAATTATAAACTGCAAACAAAATATAAAAATAACTGTTTGAAGACACTGGAAAATGATGAAAGCAGACTCAAATCGTAGATCTGACTGTTGTTCAAAGAAGAAAGCCACACTGGGTGAAACACATGTTTAGGAACTTTTTCAAGACTTCCCTTAAGTGCTGGGAAGCTGGATCTAAAGAAAAAAAAAATCACATCTGATAGGCTTTAGTCATTAGTGAAAGCAGATCAGAGCTAACAGAAAACTCGAAGTTGGTTAACAGAGTTATCTATACCCCAGATTCTTAAACTGTGGTAAGCAACTCCATATTCATGAAAGTGAATGTGGAAACCACAGAAATTTTGACAACAGCAAAAGGTTTCTGTACACTCAAGGACCAAAATCTAATTTGAAATTAAATGCGCAATGTGTCTGAAATGTATCTGGCAGTGCTCACTCATGTCACACCTCGTGACATCATTGTAGCTTTGGTTCTGAACACACAGCATGCACGTTCTGCACCACACGTACTTGCACACCACAAAATGCTAACAATGCTGCCTGAAACAACTCAGCTCAGATTTCAGACATTACATATATGAATCATGGTGTTGACTGCATGCACAAACCTTTCAGCTCTTAGAGAATATAATTGTTTAATTATGAAAAACGAAGACAGCATTTTCCAATGGTCATTCTTCAGCATTTAAGTATTATCTTTATATTAATTACTGTTGTATTAGAAAAAAATGACTTTAAAATGGCTCTTTATACGGCTTGAGATTTTTTAAGAGTTATTTTTATTGTGTGTGTGTGCTCACCGAGGCCAGAAGATAGTGTCAGATCTGCAGGAACTGGAGTTACAGACATTTGTGAACCACTTGCTATGGGTATTGAGAACCACACTGAGTCTTTGGAAGAGCAGCAAATGCTTTTGACTGTTGACTCCTTTTCCCAGCTCCTTCAATGTTTTTTTTTTTTAAAGATAGTAAAATGACTTTGGCTTGGGCTGGATTAGAGTTTCCAGCAGTGTCTGAAGTGGTCCTAAATATGCTTTGCCACTTAGTACTACATAGTTATGTGAAGCAGCTTTCTTAGGACAACTAAAAAAAAAAAATCAAAATATTGATCAATTTGAAAAACACCAAAGATGCTCTGCATCCTGTGGCATCGAACATTCAACCAGGATTTCATAATTTAATCTTTTAAAAAAGGTTTATATTATTTTATGTGCTTTGTCTGCATGTACACACATGCAGCACATGTGGCCTTATGCCTGTGAAGGTGTTGGATCACCTGATGTTGGGTAAACAGACAAAGGAACAACACCCTGACCCTGACTTGATCCCAAGCCTAAGACCAGGACTAAGAAACTGATCCCACCAGTCCCTGAGTTAAGACAGTTCGTGGCACATGATGAACCCAGTGAAAGTGATTATTAAGTAGACCTTGGCCAACTAACTTTAACCTTCTACTTAACAGCCTCCTTCCCATAAATGGTGCAGACCTATGTGTGCATGCTGTGTCGTCTGTGTCTGGTATATGTAAATGAGTGTATGCACACAGGGGAATGTCAGCTACTTTCTACTTTCTTTCTTCTAGAGAGGTCCTTTATGGACCCAGAAGCTCGGCGTGCTTCCTTGTCTAGTCGGTGATTCTAGGCTGCACCTATCTCTGTCCCACAATGCAGGGGTCGCAGATACTGGCAGCCATGGCTGGCTGGCTTTCTTTTCTTTCAGCATGGGTGCTAGGGAGTCAAATAGACAGATCCTTCCACGCTTAGTCACTCTTACCCACTAAGCTCTCTCCCACTCTCTCCCATACATTTCACCTGACTTGTTGATCACTTTACTTGTTCATAATATTTTGTTTCAGAAAATTTACATACCTTCATATCTTGTTTTTTCACTCTCACTATGCTTCAAGGGAGATATTGATGCTTAAATTTTAAGTTTCAAAGATAGGTTTTAAAATGTATACAAAGAAGCCAATCCAGAACACTGTTCTTTTTAGATTTTGAATATCATTTTTCATCTTTTCTCTTTTTAAAAATTATTTACATATATATGTTTATTTGTTCATTTATTTACTTAATGTGCATTAATGTTTTACCTGCATGTATGTCTGTATAAGGGTGTCAGATCGAGAAGTTACAGACAATTATGAGTCGCTGGGAATTGAACACAGAAGAGCAGTCAGTGCTCTTAACCTCTGAGCAATCTCTCCAGCCCTTTGATCTTCTCCTTAAGAAGACAGATTATAAATTTACAGTCAAAATTGTGTATTCAATTCTGCATATCAACTACTAAGGCTAAAAGAGTAGAAGTTATTTCATCCACTATAACATTCATGTGGTTAAAATACAGAAAGCCTCAGACAAGTAAATTGTAACATTACTAATTCTGGATATAATACAAGCACATGCATCATAGAGATTAGTCTCAAAAGACTATTCCTACTATTTTTATGCTCTACCTTTTATGCAGATAAATTCCATATTTGCATTCCTCTACCTTGCTTGGAGGCAAGCACCTTCACCTGCAAAGCCACCCTGCCATCCCTTCTGTTGTTTGTTTTGTTTTTTTAAGTTTAAAACTTAGTTTAAAACTAACTTTTCATTGAATTATTTTATTTTTAAAATTTATTTATTTATTACAATTTATTCATGTTGTATTCCCGCTGTAGACCCTTCCCTCGTCTCCTCCTAATCCCACTCTCCTTCCCTCTTCTCCCCCTATGCCCCTTTCCCTAGTCCCCTGATAGGGGAGGTCCTCTTCCCCTTCTATCTGACCCTAGTTTATCAGGTCTCCTCAGGGCTGGCTGCACCATCTTCCTCCGTGGCCTGGCAAGGCTGGACCCCCCAGGGGGATCTGATCAAAGAGCCAGCCACTGGGTTCATGTCAGAGACAGCCTCTGCCCCACTTACTAGGGAACCCACTTAGAAACTGAGCAGCCTGTGGATTTCCTCTGAGCAGGGGGTTTAGGTCCTCTCCATGCATGGTCTTTGGTTGGAATATTGGTCTCTGCAGATCACTCTGGACCCAGGATTTTTGGTTCTATTGGTCTCCTCATGGAGTTCCTGTCCCCTCCAGGTCTTTCTACTCTCTCTTCTTCCATAAGGTTTCTGGCACTTTGCCCAAAGTTGGACTATGCATCTCAGTATTTTCTTCAATACCCTGGTGAGTAGAGTCTTTCAGAGGTCCCTCATGGAAGGCTCCTGTCCTGTTCCTTGTCTTCTCCTACTTCTGATGTCTTTCCTGTTTGCCCTTCTGAGTGAGGTTTCAACCTCTTCCCTAGGGTCTTCCTTGTTGTTTAGCTTCTCTATGAGATTTTAGTATATTTATACTATATTATATGGCTAATATCCACTTATAAGTGAGTATATATCATATGTGTCTTTCTGCTTCTGGGATACCTCACTCAGGATGATCTTTTCTAGATCCCATCATTTGCCTGCAAATTTCATGATTTCCTTGTTTTTAATTGCTGAGTAGTATTCCATTGTGTAAATGTACCACACCTTCTGAATCCATTCCTCAGTTGAGGGACATCTAGGTTGTTTCCAGACTCTGGCTATTACAAATAGAGCTGCTATAAAGTGGCCGGATACAAAATTAACAACAACAAAAAAAATCAGTAGCCTTCCTGTATATGACAGACAAAAGGGCTGAGAGAAAAATTAGGGAACTACAGCCTTTACAACAGCCAAAAATAACATAAAGTACCTTAGTGTGACTCTAACCAAGCAAGTGAAAGACCTGTTTGAAAAAACTTCAAGTCTCTGAAGAAAGAAACTGAAGAAGATATCAGAAAATGGAAAGATCCATGCTCATGGATCAGTAGGATTAACATAGTGAAAATGGCCATCCAAGCCAAAGCAATCTACAGATTCAGTGCAATTCCCATCAAAATACCAACAAAATTCTTTACAGAACCTGAAACATCAATTTTCAATTTCATATGGAAAAATAAAAAACCCAGAATTGCTAAAACAATCCTGTACAACAACAATAGATCGACTAGAGGTATCTCAATCTCTGATCTCAAGCTGTACTATAGAGCAATAGTAATAAAAATTGCATGGTATTGGCATAGAAACAGAATGGTGGATCAATGGAATTGAACAGAAGATCCAGAAATAAACCCATACATCTACCATACAATGGAAAAAAGACAGTATCTTTACAAATGGTACTGGCCTAACTGGATGTCTACATGTAGAAAAATGCAAATAGATCCATATTTATCACCCTGCACAAAACCAAAGTTCAAGTGGATCAAAGACCTCAACATGAAACTAGATACAGTATATCTGTTAGAAGAAAAAGTGGGGAAGAGCCTTGAACTCATTAGCACAGGAGACAACTTCATGAAAAGAACACTAACAGCACAGGCTCTAAGATCAACAATCAATAAATGGGATCTCATGAAACTGAAAAGTTTCTGTAAAGCAAAGGACACTGTCACCAGAATAAAATGAGAGCCTCCAGATGGGGAAAGGATTTTTACCAACCCTATATCTGACAGAGGGTTAATCTCCAGAATATATAAAGAACTCAAGAAGTTAAAAAGCAACAAGTCAAGTAATCCAACTTAAAAAATGGGGTACAGAGCTAAACAGAATTCTCATTAGAGGAATATTGAATGGCAGAGCAACACTTAAGGAAATGTTCAACGTCCTTAGCCATCAGGGAGATGCAAATCAAAACAACCCTTGAGATTTCACCTTACACTCATCAGAATGGCTAAGATCAAAAACCCAAGTGACAACACATGCTGGAGAGGTTGTGGAGAAAGGGGAAACCCTCCTCCATTGCTGGTGGAAATGTAAACTTGTACAACCACTCTGGAAATCAATCTGGTGCTTTCTCAGACAATTAGGAATAGTGCTTCCTCAAGATCCAGCTATACCACTCCTAGGCAAATATCCAAAATATGCTCAAGTATACAACAAGGACATTTGCTCAACCATGTTCTTAGCAGCTTTATTAGTAATAGCCAGACTTTGGAAACAACCCAGATGGCCCTCAACTGAGGAATGGATACAAAAATTGTAGAACATTTACACAATGGGATACTATGCAGCAATTAAAAACAAGGATATCATGAAATTTGCAGGCAAATGGTGGGAACTAGAAAAGATCATCCTGAGTGAGGTATCCCAGAAGCAGAAAGACACACATGGTATATACTCACTTATAAGTGGCTATTAGACATATAATATAGGATAAACACACTAAAATCTGTATACCTAAAAAATTCTAAGCAAGAATGAAAACCCTGGGTAAGATGATCAATCTCACTCAGAAAGGCAGAAGGGTCAGATATTGGAAAAGGGAGAGAGTAGGAAACAGGACAGGAGCCTACCACAAAGGGCCTCTGAAGGTCTCTACCCAGCAGGGTATCAAAGCAGATGCTGAGACTAGTGGCCAAAGTTTGGGCAGAGTGCAGGGGACAAAGGAGGGGGCTGGGATACAAAGCGAATAAACTATAATTAATTAAAAATGAATTAATTAAAAAAGAAAGCTGTTATCAACATAGTTGACCAAATGTCCTTATTGAATGGTGGGGCATCTTTTGGGTATATGCCCAGGAGTGGTATAGCTGGATCTTGAGGTAGCACTATTCCTAATTTTCTGAGAAAGTGCCACATCAGTGGGAATGTAAACTTGTACAACGACTTTAGAAATTATTAAATTCTTTCATTCTACTTTTTATATGATCTTTTCCCTGTCATTTCTTCATAAAAGGATCATTATACCCCTCTAATTGCTACAACCCAAAATGTAAATGGTATTATCCTCAAATTTTCTTCTACTCTCTTACTACACACATTCAAACAAACCATTTAGTTCATCAAGAAGAAATCACAAGTGCACACACATACCATCTGATATCCTACCACTGCTCATTCTCTTCCATGTGGTTCTGTCTCACTATAAAACTCCAAACTCGCTCCTGGTCCTCCCTGGTCTTTCTCCCTCACTGCAAGGTCTTTATTCCAATATGTACTCTGCTGTGAATGCTCCCATTGTTTTAAAATCACATTTTTTTCATTTTCTTTTTCTTTTAAAAAACTAATTAATTTTTTATTAATTACAGTGTATTCACTTTGTATCCTAGCTGAAGTCCCCTCCCTTGTCCCCTCCCAATCCTATCCTCCCTCCCTCATCTCCTCCCATGCCCCTCCCCAAGTCCCCTGATAGCGCGGTCCTCCTCCCCTTTCCTCTGACCCCAGCCTATCAAGTCTCATCAGGACTGGCTGCATTGTCTTCCTCTGTGGCCTGGTAAGGCTGGCCCCCTTCAGGGGGAGGTGATCAAAGAGCCAGCCACTGAGTTTTTGTCAGAGACAGCTCCTGTTCCCACTACTATGGAACCCACTTGGAAACTGAGCTGCCATGGGCTACATCTGTGCAGGGGTTCTATGTTATTGCCATGCATGGTTTTTGGTTGGAGTATCAGTCTCAGAAAAGACCCCTGGGCCCAGATTTATTGGTTCTGTTGCTCTCCTTGTGGAGCTCCTGTCCCCTCCAGGTCTTTCATCTCCCCTTCTTTTATAACATTCCCTGCACTCTGCCCAGAGTTTTAAGTGTGCATATTTATTGTGTGACTGTGTTTACTGTTGTCTTTCGCATTAAACTATAAGCTCTCATGTGAATATTTTAAATCTGAGAACACAGAGAAGGAAAACTAATTAAGTTCGTAAAACTGCTGTGCACTTAGAGAAAGCCCACTTCTGAAGTTTCAATGTTTATAATCTCCCTTCTGTCCCTTCTCCTTCTCCTGAAGGGTAAGAGAGAACATCTGGGTGTTGAGTTCATATTCAAATAACTGAAAACTAAACCTAACCCCAAACTGCAAGGATTTAGCTCTCTGCTAAAGAACTCTCAACCAAATTAGAAAATAGCAGGCAAGGACCACCCAAATCATAAGAGCTAGAGCACTATTATAAGACTAGCCCTGGGGCTCACTGCTTTAGTCCCAGCACTCAGGAAGCAGAGGCAGGAGTATGTCTAGGAGTTTGAGGCCACCTTGGTGTACATAGTAGGTTCCAGGGTACACAAGGTTACATAATGAGACCCCATCCCAAACAAAAACAAAACACCCAAACATTGCTCAGGTATCTTAATTCACAATACAGATTAGAAGTAATTTTATTAAATGCTAGAATGAAAGCAAGATTGAATCAACCAATCTAATAGTTAAAATTGCATATATTTATAGGAAGTGTGTATAGTGTTGTTTTTCTTTTTGTAGCTTAGATCTACTCTACCAGTCTCCCATGCAAAGCTCCTCTTTGTACCTAAAGGTAGCAAATACTCATTAAAGAATAAGCTATTTCTACCTATGTATTTCTAGTCCATTTCTCAGATATCTAGATTACAAATCACCTTTTGACATAGAGGTGTGATTACTGTATTTATTTAGAGACTTTAGCAATTAACTCCATTCTTTATGGAATGAAAAGTTCCAGTAATGTAACAAGGTGTGTTACCGTATGGTCACACTTAACTGTCTGTCCTACACAACAACATGTACAGTCCCTGAGGGGAGGGGGAGAATAAACAGAGGCTTATCCTGTGGCCTTAAGAAAATATGTGGTAAACAATAGCGAGGTATTTTTTAATTAAATTTTTTTAATATTAGTTATAGTTTACTAACTGTGTATCCCAGCTGCATCCCACTCCCTTATTCCCTCCCAATCTCACCATTTTTTAAAATTATTTTTTATGTATAGGGGTGCTCTATCTGCATGTACACCTGCAATGCCAGGAAGAGGGCATCAGTTCCCACTATAGATGGTTGTGAGCCACCATCTGGATGCTGGGATTGAACTCAGGACCTCTGGAAGAGCAACCAGTGCTCTTAACCTCTGAGCCATCTCTCCAGCCCCTAGCAAGGAATTTTTAACAAATTCTATATTTACTGTATTAAGCACATACCCTTTCTTTGGTAACAGTGTTTTACTCATCAATCATCCAGAGCTCAGTGTGTGGAAGGCACTGAGTCAAACGCTAGGCCTACAGCAGTGGGCAAGACGCGCAAAGCCTCTGCTCTCCTTCAACTTCAGACGGCACGCCCAAACAAAGCTTATAAGGAAAAGCGACAGCTCAGCTGAGACCACATATAAAAGCTGGTTTTTAATTTCCTCATACACACTGGGGAGGTGATCTACCGATCATAAATATATATATCATTTACATATATATGATTTTTATATATTTATATAAATACACAAATTTATATAAATATAATATAGAATATATTTATTATTTATATAATATAGAATATATTTATTTATATAAATATCCACATATATAAATTTATATATATATAAATCAAACTCCAAAATTATTTGAGTAATTTTAATCTTCTTTCACTAAACTTGAACTTATTATCTATATAATGCCTACGTTTGAAAATCCAGGCAATATCCAAGGGAATGTCGCTCAGCTAGTCAAGTGCTTGTCTGACACACAGGAAGCTCCAGATTCCATCTCAGCACAGGATAAATGAGTGGTTGCACATGCTTGTAATTCCAGCATATGAGAGATAGAGGCAGCCTCCTCAGAAGTTCAGTGTCAGCCCCTGCTTCATGCTGACTCTGAGGCTAGCCTAGGCTACAAGTTGCCCTGTCTCAAAAAATTTAGAATAAATAAATGTTTAATAAAAAAATTCTCATCTCTATCGCTCAACGTCACTTACCATTTCCCAGTATCTCTGGCCTTGAACTTATGGCTATCTTTTTGCCTCATCCTCTTGAATGTTGAGGATATAGGAAGATGCCAAAACACCTGTCTCCTAATTATTTCTGTGTGGTATATATCAGACCAATATCATATTCATTACATTCCAGATTACTAGCAATCCAACCTGAGGCACTTCAACAACAGGCCTGACCTGTCTCTGTAGTCTGCCTTACAATATAATACTCCTAATCAACACTCATTTATGCCTGTAGTAGTTTTCCACAACGAATTCACAGCCTGCATTCATATACTTATCATTCAAGGCCTCCCATCAACATAATGTAATGACAGAGCTTAAAAATATGACAAGAGTAAACTAAATAAATGAAGAAAATCAAGTATAATATTATAACAGCATTTAAATAGTGCCCTGGCCCCCACCATGTCTGTCTCTGTGTGTGTAAGTGCGGGGTGCCTGCTTGCCGAAGTGCACATGCAGAGATCACATAATAACTTCAAGGGGCAGGTTTTTCCTGCACCTGTATGAGACAGGGGACTGAATCAGGTACACACACAAGAACCTCAAGCTGCTGACCCATCTTTCTGCGCTGTAACTTGATAATTTCAAGCCCTTCTCTTGGCAATCAACAGAAGGACAAATACCTCAGGAACAAAATCAGACATAATTTAGGAGGTCTGGCTGATATTATCCACCCCTTATACCTTTTTCTGAACAACACACTCAAAACTGCAGAGAACTATTTTCAAGTACATATAGACATTTCACCAGTAAGGACTATATACTGAGAAGTTAAAGTAAATTCAAAAGAATTAAACTCACTAAAATATAGTAAATATACCTGAAATAAATTAAAGGGTATTATATAACATTTAGGAAAAAATTCTAAAGTTCCAAATGTTTAAAATCAACACACACTGAATAATTAACAAAAACAGAATTTGAAAAATTAAAATAATAAAAAATGATAATAAAAATACAATAACATGTTAAAATTAAGGCAGGGAAAAATTAAGGCAAGGGAAAGGATGTTACTGCCTTAAATTCTTATTTTAAGCAAAAACAGATTTTTAAGTTTTGCTCATAAAAACCTAAAAACAAAAGCAAAAAAAAAAATTAAAAGGAAGCAGAGAAGAAAACAACTAAAATCAGAAACCAATCCAAAGGATCAAACAACAGAGAGGACAACAAAGCAACAGATAAAGATAACCAAGACTTAACAATCTGCAGTTAGCATGGGCAACTTTTCCTTTGGTGTGTCTGAAATCACACGCACACTTAAGCACCAGTGCTGTCCATCCACCACTGTCAGGTTTCTAACCTCTCCCAGGGGTCAACAAACAGCTGGACTATTTTCCCTGCACAAGCAGGGCTCATCAAGGCCTCTTATACTTTTTAAATGGCTACAGAAAGAAAGAAAAGTGCCTTGTGGCACGCACACTTTAACGCTGTGAGCTAAGTTTTCTGGGATGCAGTTGTATACATCTGCTACTGGCTAATTCTGTACTCTACCAGCTGGGCTGAGTAACTGCTGCATGGTCAGCAGTGTCTCCATCTTTATCATCTGCTCACTTCCAGAAAAAGTTCACTGACCCCTGTTCTAGACATATTCTTCCTATTCCTCTTTTACTCACTGCCACTCACGTATCCAATCCAAGAGTCAGCTTATACCTTGGAGATATCACTTCACTTCCTGGTAAACATCTTGAACAAAATCTATATTGATCTGTACAGTGATGAATATTTTCTATGTGTGTGGTTTTCCCTCACTTAGCAGTAACTTTCCTAAAAAAAAAAAAAAAAGACCTTATCATTCACCAACAAAATACCCACAAGAGTTTAGCTGCATAAATGGTGTGAGCTGGGGAAACTACCTCCCCTTCTGTGAAGAACAATTTTCTAAATGTGCCAGAATCAGGTTTTTAAATGCGGTGTTCCAGCCGGACAAGCAAACTCCTCCAAACTCATGATAATAATTCTTTCCAACCCATTATTTAGCTTGGGTAGGTAGAAACTTGGGTTCTACAAAGAAAAAAGTTCTTCTAGTTTAGCTAACCAGAAGAAAGATGACACTTTGTGTCACAACTGGTGCTCTCAAGGATCATGCCATGAGACATATTTTCCACTGCGCTCCATCATCTGCAGATACATCTTAAAAGAATGGCTGAGAAAAGTCATACATCGTGATATCTGAACTTTCCTGTGTCAAATCTCATTTTCCTTTCTCCAAATGTTACCCTGAAGGTGTGAAGATACCTTCAGTGGAATCCTAGTATAAATACTTCTTTCAAAATGAAGCCCATCTTAGCTTCCATTTTGCATAAAGTCTAAATTTTGTATATGCAAGGCAGGTAAATGAGCAGAGCTCTCTAACACATACACATTGGGGGCCGAAGCACTTAGGAGCACTTTCTGCCCTTGCAGAGGACTCAGGCTCAAGTCTCAGAACCCACATGATGGCTCAAAGTCATCCATAGTTCCAGGTCAAGAGGATCCAAACACCCTCTTCTGACTTTTACACACACATGGTGCACATAAATTCAGCCAAACACTCATACACATGAAATGAAAATAAATGTTTAAAAACTTTAAAAATAAAAATGCAACTAAAACGAGAACTAAAATTTCCATAGTGCCTTTAATATTCCCAAACACATTTCTTGTTAAAACACTGAACATGACATTTGTTGTATAAGCTAAATGAACTGTATTATATAAAATTTGCTATACATACAAACATATACACATATACACAAACACATGCATGCACACAATGGTGAAGTGGAGTTACTGTAATAGGGAAGGCGAGGCCTGGAGCGATGGCTCAGCAGTTAAGAGCATATACTACTCTTCTAGGGGATGCAAGTGGGGTTCCAGCACCCACATCAGGTAGCTGACAACCACCTGTAACTCCAGATTCTAAAATACCCAACACCTTCACTCATATGTGTATACACATACACAATTTAAAATAATAAAAATAAATATTAAAACCCCTGAAAAGGAAAATAATAGTTTAGGAAGCTGGGTTCTGGATCTGGGCCTCTATAATTCATTAACTCTGTTCTATGCTGAGTTCATGAGCTACATCTATGGTAAGCTAATTCTTCAAATGAGAGCAGGTGGTAAAGACAGTATGGATGGACCAAGGAGTCATCACTATTATTCCTGAAAGGACATTGCTTCACTGATTTTGAGGCTAAGGCCATTTTAGTACTTGGAAAAGGTAAAAAAAAAAAAAATCAACAATTTGGAAAATCACTCATTTTTTTTTAATTTCACTTTTTCAAGAAGGTTTACAATCTAATTTTAAGTCCAAAACACATTCAAATGAATACTTGGCAAGAACAAATTCAGGACACCATTCATAAAGGAACTGCCACTTAAGACTTGGCTTATTTGAATTTGATGCTCAAGTTGACACAATTAAACAATTAACAGGGGCAAATAATTAAGTACTCCCGTTAAATGCTGACCATAGAAGAGTTTAAAACACATCTTTAAAATCGCAGGTTTAAATTCACTAAATAATAAAGGTAATGTAAATAGTAATATCAAACTCTTAATCATAAATGAAAAGACAGTACAAAACATCTATGTTTTGCTATTTGACCATCTGGAAGACACTGCAAACTCACTGAAAGCATGAAAAATTTGCAAGTATAATTACATTCTGGGTCTACCAGCATGACATGCTTCAATAAATACACTCTTGACAAGATCTGTTGATAAAGGAACTGACATGAAAATAGATGGAGTTTCATTATTTGGCTATTTGTTCTTACTAAATTCTTAAGAAAACCAAGAAATTGTCCATGGAATAGAGAAGGCATAAGAAAAGCAAGCACACAAACAAACACCTTCCTAAACACCGCCAAGGACACAGTTACAGCATACTGGAGAGGCAGAACAGAAACGCAATTTCCTCCCTCTCTCTTCCTTTGCTCACTGTCCTCCACCCCTCTCCAAATCTGGCCCAACTCCTTGTGCTCTGGTAAAAACCGACTTAAGAAATGGGGTTGCAATTAAAAAACGGGGTATGGAACTAAAAAGAGAGCTGACTGTAGAGGATTATAGAATGGCAGAAAAACACTTAAAGAAATGCTCAACGTCCTTAGCCATCAGGGAGATGCAAATCAAAACGACTCTGAGATTTCACCTTACACCCAC
>CM053755.1:29379934-29399702 GCA_028658305.1 Pachyuromys duprasi | reverse complement strand
GGAGGACTTTGCAGCCAGCCCTGAGGAGACAGGATAAGCTGGGGTTGGATGGAAGGGAAGGAGGTCCTCCCCTGTTGGTGGACTTGGAGGGGGCGGGGAAGAAGGAGATGAGGGAGGGAATGGGAGGGTAGGAGGGAATGGGGGAGGGGGCTACGCCTGGGATTCAAAGTACCTAACCTGTGATTGAGATAAAAATAAAAAAAAAAAGAACAAAATAATAAAAAAAAAAGAAACATGGTTGAGCAAATACTTGAGCATCTTTTGGATATATGCCTAGGAGTGGTATAGCTGGATCTTGATGAAGCGCTATTCCTAATTGTCTGAGAAAGCACCAAAAATGTTACTACTTTTAAGGACTTGGGAAAGCATTGAAATAACAGATAACTAAAATTATGTGATATGTATCATTAAGATTATAAGCTTAGGATTCTATCCATGGAACAGGTACATACAACTGAGGATCCCACACCAATGGAATCTAATTTCGTTCTTTCTTTCTAATTAAATTTTTATTTTTTACATGAATTACATTTTATTCACTTTGCATCTCAGCTGTAGCCCCCTCCCTCATTCCTTCCCAATCCCATCCTCCCTCCCTCATCTCCTCCTATGCCCCTCTCTAATTCCACTGATAGGGGAGGTCCTCCTCCCTTTCCATCTGACCCTAGCTTATCAGGTCTCATCAGGACTGTTTGCAATGTCCTCCTCTGTGGCCTGGCAAGGCTGCTCCTCCCTCGGGTGGGGGTGTGTGTGATTAAAGGGCCAGCCACTGAGTTCCTGTCAGAGACAGTCCCTCTTCCCCTTACTAGGGAACCTACTTGGATATTGAGCTGCCATGGGATACATCTGAGCAGGAGTTCTAGGTTATCTCCATGAATGTACCTTGGTTGGAATATCAGTCTCAGAAAAAAACCCTTGAGCCCAGATATTTTGGTTCTGTTGCTCTCCTTGTAGAAGAGGTAGTTAGTAAGACCTGGAGAGTACAGGATCCATTTTCTATAGTTCTTTCTAAACCACTGTTCATCATATACTAACCCTTAAAAACAAACTGCATACCCTGAATATGTAAAGTAAAATATGAATAAAAGCATAGTATGTAAACTATAAATATAATATTATGCATATTTCCTCTGGGCTTTTTCTTTGCATGAGTTGAACAGTCTAAAGAACTGTGAAATAGGACTCAAAATGTTGAAAACTATTGTTCTAGCTACAAAAGCTAACAGATCAACTGAGACAGAAAAAATGCACACAGTCCCTCAGCTAATATTTCCAGTGTGCAAAATGAATACTATAAAGTGCCAACAACAGTTAGTGCTGTGAAATATCACATTCATTCAACATAAAGTCCTTATTTTGAAATCATTCTAAGATGAAAAATGATTAAAATTCCAGTTCAACTCATTAACTTTGAGTTAATTTACTATGCTTTTATACTTAAAAACTATATGCTCATATATCACCAAATGTAAAAATCCAGGATGCAAGTTCACAATATAAAATACAATCTCTAAATTTAAACATTAAAAAAACTGCCAGGTTATACTTAAGAGTTAAACAATCAGAAAGAAGCAATGGCAATAAAACCAAAATGTTTAGGGACCACTGGCCTTCTACTTCATTAAAGAGATTTCCTTGACTCTCAACAGTCTGTGAGCTTACAGTTTATAACAAGGACTCTTTTTTAAAAATTGCTATAGAAATTGCAGTACGGTGTTTGCTTACCATGTTCTACAAGTGTTCCTTGTATGTGAGTGTGCAGTCTGCACTGTGCTGGGAGCTCTCTAAGTGCTCTACCACTGAGCCACACCCCCGGGCCCACAGTTTTCATCAGCCAGTAAAAATGACATAGTAATTACAAGCACATAATAAATATTTGTTAAGAGAATAAGTGAAATGCTTACACACCTGAGTTCCTTACGTCTGAATGAAATCTCATAACCATGTTCTTAAAAGCTTGCTTCAACGTGCATACTGCCAAAACATTCTTAAAAACCCAGAGACTAAGACTGTCTTCTGAACTACACAGGGAGTCTACATGCATATTCTCTGGGAAACGTCAGATCATACTGTCACTTTATGAAATAATTGGGGCAAGATTAGAGATTCTACTGCATCCACCAAAACTTTGTATTCAAATACCAACAACTTCTTACAATGTTAGAAGTTTAACAATCCCTTTGCAGGTCTGGAAGGCTAAAAGGACACTAATATAATTAACCAGGATATCACAGGTTACTGTTAGCAGTGGGTTCCCTAGTAAATAATAATTTAACAATGATTAAGTCTCAATATCTTTAACTTACAGGAGTTTCCATCTCCTCAAAATGGAAAATGGAAGTAAATTGCTCTAAATTCTGATTATGTGATTTTAGAAAAGAAAACAAATCTACCTTTCCAAATATTCTTTTGGAAGAGGCCTATAAAAATGGCTTTGACTACGGTGATGATTAGCTATGAAACTCAATAAAGGGTAGAGACATTTTACCTCAACAGAATTCCCAGAGGAGCAAAATTTTTGTGAAAATTACCAGGAGAGTTTAATGATTGTCTGGAGTGGTTCAGGAACCTCGTTATGGATTTATGGTCTGTAAATGTAATAGAATTCAGCAAATTGGAAGTGTGTTAATAAGTTTCAAAACAAAGTAGCACTAGGGACTGAAGCCAGTGCCTTATGCGTATAAGAAAAGCACTCCAACACTAAGCTATCCCCTCACTATTTAAAAACTGTTCTTTTGATTCAAGGACTGCCTAGATTGCTCACTCTGGACTCAAACTTACAATGATCCTCCATCTCCAAAGTTAGGAATACAGGAATTTTGCCACCATATCTTACTAGAAATTTTATTTTTATGGGCATGGGAGAGAACCAGGATTTACAAGAACTAAAAAGCATTACAATTTGAATGCCTCTAACATGTAAATCTGAAATCTAATGCTTCAACTCTCAAGCTCCTTATGACATCACAAGTGGGAAACCCACACCCAGCCCATGCTGAGTCTTAGGCTAATGCAGTTGCTCTAAAAATACTGCACAACATTATCTTCAGGCTTCAGTGTAAGATAAAATACGGAATAGAAATATGCTTTGTACTTTAGTTCATGGTGTGCATATTCATATCTTAGGGCCTGAAAAATAATTTTTTTAAAGAATTGTCTTTATTTTCTTTATTATTTATACAGTATTCTACCTGTACGTGAGCCGGGGTATCAGAAGAGGGCACCAGATCTCACTATAGGTGGTTATGAGCCACCCTGTGGCTGCTGGGAATTGAACTCAGGACCTTTGGAAGAACAGCCAGTGCTCTTAACCTCTGAGCCATCTCTCCAGTGCCAAAATATAAATTTCTAATATTTCCATACGGAAGCATTTCAGGATAGAGATAATCAACTTGAAACTTGGCTAATTAAATTGTTATAGTAAATCAAAGGTGCAGATTATGATAACTAGACCATTGTGATTCTACAATGTCACCTTCTATTCTAATGAGCCAACAATGGTGAAAACACTTATTTAGAATTCTATGTTTAAAACAGGCATTAGATCAATTCTATTCTATTCTATTCTATTCTGGACAATCTAATTGGAGACAGAACTTGAAGAAAAATGTAAAACTAACAAGAATAATTAAATTATGACAATGGTTTACACTTCTGAAAGATTAAATATCAATCATGCACATTAAAATTGGAGCACGGTATTATAACATCCTAATTTATAATTAAGATTAGTTAAGTATGTTAAGCTAGAATGTGAATTTTTATTATATTTCTACAAAAAATTAAGACACTTTTCAAATGCAGAAGGAGAGAAAATCAAAATATCTGAGTTATTGCAGTGGGGATGGAGGATTAATTACACAATTCTTCAGAGGATAATTAAAAATAAAAATACTGGGGTTCAGGTTTTCTACATCATCATCAGAATAAGCCCGAAAGGTGCCAGCATCGGCTCGTGTGGTCTAGTTTCAGTGCACATCTTTTGCGCAAACTTCTCTTAGGATTTCTCTTGTCTAAAATGGGTCTCCAGGGAAGCAGCAAGAAGAAATTCTGTAATTATTTTCTGATGCAATAAAGGGAGAGGCCTTTCTAATACTGAATCTTGAGGAAAATAACGGCTCTTCCCCAACTGTGATAGCAATAACCTTGCCAGGAATATAAAAGGAAATTGGCTATAATTTTTAGTATATTTCTTTTTCTTTTTTCTTTCTTTTTTTTTAAGTGAAAATACATCTAATTTTCTTAGTGGGTTTTTTATTAAGTTATAAAATTAGAAACCAAGTACTTTTGTTATAAAATACGAACTACAATCTGCCCTATTTGCAAAAGGAAAACATTTAGTTGTAGAACCTTCTAACAGCAATGAACTCGAGGTTCTTCAATGTTGCACTTACAAATCACTTAAGAATTGTGAATACAGTACTTTGTTTCTTTGAACAATCATACATTTCCTTTACATGCATTATACTCTGTAAAGGGCTTGGGGAAGGAAAAACATATCTCTAGATTTTAGTTTACAGTAACCCCTACAATCCAAGTGTGTATTTTCAGTCATACTCCTGTTTGTCAAAGAGTAAAGCTTGCAAAAAGTATTAGTAGTAGGGTTACATTAGGGTCTACACTAAACGATTTTCTTCTCTTCAGCTGTTTCTTTACTTTTCTAAGTAGTATTTAGAACTAAAGATAGACTGGGCATGACTTCATATGTAAATTCCTGTATGGATCACAGTAGAAAAATTTAAAAACAAGAAAACAAACAACCAAATAAATCCAGCACTTTATTCTCAGGAATTGCCACTAGCCTACTTCTGTGATGCCAGGTATATGACAATTTCTAAGGGACTCAAATTTTGCTATCTCTAAAGTGAGGCTGTTGAAGCAACATGAACTCCAAGGTAACAGTAGGTAACAGATTTAGAGAAAATCCACATGAGAATATGTACTTAACCACATGTAGAAACAGAAAATAACAATGTTTGTACTTGAGAGGTTTTTTTTTGAGAGACAGTTTATATTTATTTGATATATCATCTTCCTGAATTTCTTAGTTTTCAATAAACAAAAGCAATGTTTCTGAAGCTACATTTTTCACACCACTTCGCTGTGTATGTTTATTGCATGTAATACTCTGTTATATAAGGGCACTTTTCATAAAGTATATAATGTATCTCCCATCCTCCCTACTATTTTCTTTTTTATAATTTATTGATTTTTATATTAATCACAGGTTAGGTACTTTGTATCCCAGCTGTAGCCCCCTCCCTCATTCCCTCCCACCCTCCCATCCCTCCCTCACTCCTCCCTGCCCCCCTCCAAGTCCACTGATGGGGGAGGTGAGAGTTTCTTTTTACAATCTGAGTTTAAACAGGATAAAGCCCTAGTAGGCCCATTTATCTCAGTCAATTTCCTAATATCCTCCTCCTATGCTTCCGCTACTCTAAGGCCCACAAGAACACAACCTACAGGTGATAGCTAATCTTGATTGTCAATATGATTAGATTGAGAAAGGTAGGAGATAATGCACAGTTCTGGGTGTATCTGCAAGGGGGTTTCCAGAGACCACTAAATTCTGAAGGCTCTAACATAAGGAGTGGCTTAATGGAGCAGACTATTGGGAGGCAGCCCACACTGCAGCAGGTTGGCTTTCTGGAAGAAGTGGGGCACTGGGGACCTGTCTCTGAAGTGAACATCAAACCCTTGGTCCTTCCTGTTTACTGTTTGCCATGAGGTTCTGCCCAAACAACCATGTACTGAATCATGTGAAATGGTGAAGCAAATAAATAATTTCCCATCACAGTTCTTTTTCCCCTGGCATTTGTCACAGAAATTCCAAAGTACCTATCATACTAAGCATGCACTTTGTCTAAATATCACCACCCCTGATAGAATCCATCTAGAACAACAGTTCTCAACCTGTGGCTCATGACCCGTGGAGGTAGAAGAACCCTTTCACAGGGTTTCCCTAAGACCACAAGAAAACACAGATATTTACATTATTCCTCATAACAGTAGCAGAATCACAGTTTTGAAGAACAATGAAAATAATTTTATGGTCGGGGGTCCTCACAACATGAGGGTATTAGAGGGTCACAGCCTTAGGAAGGTTGAGAACCACTGTTATAGAGCAGATGTGGATCTTTTCTGTGAAGAGCCAATTAGTAAATACTTTAGGTTTTCCAGGTTGCAGAGCACAGCAGCTCAGCTCTGCTATCTGCATGTGAAAGCAGCCACAGTCTGTGTACAGACTAATGGGCACCGTGGCTCAATAAAATCTTCTTAGAAGACACAGGCTACAAAAGCCGATTTTGCTCCATAAACTAGTTTGCCAGCCACAGGTTGTCTAGATCACTTAAAATAAAACAAGATGTGTAAAAATCAGCCATACACTAAAGAGGCATAGTTTCAAAATAGAAAACTTTAAAATCACCAGTTTACTTTAATTTTTCAGAATGATAAGAAATAAAAGTATAAAAGTGAATGTAGCCAAAAAGTTTAAATAGGATTTCAACTTACACTATATGCTTAATATAGGTTTCCTTTCCTTCGTCAACAGTGTCATTCATTAAGGCAATGCTAACTGCCAAGCTTTCTAGAAATCATTGATTCTGGCCTTCTGATAAGAGCTGAAGTCCTTGACTCTTGATCTTGGCAAAGAGACTCTTGTTAGCCTGTATCAAACTTTTAATTCTACTTCATTCCTTTCTTACCACTAATCCAGAGCCATTACCTCCTATCTGAGCCCTAAATGCCAATTATTTCTATCACTTACTTTAAAAAAAGATGGCAAGAAATGAGACAAAGAAAAAGTTAAAGGCAGAGCAGGCCTAGGTGAAGGACAGGTAGTAGGAATCCCCCTTTCCAGTCCCTAAAGGAGTTGGGAGAAGACTTAAGTGAAACTTTTCGTTACAAGAAGAGCATCTGACTGGTTGTGAGGTGAGAACTACTGACGAAAGAACGAAGTTATGGGATAGCTTGACCCTCACGCTTTTACCTGGATGGCACTGCTCCCAGCTGTGAAGCTGACTGATGTTACTACAGTTCCTGAGGAGCCGCTACTAGTTAGTAACCACAGTTACTACTTCAAAACAATATAAAATTAAAAAGTAGGCGGGAATAAAAATTTGGGAAGAGATCTCTTGGAATTTCAGAAAATAAAGCTAACAGTAACAAGACAAGGCCTTAATACTGTGGCTCTCGGGGGAGCCCTCAGTGTTCTCAATCTCTCAGCCCCAGTTTTAGTACCTTTGCCTCAGCCAGGAATAATCCTCCCCAACAGTGATGCAATCGCTTACAGTCATAGCTTATGAACCCAACTAAAAATTCTGTGAGGGGACTACTGAATTTGATTTGTAATGGAGAAGCTTACAGCTAAAAAACAAATTAAGAGAACAAAGTTTCTTTCTGAGTGCTACATGAGTTATGGTCGCAGATGGCGCCTAGAACATTAAAAGGAAATCGCCTGCACACACAATACCTGCACAGGCAAAGGCAGGTGGGGTCCCAGTGCTGAGAAGGGTAGTAGACACTGGGTCCCACCCATACCCAAGAAACTACCTACAACTGATACCCAGAGACAAAGCAAAAACCAGCTTTTTCCAATGAGTGTCAGTGGGCATATCAATTATTCTTGATGGTAGGCCCCATGCTTCTGAATAATTGGTTAACACAAAATAAACTCAATGGTATCTTTGCAGCTTTGTCAACTTTATGTTTCATTTTGCTTTGTTTTGGATTTAAAAAAAATTCATAATGGTCTTTCACCTGTTTGTTTTGATTTTCTTTTTTTGTGGTTTTGTTTATTTGTTTCTTTTTTTATAAAAAGAGGGAGCACATAAAGCTGGGTGGGTAGGGGAGGATCAGGGAAGAGTTAGGAAAGAGGAAAAACATGATAAAAATGTATTTTTTAAATAAAGTTGCCTATATCATTCCTCTTTCTTTACTCTCTCTCTCACTGATAGGTTTTCAGTATGTAATTCTAGAGCTGGGCCTAAACAGGGTCTCCCTCTGTAACCATGGAGCTGGCCTGGACCTTGGTCTGTAGACCAGACTGGCCTTGCATTCACTCACAGAGATGCCTTTATTCTGCCTCCTGTGTGCTAGAACTGCATATACCACCACACCTAGCTTATGTCATTCTTGTTCATTGTTTTGCAAAAGATTTCTATCAAATCTTCCTCTTTTTAAACATTGAGAATCTTTTTGAGTTATGAAATAATTCAAACATTGGATAGCTGAGTGCCTGTGATAGTAGCACATTCAGTTATGACAGTGTGGTGAAACAGGAATGGTCACCTGCTGACAACGAGAAAAAACTGAAACTTTCATACTAGGGAACAGTTTTACGGTATGTGGTGAGAACTTCAAAAAATGTTGTCTTTGAGGGAAATTTTATAATTTGGGAAGATCTTTACTTCTAGTCTCACATTTATAACTAAAGAGGTTACATACTATTTTAAAAATAGATTTACTTTTTATTTATGGTTGTGTGTGCATTCATGCATGTATGTGTGTGTTCAGAAGGTCCAAATTTAACTGCATATGTACGGATGCTTGTGAAAAGACTAAAGCTTTAAGAATATCATCAAAATAGCCCATGGTAGCTCAGTGTCCAACTGGGTTCCCTAGTAAGGGGAACAGGTGCTGTCTCTGACATGAACTCAGTGGCTGGCTCTTTGGTCACCTCCCCCTGAGAGTGAGAACAGCCTTACCAGGCCACAGAAGAATACAATGCAGCCAATCCTGATGAGACCTGATAAGCTAGGGTCAGAGGGAAGGGGAGGAGGACCTACCCTATCAGTGGACTTGGAGGTATTGGTAGGGGATGAGGGAGGGGGCTACAGCTGGATACAAAGTGAATAAACTGTAATAGATTAAAAAAAATTAGAAAAGAATACTATCAAAGAGGTCCCTTGACAAAAAATCGAGCCCTACCTGCCTCTGCCCAAAAGGCAGCCAGAAGGTAACAGCAAAAGCATTCTTTCTGGTATCTACCTTGTTGCATGGTCCAGTACAGGCCAAAATCCAAGTACTATTTGAGATTATGTCAAACTTACCCTGTTTACTTCTAAATCTGATGCAGGATATACAGTGATTAGTAGGAAATTAATTCATTCTCTGACACAGCCATAAAGGGAACCTGAAATAAGGAAAACAAAGACAGATGAATCTACTTGAATCAGTTATGCAAAACTAATTCAATCTAATATAGAAAAAAAGAAAATAGTAAGCAGACATAAAATAAAGTGTCATTCTTGATTTGTTAAGACATCTGTAACTGGTTGGACAACGCAGCACCACACACAGAAGTGTAACTAATGTGTAATTTACATTACTATTGAAGCGAGCAAGACCAGAGAGCTTATGTATATATTTTAATAAAAGAGATTACAGAAATTATCACTCTTAATACAGAAGAATTCATAAAAGCAAAAAAATTAATTTGAAAACTTAAATTTCTACATAACTATAGTATACTTTCATTTACAAAACATTAAAGTCCTAAATATGAGCCCCAGAAACAAAATTCTACCCAATCAAGCATGTACACAGAGAGAAAGGAGAATTTTAGTTATAATTAAAATGAAAACAAAGTAATTAAAAATTAAAATACTTGAGTTGGCAGTAGAGCTCAGCTGTAAAGTGCCCTGCCCTGCCTATATGATGTCCTGTATTTGCTCCCCAAGAGCACACACACACACACACACACACACACACACACACATACACACACACACACATGACACAGACACACACACATACACACACACACACACATACACACACACATACACACACATACACACACATGACACAGACACACACACACACATACACACACACATACACACACATACACACACATGACACAGACACACACACACATACACACCTATGACACACACACACACACACACGACATAGAAAAAGAAAGAGAAAAACTTAAAAGTACTTGCTGAGTTCCACCTCAGGGAAGGAGGTATCTTTTCCTGCTTCTCCCTCCAAGTAAAACTAAAAACCTTGAACATATTAATCCGAAGAAAGACCATGTAAGAAAACCGAAGACAGACCATGTATGGATCTCACAAGCCAAGAAATATCACATGAAAGATTTATGAGTTTTCTTTTGTACCTTATATATGATAGAATTGGAACCAAATAAGTTGGCAACCTAGAAAACCCAGAAGCTAAAACCTCCCCCAAAACAACAACCAACAAATCAACCAAAACAAAATCCTGTTCTCCCTTGCCAACAATCAGGAACAAGACAATGCAGACAAAAGCTATTTTACTTAACCAAACACAGAAACATTGGGTGTGGTGAGGTTGGGGTTCTGTGGTACCCATTCCACCCCTACAGCACAGGGCACATGGAAGTCTGATTTGGGCAACACTCTTAGGCTACAGTAGGAAAGCCAGCTCTCCCTGCCAGAGAGCATCAGAGACCAAAAGTGCAGTAGTGCTTGCCAGCTGGTAACAAGACCGCTTTCTTTATGGTGTCAACAGAGGCCGTGCAGAATGCTTAGACGGTCACCTGACACTGTCACTTACCCTCTCCCTGCCATCGGCTAGTGTCAGAGAAACCTCGCAGTGAGTTAGACCTTTTGCCTCCACACAGTAAAGGGAACATACCCCTTGGGAGCACACATGGGGAATCTAATTGAGACAAGGAGGCGCTCCTGCCTCTCTCAACCAGGGAATAAAAAGAACCAACCCCCAAGCTGAGTATTAAGAGCAGCAGAATACGAAGTTGAACTCCTACCCATGTGGCAATAAATGAGGGGTCTGTTTAGTTTTGGTTTTGAGTCAGGGTATTGCTTTACTTAGCATATTGTCTGGTGTCAAGTTTACAATCTTCCTACCTCAGCCTTCCAAGTGCTAAGAGTTCAGGGATTCTACTACCACATCCAGCTTAAAAAGAGTTAGAATCTCAGAACACAACACCCACAATGTTCAAGTAGCCAATGAAAAATGCTTATATAAAAACTAGGAATTTCTTTTTAGATTTATCTTTACTATTTTTAACTCTATGTATGTGTGTGTGCATGATGAGTCAAGAGACTTCAGATTCCCCTGGAGCTGTTGTGAGTTACCTGACATGGGTGCTAAGAACCCAAGTGGGGTCTTCATGAAGGACCCTGAACCATGAAGCCATTTCTCCAGCCCCCAGAACTGTGAGCATCTATAACTGAATGAAAAGGGGATCTGTAAGAACCAATACCAAGATGCTGGAGAGCTGAAATTATCTGAAAGGGGAATTGTGACTGGCCACGACGGGACGGATTGTGTCTGTCTTCTCTTTAGTTTTCCCACATACTTAAAACGAAACAATCCAGGGTCCAGAGGAATACTAAAGAGAAGAGAGCAAAGAAAGGAGTCTATGAGGAAGAAATGAAGGGACATTTCAGACTTGAAAAAATGTAATAGTTTAATGAAAGATTGAAGGATGGGTACTGAGGAAAGATTCATAGACCTGAAGGACAATAAAGCCTTTTAATTTTAACAAAGGGAAAGCAAATAAACAGACCTTCAGACTGGTGTGACTATAGCAAAAGAGCTATGTCATCATCTCACAGAAAGGTGAGAACTGAAAAAAATTAAAAAAAAAAAAAAGGTGAGAATTGGCCAGATTGGGAGGAGGGGCACAAAGGACACCATGGGTGGTAAGATGGTGGCAAGATGTCTCGGTGAGTAAAAGGATTTGTTGGGAAAGACTGAAGACCTGAGCTCAATTCCCACAAAAGGGCTGACGGTGGTGACAGGCACCCATAACCCCACACAGAAGTCAGGAGGCCAGCTGCCCTGGGATAGCCAGCAGACAAGTGAGACCTTCCCTCAGCAAGGTGGCGGAAGAAGAGAACACACTGTCGAAAGCTGCCCTTCAAAGTGCACGTGTGCGTGCACAGGAAAGGAAGGGAAACCACGCTTTGCCTACAACAGGAAGCAATTCACCTAACAGCTGATTTCTCATTTTGAACAAAGGAGAGATGGAGGATCTGCCACACAATTTCCACTGCAGTCTAGGAATGCATCTTTGTATTTCTAACTTCTTTCTCTTGTTTCCTGCTTCTTGGAAGGCTTGGAACCTGGTAGTGGAATGTAAGATACTATGACATTAAAAAAAAAAAGTAGACAGAAATGATACTACTTTTTCATAGAAGAGTTTTAGTTTCTGGTTGGCAATAGGAAAGAATCCAGACACTAAACTAATCTGAAGCTTATTTTCAATCTTGAGACATGTTCTATTTCTGTTTCACCTTTACCCGAGGATTTAAATGTTCAGAGATTTCCATAAAAACCTACAGTATTTACCAAGAATCCCTTCCTCTAGTACCAAAAAAGACCATTGTCCTGTTATGTCAAGTTGACACAGGCCAGAGTCATCTGGAAGAAAGAATCTCAACTGAGAAAATGCTCCCACCAGATGGGCCTGTCAGCAAGCCTGTGGTGCATTTTCTTGATTGATGATTGATGTTGGTTGGGACCATACTACTGTGGGCAGGGCCACTCAAAGTAGGTAGTCCTGAAAGGCATCAGAAAGCAAGCTGAGCAAGATATGCAGGATAAGGCAGTAAGCATACTCCTCTATGGTCTCTGCTGATGTTCCCACCTCCAGGTTTTTGCCTTGCCTTCACTGACTTCCTGGATGATGGACTACAAGCTATGAGGTAAAATAAACCCTGTGCTCCCCAAGTTGCTTTTGGTCATAGTGTTTTATAACAGCAATAGTACCCTGACTAAGATGACTATCCAGTAAGTAAAAGATGATGGCACAAATGGCAAGCCATTTGAGTAAATGTAAATGTGATTTATATACCATGCCAGCAAGCAGAAAAAGGGGGAAAAGGCCAAATGGATTAAATCTCATTAGTGGAAAAAAGGTGAAACTAGAGAGAGAAGGCAGCAAAGTTGGTTAATGAATATAAAGTTATTTATAAAGTAATACAAAAGAAATTCTGGAGGGTGTTTTGCACAATACTATGAATTAACACTTAAAATGGGTAAGATAATACATTTTATAAAGTGCTTTAATTTTCTGTTATTTGCTTGTTTGTTTGTTTTTTCAAGACAGCATTTCTCTGTGTAGCCTTGGCTGTTCTGGACTTACTTCGTAGACCTGGCTGGACTCTAACTCACAGAGTCCCGCCTGCCTCTGCCTCCCAGAATGCTGGGATTACAGGTGTGTGCCACCATGCCCAGCTTCATAAACTGTTTTCTAACCAGCATTTGCAAACAAGTAAGTGAATATTTTTATGCATCTGAGCAAAGTAGCCTTTTTCAAATAAACTAAAACGAACACGTTAGATATAAAGGAATACATGGATAAATCTGACTATCTGTATTTTCAACATTAAATACTAATAGTAAATAATCAACAGCTAATTTCAACTGTAGTAATTGTATTACGATTATGCTATTAAGAAAATAGACTTCATCTTTTCCAGATCCATAGGACAGTATTTACAGATCAAATGACATGATGTCTGGATCTGTTTCCAATTATGAGAGTAAAAAGTATAGAAGTAAGGATAAAAACAAAGTTGGTCCTATATTCTAATTGTTTGAGACAGGCAGGAGTCCACTGTCCTATTTATGGCTATTTTCAAAATCAAGAGCAGTGTAGTAGTAACATTTCAAGAACTGTGCAGATAATATCTTTAAAAGCTGCCTAAAATCTGTACATCTAAAGAAGCTAAGCAAGAAGGAGGACCCTGGGTAAGATGATCAATCCTCACTCAGAAAGACAAATGGGATGGACATTGGAAGAAGGAGAAAACAGGAAACAGGATAGGAGCCTACCACAAAGGGCCTCTGAAAGACTCTACTCAGCAGTGTATAAAAACAGATGCTGAGACTCATAACCAAACTTTGGGCTGAGTTCAGGTAAACTTAGGAGAGAAGGGGGAGCATGTAAGACCTGGAGAGGGCAGGAGCTTCACAAGGAGAGCAACAGAACCAAAAACTCTGGGCACAGGGGTCTTTTCTGAGACTGATACTCCAACCAAGGATCATTCATGGATATGACCTAGAACCCCTGCACAGACATAGCCCATGACAGCTCAGTATCCAAGTAGGTTCCCTAGTAAAGGGAACAGGGGCTGTCTCTGACATGAACTCAGTGGCTAGGTCTTTGATCACCTCCCCCTGAGGGGAGGGGGCAGCCTTACCAGGACACAGAGGAAGACAATGCAGCCAGTCCTGATTAGACCTGATAAGCTAGGGTCAGATGGAAGGGGAGGAGGACCTCCTCTATCAGTGGACTTGGAGAGGGGCATGAGAGGAAATGAGGGAGGGAGAGTGGGATTGGGAGGAAATGAGGGAGGGGGCTACAGCCGGGATACAAAATGAATACACTGTAATTAATATAAAAAAATAAAAAATTAATAAAAAGAAACCCTGCCAAGCTCAGGGTGACAGCGCAGCTCAGCTGATGGGAATGCCTACCTCACATGCAGGTAGCCCAGGGTCAGTCACCAGCATATCACACTTGGCCTGGTGAAACCTGCCTACACCCCAGATTGTGGGAGGTGAAAGCAGATGATGAAAAGTTCAGGGTCCTCCTCAGCTACATAGCTAGTTTGAGGCTATTTTTAGCCATTTTTAGCCATGAAACCCTGTCTAAAAATATAAAAGACAAGCTAGCAGAGTGTGGTAGTGTGGTAGCTCTTTACCCCCCCCAAAAAAAAGATCGCAATACTTTTGAAACCAAAATAGTCACTAGATAGTCTAAATGGAATATTGGTTACTAAATCTTATTATTTATTCAAAGGTAATAAAGTGGGGCATACAACACACACACACACAAAGGCAGGTGTTATAACACATTTGTAATCCTGGCATCAGGAAGCAGATGGAGGTATAGTGCGAGTTCAAGGCCAGCCTAGGCCATAGTGTCTTCAGCTACAGCTGATGCGGGGCTGGGGAGGTGACGCAGCAGTTAAAAGCACTCGCTGCTCTTGCAGAGCGGGGTGGGTGAGGGTCCTCCGCCCACAAGGCAGCCTTCAACCATCTGTAACTCCAGTTCCAGAGAATATGGCACCCCTACTGGCCTCCCTGGGCACCAGGCATGCACGAGGTACACTTAAAAAAATCACAAACATAAAGTTTTAATTTAAAACACAATAAATAATTTTTTAAAATGGCTTGTGTTTTTTTTAAGTGGAAAGCTTAAAAATAGGGGCTGCCAAGACGGCTTAATGGATAAAGGTACTTGTGAGTTCAGTCCTGGGACCCCATGAGGAGAGAACCAACTTCACAAAGTTGGCCCTGACCTTCCCACTGTGGCACACGCCCCTCATCAGGCGGATAAACACTTGCACATGTGCCCACACATTCACTAATAAATGAGTAAATACCTTATTTTTTTTAAGATTCAATCTAAGGAAGTCATTTACCTATTTCAAACCATTCAATAACTCCTCAATAACTCCTTAAAATCCATAAATCTTACAAGGTAGAGTTCCTTTCTATTTAGTTTTATATCATATCATTTTTGTCATTCTATTTCAGGTATGTCAAATTTCTCATTTTGCTTTACTTTTGAATGGTGTTTTGTAAGTGATCATGCAGCAAACAACTTTTTTGAGTATAGATCTATGGATATAAATGTGTGCATAGAATTTTAAAACTACCACTATGGGCAAATAACAAGCTCTATACTCACCTGCCCCATCAAACTAAGAAGCCCTCATGCTTTGTAAGTCATACTTCCCTAAAACACTTAACTTACCACTGTTCTCCATCACAAGGGTTCATTGGCCATGCACTAGATGGCCAGGTAGGTGGAACCATGCAGTATGCAACTGCCTGAAGCCACCTTCTGTCACCCAGCACAATGCCTCTAAAGACCCAAGCTGCTGCATGTGTCAGCAAGTCGCTTCACAGCTTAGTCATCAACTTGTGACTACACCAACCTCATCATTTCATCCTTTCGGCATGTGTGATTGTGAATGGAGCTGCTACCAACACTGAAACAGTGCTTATTAAAAATAATGCACCAATGTTGACTGGTTTAGTTGGCCAAGTGTTACCACTATGGAAAATGGAGTATATGAAAACCTTATCTGATGTTTGCAACTTCTCTGAGAATGTAAATTTGTTCCCGTACTACTTAAGGACATAATTACACATTTATAATATTTTCACCATTCCCAGTCATGTATGAGAACTCCAGGTTTTCTGTATCTTGGATGACCCTGGTACTGACAGGATTTCCTATATTAGTTACATAAATAGTTGTTCAGTGGCATCTCATTGTGGAATTAATTTGAATTACCCTAAAGCAGTGGAAAGACTGCAATTGTTGATGTTTTCAAGTATCTTTTTTTTAACATCTTAGATTTTTTAATATAATTTTTATTTATTACAATTTAGTCACTTTGAATCCGAACTGTGGCCTCACCCTCATCCGTCAAGTGTCTTTTCAACTGAGCTTCTTTACCAACCTTTGATGAAATATTTATGTTTTATTAATTTTGTGTGTATGTGTTTGTACACTTCATGTCTTTGAAGATTATATTTGTGGAATTCAACATGGTAATTTGTTTCCAATTACCCACTGAGTTTTTCAGTCTCTCACTGAATCTAGAACCACATGACTTGGCTAGGTTGGCTACTCAGCAAGCTCTAGGGTCCTCCGGTTTCTCCACCAGAACCAGGATGATCACACCCCGTCTTTAAAATGGGTACTATGGATCCACACTCAAGAGTCTCACATTTGCACAGAAAGCACTTACTGACTTCACCATCTCCAAATCCCCATTTTGTTCACTTTTACATTGGGTGTTTCTTTACTGTTGTGTTTTAAGAGTTCTTCATATAAGCCTGATACAAAAGTCCTTTACAGGGTAGGTCATTTGCAAATACTTTTCAGTCTGGATTGTATTCCCATTCTCTAAACAGCATCTTTTATAGCAAAAGCTTTTAATTTTTTATGAAGACTGATCTGCCATTCTTCTTTAGCAGACCAAACTGCTGGTGTCTTGTCTAAACTCTTTCTTATGCTTAAGCTATGAAGGCTTATTTTCTATGCTTTTTTCCTAAAGCTTGATGCTTTCACAGTTTACACTTTTAGATGTAAAATGTTCTTTGAGTTAATGCTTTTGTAAGACATGAATATAAGTATAATCACAGTTCATTCTCCTTGCATATGAATGTAAAGCTAAGCTTAACAACAAAAGGTTTATTCTGCTGAAAAAGCTATACCAATGTAAAGAAACAGGTTTATCTTTGTATTAAAAAACATAACTTAAAGAACTGGTATGCGGAAAAAAGTTAACATTTTCTTTAAGAGTGGTTTTCTCTATAAAACCCCTGGCAGCAATGGGGAGCAACAGCTGGCTAAACAACTGTGAATTACAATCCAGGTGTGCACTCCAGATGCTCAGAAGTCACTGTCAAATGTCCAAATAAATGCTAGCACAAGTGCTAATAAATTTCCAATGCAATTAGAAAGTTAAGATATTTTTCTCTTAATATTGTTTTAAAGTTTTAGTTTTGATGTTATAGTAAAGTATTTCTCTCATTCTCTTTCATACCTTTAAACCTTCTTATGTAACCCCAGCTCTGCCCTCATGCATATACATGGCCTCTTTTTCTTCAATTGTTACACATATGTGTACACCTAAATTCATACATACAACTTGCTTAGTCCATACAATGTTCCTTGTACGTTCCTGTTTTCAGGGCTGATCATCTTGTATCACATAATCCTTTCTCAATAGGTAGAAAGATTCCAAGGAGAAGAAATAATGTGATCTCATCCCATCTAGATTCTCTCAGGCAAAATGGAATCTTTGAGTGTCAGAGAGGTGTGAAAAAAGCTCTAGTTTCCTACAACTACATCCTTTTGCAAGTTATTAAATTGCATCCCTGAAAGAAGGTGTGATCTATTCAAGAACATTTCAGTGGTCAGGAGAGGCAACAACATGTTAGAGGAAAAAGTAATCTCGTAATTCCCCTGTCTGTCTCTGTGTGTGTTTGTGGTGTGTGCACGCTTGTGTGCATACGGTGGCATCGATGTGGAACTCAGAAGATTGCATCAGTTGCCATTCCTCTGGCATCATCCACATTTTGTTTAATGTTTCTAATGTTCTCTTTTAAAAAAAAGGGTGGTTTTCACCCATTGTTAGGGTAGCTATGATCAAATATGATTCAAAATGCTATGATCAGAAAAAGAGAAGCAAACTGGACATTTTCTGAGCATTTGTCATATTCTTTGGAGAGGACTGAATATTTTACACATAAGTTCTTATGTAGTGCTCTTTTAAAACTCTACTTTATTTGGGGTACTTAGACCTCAACCTCCCAACCCTACCTAAGAGAGGCCCCTTTATTTCTCCCTACGTAAGAGAGAGAAGGTTAGCTGTCTCTCAGCTGTTTAGGGTGAAAGGGTTCTTTTAGGGCTCTATACCAATATCCATCAAGCAGACGCAGCCAGCAGACCCCTACATGCTGCTGCGCACCGAAGTGTTTCTCTCCATCTGTCTGCTCCAAACCGCCGCTCTGTCCATCTCTGGTCTCTCTAAACTGCATGCCACACGCCAGCAGAGAACTCCACTACCCCTTCTCTTTTTGGGCTCCCATGTTTATAACCGCAGAGTCCTAGAGCACGGCCCTTTCCATGCTGCATGTAGAACGCCATTACCAGCTGGTAAAAGCCACGCACCACTCGAGACAATTAACAGGTGTGGCCAAACTGTAACCCAACTAAAACCCCACAGCTGGGATTAAAACAAAAACATATTTATATAACATAGCTGAGTTTACAAAGAAACCAAAACTTCTATTACATTCTTATGTAAATATTTTTACATAAGTCCAAATAGTGTTATTTCTGTTTTACAGAGAAAAATACTGAGTTTACACAGCTCAATTGATTTTATTTTCCTCTTTAGTTATATTTTCCTAATTTGTCTTTATAGTAGTCTCATTGTGAAAAATGAAACCATTTCTGAAAAATTAATTATCAAAATTAATTAAGTGTGAAAATTAACAAATACTAATACCAAGATGATGCAGATATCCGAATCATCCGGCAAGGATTTTAGAGCAGTGTCAGTAAAGTATTCTAGAAAACAATTATGAAACAGATGGAAAACACAACGCTTTAGCAAGGAAACAATATATTAACAAATGGATATTTTAGAAGTAAATATGCACTATTTGAAATTAAACTGAGAGGATTAGCTTATTAGCAAAGAAAATGCGTGAAAACTGAGCAGAGAACTTGAAGGTAGGTCAATAGAAACAATCAAATCGGAGTAGAAAAATAATCATCGGAGCCAGAGGGAAGGGAGAAGCAATTAGAGAAAATGTAATGTTTTTTGTCTTTGAAGATCCAAAAAGAGAGGCAAGAAAATGAACTGTGGTCACTGTCTCCCTTTACAGACCTGACCTACACTCTCGCTCCCCGCGCTCCGCTCTCTTGTTTCGCTTTCTTCCTTTCCAGCACTCATATTCCGGGAGCAACCACGACTGCAAGCCCCACAGCTCTTCAAGCCACAGGGACTTCCCTGTCCATGGACTGAAGGGACAGAACCAGTGAGCCAGAGTATGCGAACTCACTGAAGCTCTACTTGGTTTCCTTAACTACAATGAGAATTCTCCCATTCCACAAATGGCTAGGTGGCATAACATTTAATTACATGAAGTTAAGTATTTTTCCTCTTTAATATTTGTCTCTTCCACTAAAAAGTCAGTTCCATAAAAACCTGGAATTTTGAGATTCTGGTCTCTGATATATAATTTATGCTTAATTTTGTATTTGGTA
>CM053755.1:29315729-29373426 GCA_028658305.1 Pachyuromys duprasi | reverse complement strand
GGAGGATCTCCTCCCCTTCCATCTGACCCCAGATCATCTTGTCTCCTCAGGGCTGGTTGCAATGTCCTCCCCCGGGATCTAGCCAGGCTGTTACTCCCTGGCATGTATGGGGGAGGATCAAAGAGTCAGCCATCAAGCTCAAGACTGAAACAGGCCCTGTTTCCCTTACTAGGGTCTTCAGTTCACCAATGAGTTATCATGGGCAACATCTGAGCAGAGGTTCTAGGCCATATCCATACATGGTCCCTGGTTGGAGAAACTGTCCCATATAAGACCCTTGGAGCTGCATGCTTTAATCCCAGTACTGGAAGGCAGAAGCAGGTGGATCTCTGTGAGTTTGAAGCCAGCCTGGTCTACATAGTGAGTTCTAGGGCAGCCAGGGCTACACAGAAAACCACAGAAAAACAAAAAATAAATAAGAAGTGAAGAATGGCTCAGGCAGTAAAGTGTCTGTCACAACCACGGCCCTGAACTTAGACCGCAGCCCCTGTGTAAAAGCATGAACACTGAGAAGCTGGAATCCCAGCTGTGAACCCCAAGGCTTTGCTGAGCCTTCTCTCCAGGCCCTTTATAGAGAAATTTAGTGCTAGAAAGAGCTGGAAGCTTTAAGACGTAGAACAGCTTCGGAAGTTTCCATTTTAATTTGAGATTAAAGATGTTTTTCCACTTGACTGTGGAACAGAAAAAATACCAAAACAGCAACAAAACAAACTGACAACTTAGTGAATTCTAGAAAATGAACAGTGTTTAAATATATATCCTTTTTGTAACTGTAACAGAAGTTTTAAAATGCTTAACTCTAATAATTTGGAAAACCTGTGGATCACTGTAGCCTGCTAGCTGGCCAGTATAAACAAATCAAAGACCTCCAGGTTCAGTAGGAGACCTTGTCTCAAAAATAAGCTAATTAACTAAATAATTAATTAGGTGGATGGTGATTAAAGCAGACACCCACCATCAACCTCCGGCCTGTATACCTACATATGCATACACTCATACACGCATACCAACACACAAACACACACATGAGTGCACACAAAGGCAAACACACACATATACACACACATGCATGAACACACAGACACACACTTATATTAACATAGAGAGAGCTGAGCATGGAGTAATCCTTAGTACTTGTAAGGCTGAGGCAGCAGGATACTGAATTTGAGGCCAGCCTAAGCTATTTACCAAAGTCAAGGTCACCCAGGCTATATAAGGAAGAACCTCATAGGATCTATTTTAAGAACATATTATATTTACTCATTAATTTGGGATGGTGCTCATACACACAGCTAGTGTGTGAAGGCCAGAAGACAACTTAGAGTAGTCAGTTCTTTCTTGTCACCATGTGGGTTCCAGAGAATGAACTCAGACTTTTGGGTTTGGCAACAAGTCCTTTTATATAGTGAGCCATCCTTCCAATCAGTAAAAGACCCTCAAACAAACAAAAAAATCTTTTAAAATAAAAAAATGAATATTCAATTATGTCTTCCCATGTTAAAGCTCTCCACCTTACTTTGTTCTTGTGGTGTAGAGGTTGAGTAAAAAGCCGTGCACACACTAGGCAAGTACTCTATCACTGAGATCCACCCAACTCCTAAGTTCATTTTTGAGGAAATTAGAATGATAAAATATTTAAAATGTCATGCCATGTCAAATTCCATGGGCTAGGGGTATAGCTCAGTCATATAGAACCTACCTACACATGAGGCACTGGGTTTGATCAGCAGTACCAGACACACAAATGCACAAGTAAGACAACAAACAAAACCCACTATTGTAAAAATCAATAAAGCAACCTTCCTTTGGCCAGAGGAAGATTGAAGTACATTATATGAATGCATGAAATGTCACGGTAAAATCCATTATTCTGTACAATTAATATATACCTATAAAATGTTTTTAAAGCTAAAAAATGTAATTTGACTAGTTAACAGTACATTAAAAACACAGTACTTCTTGTGTATGATGCCATACAACTAATGTATTTGTGGCTCTAATAATTTTCTAGCAGCTCCACCATATCATAACGTTAAACTGAATCAGTGATGAGCCAGATCCTTTGTTTTCCAAAAATGTAAATTCCCTGCAGTCTGTTTACACTAAAACCCCTATTATTTAACAATCTGATTAAGAATCAAGCCCTCATTTTAAACCCCATTTCACGCCAAGGCGAAGAGATGTTTAACTTCCAAGTAGACTTCCTGCATTTGTTTCCTCTCGCACAGAACAGAGACAGTAGCTCACACCTCATACTAGAATTGGAATGGTATTTTAGAACACGTAATGTCTGTCAAGCATGGTAGCATGGAGCATACCTGTGGTCTATTCAGAAGGCTGAGACAAGAGCATCACTTGAGCCCAAGAGTTCTAAGTCAGCCTGGATGGCATACAGAAACTTGATCTCCAAAGCAAAGTAGCAATCAGATAGCTGTCTGATGTCTGACTTATAGCAATAACTAAATATCAGCTATCATATTTCTGTTCCACTCATAATGGCTTTCTTTCCTCTTGCGATCACTCTAGCCACACTCTGTGTATCACACAGCCACACTTCTTCACTTCAATATCATCACCAACTAACAGGTAATATAAGGTTAACTAAACACCTCGTAAGTATGCTTATTCTTGTGCATTAGACTCTGGCTCCATAGAGTCCAGACTTTGTCAGGACACCATTTCATCTTTTCTCTCAAAATTTTTATTAACAGATAAAAGAATATGTTCCTGTTATAAACATTAGCTTTGTCCTTCAAAAACAATGGGTTTTTTTCTTAATGATAACTTATACCCCAGGAGAAAAACCTCCTTTTTATATATAATTTCAATAGCTATGCTACCATTCAAGAATTATCATGGTATACTCTGAAATTCTTTTTCACACTGTACAGTTTTCAGGCACTTAATGACATTTTTCAAAAATACCATGAAAGATACATTTACAGGTCTCTTCAATCCGTTACTACACAAAGACAGGTGCAGGTGAGTTGCAGGAAGGAAGGCGGCACAGAAAAACACGGCAGCTTTTAATTAGCTATGCCAAGTCATCAAAGAGCCATCCCAGGACACTTGAGGAAAAAGCTATCGGAACCGTGACCCATCTCTTTCTCTTGGGAGTAAAATCAAATCTCCTTTCTCCGTGCCTTTGAGCCTCTCCACTCAGAAAGTTCGGCCACCCTGTCAGTATCTCACATTGCCCTTTGTAATGGGCTAAGAAAAGTCAGATTTTCTACAGAAGTGTGGCCCCTCCTACCAATGGGCACATGTTCTGGCATCCCACTCTATTAGTATTAGTATTACCAAACTCAAAGAGGATTTTTTAAGTTCTTTATACAGAAAATAGCAATTAAGCATTAAAATCACCATTACACATCTTCATAGTTTCCCCACATTCCCAAGCCTAGTACTTCCTAACTTAACAAGACATATTTTTTTCTTTTGCAGTTTTAAATATTAAAGGTGAAAGAACAATTTTTAAACAGTAGTATGTAGTTGTTTCTCAAATGGAGAGGTATATTTACTAAATACATATCGATGTGCTAAACACTGTAGTAAGTAGACTGGCTTATTTTATCTCAAGTAGCTTATAAAATGTCAAGTAGGATGCAATTATGTAATCGGTGTAGGAGTTATGGGGAGGAGGTGTAATGTTATATAGAGGACAGAAATTCACCAAGTAGGACTGATAAAGCCAACAAGTAATTGAAGTAAAATGAGCCATAAATAAGGTCCTTACAGATCAGCAAGGGAATACATGTTTTTTGAAACTATAGATGTTATAGCACTTGATATTATTTTTCTGCCACATACTAAACTAATTCTTAGTGTTAATCTGTTCCTTGTTTTAATAAAGGACTAAACTTAACAGTCCTCTGTATTCTCTTGAATATTAACACAAGTTCCAAAATCAAAATTACAAATGAAAACTTCTCTTTTAAAAATTAGACTCATCAACCAGCATTCTGAAAAAACAAATATAAAAATAATTAAATATAATAATTAAAAATATGTCATTAGAATTAAAAGTTACAAAGAGAGACGAAGAACAGAGAAGCAGCAGACTGCAAGGCTGGAAGCTCGGGAAGTCAGTCCAGCCTCACACACAGCAGATAATTAACTTTTGGCAGTTAGCAGCTCTTCCTTGGAGTCCTTGTGAGAGTCTAGTGAGTCAATCTGCATAAAGTGCTTAGAATAGAGCCTTAAATAATAAATACTACGCAGTCAATCTGTCTTTTGTGAGAAGTATCTTCTTTACTGAACACTCAAGAAATTATCTGAATTAAGAATTCAGTTCATTGCTAAATGAGCATAATTGAACAAAGAGCAATTTCTGAACCCTTTGCTTAAGGGGCAAATTTTGAGAAAGCTGTAAACTATCCCTTGCTCCTTCAGCCAGTACACTGTCCTGACCATAAACACCCAATATGCAATGCTCAGTCATCATGCAGAAGACCTCGCTTATCTCCATGACACACTCCCTTGTCTATGGGTAATAATGAAGCAAAGCCAAGGCATACCCTGCACCCATAAATATTTCAAAGTGCCCTCAAAATATCAGGACCATGAAAACATAACTGCATACTATTGTTATCATATTTAGAACTAAGGATGGTTCTTGAATATCAGATATCCAATCAGTATTCAAATGTCCATGATTGTGTCACAGATGCTTATGGACAAAATCTGGGCCACCGAAAAGTTCAAACATTTCCAGTAACTTAATGTTTTCTCTTCAGTTCCTCCTTTTACTCATACTTTTTTTTGTTGGGGGGGAAGCCTATATGCCAAGGACATATATTTTGCTGACAATATCCAGTGTATCATTTCATATATTTCCCTGTTCCCATAAACTATCAGTTAGAAGTGGAGACTTGCCCAGATTTGGGTTCAGTTTTAATTTAGAGGCAAGATTACTTCATGGGAAGGTTGTATTGTAAATGCCCACTAAATGGCCACTGGTAACCTTTGCTTAGGATCAGGAATTTGTTCTAAGGTGGTGAGATTCTACTCTCTCACCCTTTCTTCTTTTATTAACTAAAGCATTCCTGAGAAAAAGCTTCCTCTCAGCCACCCGGCTACTCTGAAGTACAGCTGGCCCCTAAGTATACTTCAGACAGAACTAGATATGGCACTCTGTATGTTTTAAGCATCTTAGGAACTCACATGTAAGCATAGTCAATGCGGTTCATTATATTATTGCTATGCTTACCAATGCTCGAACTGTCTCATCTTTGACCAGCCAGAGCCCACTGCTCTGCATCTGGATTGTTTTGCCAAAGCACCATTTGTATTGTATTGTATTGTATTGTATTGTATTGTATTGTATTGTATTGTATTGTATTGTATTGTATTGTATTGTATTGTATTGTATTGTATTGTATTGTATTGTATTATTTTTAATAGCCTCATTGCAAAATGTTTATGACCACAGATTGGAATTGGTTTGAGATGCAAACCAATCTTATTCAGCCTTTTTCTTCCTTATTCTTTACTTTTCTAAAGTAAAAATTTCTAATTAAAAATCACCTCTGTCAATAGACTGCTTTGTTATGACGGAACATGAAATGAAACATTAAGCAAGATTTTTCACTTACATCTACTTCAAGTATTCTGTTGATTTCTTTTTACTTTTTTTTTTTTAAAGAAGTCATATTATATCAAAGCTGATAGTTAAATGTTTCAGTCTCAGTGATTGGAAGACAACAATTCCTAGTCTTTTCTGTTCGCCTTTGATTATAGAAAGTATTCTTAATGCTAAACTATGATTTTACTGTTTCTCTTTTATTGTTGAGTATATCCAGTGTACAAAAATGTGTTTCACTGTGGCATTTTCAGACATGCATACTATGCTCTTTGCTCACTGCTCTCTCATGCCCCTCTCCCATGGGTCCTTTCCCTCTTCTCAATTGTCTCCCTTCTTCTTCCCTGTCACACAGGCACACACTTTAATATGGACTCTGCATATGAGAAAAACTTGGCATTTGGCATTTTGACCCTGCAGTATTTCACTTAATACGATGACCTCTATTGCCATCCATTTTCTTGCTGATGCCATCATGCCATTCACTTGCTGTTGAGCACCTAGGCTGATTCCAGCATTAGGCTGTTGTGAACACAGTAAGTATGGCACGCAAGCCTCTTTGCTGTCTGCTTACTTGGATTCCCCTTTGTATAGACCCAGGAATGGTATAGCTGGATCATAATTCACTTCTAATTTGTCTTTTTTTCCTTTATTGTTTTTTATTCACGTTACTTACTTGTTGCAGCCCCAGCCCTCCCCCCTCCTTCACCTTACCCCCTTCTCTTTTCCTCAGAAAAGGGGGCTCCCTTTCCCATCCACCCTAGCTCATCAAGTTATATCAGGAATGAGTGTTTTCTCTTCCTTTATGGCCTGGCAAGGCAGACCCACAAGGTGGAAGTGATCGAAAGATGGCAGTGAGTCCATGTCTGATGCAGTCTTCACTTCCCTTAGTAGAGGACACATGTGAAGCCTAAGCTGCCCATCTGCTACATCTTTGTAGGGGTCCTGGGTCCAGTCCATGCATGGTCCCTGGTTGATGCTTCAGTCTCAGCACGCCCCTCTGGGCCCTGGTTAGTTGGTTCTCTTGGTCTTCTTGTGGAGCTCCTGGCACCTCCAGGTCCGTTTCTCTTTTCTCCCACTTTTCCACAAGACTTCCTACGCATCACCCAATGTTTGGCTGTGAGTTTCAGCATCTGTTTTGAGGTGCTGCTGGGTAGAGCCTCTCAGAGGACAACTCTGTCAGTCTCCTATCTGCCAGCTTAGCAGAGTATCATTCATAGTGTCAGAGGGTGGGTCTTTGGTTGGCCAGGCATTGCTTGGGTCTTCCCTCAATCCCTGCTCTATCTGTTCTATCTTTATCCCTGCACATCTTATAAGCAGGGTAAATTTAGGGAACAAAACAACAGAATACAGATTGGGAAAAGATCTTCACCAATCCTATATCCGACAGAGAGCTAATATCCAAAATATATAATGAACTCAAGAAATCAAACACCAATAAACAAAATAACCCAAATTATAAAATGGGGCACAGAACTAAGTAGAGAATTCTCAAAAGAGGAATTTCAAATGGCCTAGAAGCACTTAAAGAAATGCTCAACTCTCTTAGTCACCAGGGAAATGCAAATCCAAACGACCCTGAGATTCTATCCCACACTGGCCAGAATGGTAATGATCAAAATCTCAAGCAACAACACATGCTGACGAGGGTATGGAAAAGGGAAACCCTCCTCCATTCCTAGCAAGAGTATAAACGTGTACAACCCCTTTGGAAATCAATCTGGAGCTTTCTCAGAAAATTGGGAATAGCTTTTCCTCAAGACCCAGCTATACCTCTCTTGGGTATATACCTAAAAGATGTTCCACCATACAACAAGGACACTCAATTATGTTCATAGCAGCTTTAGTCACAATACCCAGAATCTGGAAGCAACCTAGATGTCCTTCAACTGAAGAATGGATAAAGAAACTGTGGTGCATTTATACAGTGGAATACTACTCAGCTATTAAAAACAAAGAAATCATGAAATTTACAGGCAAATGGATGAAACTAGAAAAGATCATCCTGAGTGAGGTAACCCAGACCCAGAAAGACATACATGGTATGCACTTAGTTTTCAGTGGATTTTAGCCATATAGTACAGGATAAATATACTATGAGGCCCGGACCCAAAGAAGGTAAGTAACATAGAGGATCTGAGGAGGGATGCATAAACCTCACTTAGAAGGGGAGATAGATTAGACAGAGGTGATGGCTAAAAAGAGGGAACAAGGTAAGAGCAGGGGTGCTGAGTGTTAAGAAGGTGGAGGTCAGACCTGGAGAGAGTGAGGGAGAGAAGACAGAAGGTCTTTAGGGAAAAGAGAAACTGAGGGTGATGTTACCTCTGTGACAAGCTGGACACCTAAGTCAGGGTGGGCTCCTGGGAGGATATGAGAGGTTCTCAAGCAGAGACTCCTAGTAACAGAGGCCATAGAGACTGAAGAGGACAACCACTAACTAGACAAGTCTCCTAGCAGAGGCTGGAAAACACCAACCCAACCCCCAGAATTTAACTCTTTTGAGCAACTTCCCTTCTGATTTCCATGGAGGCCCCCTCAAATATTTACATCCCCACCAAGGGTCTCCTCCCACAAGCCCTGATCCCCACATTCTCATCAGTACTTATTTGTTTTCTCGACTGACAGTCATTCTGACTGGGATAAGAATGAATCTTCAATATAATGTTGATTTGCATTCTCTTGGTGGTTCAATGTGGCGAACATTTCCTTATATATTGATTTGGCCATTTGTACTTCTTTTGAGAAATTTCTGTTCATTTCATTCACACATTTGTTAATTAGATTATCTCCTTTAATATTTTGAGTTCTTTGGGCTTTCTAGATCCTAATCTGCATCAGATGAATAGTTGGAGTTTTTTGTTGTTCTATAGGCTGAGTTCTCACATGGCTCTGACCGCTGCTGGGGAGCAGGTGTTTCTGTTTTATTCTAATCAAGTCTCATTTGTCCATTCTTGCTATTATATTGTGAACTCCTTGGGAGTTCTATTTGGAAAGTCTTTGCCTATGCCTGAGTCTTCAAGTATTTTCCCCTACCAACTTCAGCTTCAAGATTTTAATTAAAGCCTTATATCCATGTTGAGCTGATTATTATACAGGGCCAAAGACAAGAATATGGTTTCATTGTTTTACATATGGATAGATCAGATTCTGCTTAAGAGGCTATCTTTCTCCAGTGTATGGTCTAGGAACCTTTGTCAAAAATCAGATGGTTGTAGCTGTGAGAATTTATTCCTGGAGGTCTTACGTTATTACACTGGTCTACATGTCTGGTTTCATGCCATTACCACGCTGTTTTTGCTATGATGGTTCTGTAATATAATTTGAGATTAGATATTGTAATACCTCCAAAACTGCTCCTGTAGCAAAAGGATTGCTTTAGCTATTGATGCTCTTCTGTACTGCCACATGAATCTTAGGATAGCTTTTTTTCCTACTGGGATGAGTATCATTGGAATTTTTATTATGCTAAATCATATCATTTTGAACAATACAGCCATTTTCACAATATTAATTCTGCCAATCCAAGAATTTGGGAAGTCTCTGGATCATCTAGTATCTTCTTCAATTTCTCCCTTTCCCTTCTGCCCCACCCCACACCCCAGTCTTCTGTGCATAGGACTGTTCTTCTGTCTTCTTCCTTGGCTGACTGTTATTTATTGGTATATAGGCTACTGATTTTCTTTTATCATTACTGTTTTTTGTATCCTGATAATTAACTAAAAGTGTTTATCAAATCTAAGAGTTCTCTCTCTCTCTCTTTCTCTTTGTGTGTGTGTGTGTGTGTGTGTGTGTGTGTATGTATGTATGTGTGTGTAGCAATGTCTGTCCTGGAACTCTCTCTGTAGACCAGGTGGGCCTCAAAATCAGAGATCCATTTGCCTTTGCCTCTCAAAGGCATGTCCACCACACCTGGCCATATCTAAGAGCTCTATGGTAGTGGTTTTTGCAGTCTTTTGTATATAGGATTATACTGTTTACAAAAGAGGATAGTTTGACTTCTTTTTTATTTGTATCTTTTACTTCTTTGGGTTGACTTATTGCTCTAGCTAAGACTGTCAATACATTATATTAGAAAAGGATGTAGAGAGTTGGGCACCCTTGTCTCATTCCTGGCAATACCGGAAATGCTTCTGGTTTTCTCCCCATTTAGTATAACGTTGTTATAAGGATTATCATAAATATCCTTCATTAAGTTGAGATACAGTCCTTCTTTTCCTAGTTTCTTCAGGACTTTTAACAGGAATGTTAAGTTTTCTTAAATACCTGTTCTCCGTCTACTGAGGACACCTTGTGACTACTGTCCTAAGTCTATTTATGTTTTATTTGTTTTTATTTTTGTTGTTGTTGTTATACTTGCTGAATTGTATATGCTGAACCATATTCATTACTGCATCCCTTAAGTAAAGTCAACTTGGTTATGGTGTATGATCGTCTTGATGTGAAACAGTTTGTAGGTATCTTACTGAGAAGTTTTGTGCTTACACTCAGTAAAATTGTTCTACAGTTCTCTCTTTTTCTTGTTAGTTTCCCTGTCTTCTTTGATATCAGGATAATTCTGGCATCACATAATAAATTTGGTCCTGTTTCTTCCCTCGGTATTTTATGGAACCATTTGAGGACAACTGGGTTAGCTCTTCTTTAAAGGTTTGGTAGAATTCTGCAGTGAACACCTGGTCCTACACCTTTCTTTGTTGAGAGATTCCTTTATTACTGCTTCATTTTGCTGCTTGTTATAGATTTGTTAACAAGTTGTGTGGATATGTTCCCTTGATTTAATTTTAGTAAGTCATACGTGTTGAGATTTTCAAGGTTTTCTATTTGTTTGCCTCTTTTTTTTTTTTTTTTTGAATACAGGTTTTCAAAGAAGTCTCTAATTGGACTCTGGGTTTCAGTCGAATATGTCCTAACACCCCCCTTTCATTTCTAATTTTATCAGTCTGCACCTTCTCTCTGGTTAATTTAACTGTAGGTTTGTTAATCCTGTCATTTTTTTTTTCAAATTCTTTGATTCATTGATTCTTGTTCTTTTAGTTTCCATTTCATTAATTTCACCTGGTTTTTATTATTTGTTTCTGTCTACTAATTTGGATTTTGCCTTTTATCTTTTTCTAAGGTCTATGATACAATTATTAAGTTATCTGAATTCTCTCTGACTTCTTTTTTTAAAGTGTTTATTTGTATCTGTGGATATATGCATGTGTGTGTGTTGCACGGCATTCAGAAGTTAAAGTTGGGTGTCTCCCTCAATAATTTTCCACCAAATTTTGTGAGGCAGGTTCTCTCTTGTATGTGTGTGGTGCATGCACACAAGTGTGTTCGTATCCGTGCCCATGTACATGAATATGAAGGCTAGAATAAAACATTGAATATCTTCCTCTATCATTCTCTGACCATGAGTTAGAGTTTCACACTGGACTTACAGCTTGAGTTTCTGAGTTTCAACTAGGCTGCCTGCACAGCAAGCGCCAAGGAAACAGGACAGATACTCACTGATCTGACAGACTGACTGGTGAGCAAGCTCAAGCGGCCTCTTGTTGCTACCCCCTCTTCAGCTACAAACTCTCTTCCTAGAATGCCTTAACTCGCTCTCTTTCAAAGGCTCAGGTAGGTCAATTTTGCTACTGACACTGACTCTAGGAAATTTTTAATTCCTTATTTGTTTTTATAACTTAGTAAAATAATCAAATAAGGCAATAATTAAACTCTTAGAAATTGAGTGTTCTGTGGTATAAATAAAACTTTTACAAAGTCTATATAGCTCATCTTTAACATTAAAATTTGTGACATTAATGAAGCTCTAAGTTGAGAGTATTTGAAATATTAAACAACAGAAATACAATTATTACTTGTAAGTAAATATTTATCTGGTTTTACCAAAATATAAATTCACAAACACATAAGCATTTTCCCCTGTGTAAATAGCAGCTAATACTGTGGTAAAGCATAATTCTATAGTTGCTGACCATTTATTTCTTTACAATTTCTGAAGAGATGGTACACTACTTACAGCCAAAATGTTACTCTTTTCAATGCTGAATCGCGATTGAAAATACATTACTGATTACTAATTCTATCCCTGGAAAATAGCAGGATATGAACTGATATGGTACAATCTCTTCAATTCAACAATCTAAGACACCCTTTCCTGTAGTAGTCTTTCTGTAGTTGTTTGTGCTTTGAGCTGAAGGAACAAATGCAGTTTCTCTGAGCTCTAAGTGGTTTTTAAAATAAATCATCCAATCAAAACAAGATACAAACAAGAAAGCTCTTGTTTGTATCTTCACTGCTAACCAGCAACACCTAAAAGAAGTGTTGATGTGTTCTCTGAATATCAGAGCCTTCTTCTACCGAAAAACAAAATACCCACTAGCATACGTATGACAGTAATTGCTTTTCCAGATGGTATGCCTTTGATAAGACATTTTTGCCAAAGCTCATTTTACTTTCTCTCCAAGCATAATATTTATCATTAACTTTGAAACTGGTTTTACAAGCTTCTCATTCGTAGTGTTTACTGAGAGGTTTTTTTCCTATGAAAAGGAAACTTCTAGATACTTTAGTAGCAGGGCATTCTAGTTTTAGTAATAATATTCCTTAATATCACTCCAAACACATTTATATTGTTTTATGCTCACATTTCATTTTTTTATCACAAGTCTAAATGGTAATTATTAAAAATAAGCTGGGAAAAATGGATTCAGTTTCCCAGAGTGTCATGAAAGAACCTCAGACGCCTGTGCCCTTCCCTGCAGACCGCGGCAACAACGCAGCACGGGCCTAGACCTTTCCTCACACACTTTACTTAAATTTGTCTCCAACAGTTTCCTCAGTCCAAAGTAACTTTAAAAGTTAACGTGGTATTCGTGTACACTGTGAGAAGAACACATACTCCAGCACATTTTTCTAGAGCCTTAACTCATTCTCCCATTTCACTTGACTGGAATCCACCCAAGCAATGCAATCCCATTAATCTCAAAATCCAATCTTCTCTAAAATATTGTCAGTGGTAGTATGAAACTTCCAATTCTTTTTATTTCCTTTTTGTTGTTGTTATTTGTTTGTTTTGGTTTTCGTTTTTTTCAAGACAGAGTTTCTCTGTGTAGCCTGGCTGTCCTGGACTTGCTTTGTAGACCAGGCTAGCCTCGAACTCACAGCAATCCGCCTGCCTCTTCCTCTCTGAGAGCTGGGATAAAGGTGTGAGCCACCATGCTCAGCTTCTCTTTATTTTCAAAAGGGGAAATAAATATGAATAGGATATTACCTTTTGGGACCTTGCAGCATTTGGGACCTATGTAAAACTGGATTCAAAATTTTATTTATTTATTGTAATTTAAATTTTTTAAACATTTATTTACTTTACATCCCAATTATAGCCCGCTCCCTTGTCTCTACCAAGACCCTCTTCCCCACATCCCTCTCCCCTAGTCCTCAGAAAGGAGGAGCCCTCCTTCCCTACCAACTGACCCTAGCCTATCAAGTCTCATCAGGACTACCTGGATCCTCTTTCTCTATAGCCTGGCAAGGTCGCCCTGCCAGGAGGAAGTGGCAGAAGAGCAGACATCAGAGTGCCTGTCAAAGACAGCCCCTGCTCCCCTTACTAGGGAACCCACATGGAGACTGAGCTGCCTATCAGCTACAACTAAGGAGGGCCTAGGTCCTCTCCATGCATGGTCCTTGGTTAATACATCATTCTCTGCAGGACCTCCTAGGGCCAGATTTGTTGGTTCTGTTGGTCTTGTGGAGCTCCTGTCCCTTCTGGGTCCTTCTATTCCTCCACTCTTTCATAAGACTCCCTGGACTCTGCCCAGAGTTTGGCAGTGAGTCTCAGCATCTGCTGGATAGAGCCTTTCAGAGGACATCTATGGTAGGCTATAGTCCTGTTCCCTCACTTCAACCACTCTCAGTGTCTATTCTATTTGCCCTTCTGAATGAAAATTAAGCATCCTTGCTAGGGTCCTCCTTGTTCTTTAGCTTCTGTAGATTGTAGATTCTGTAGATTGTAGTATGGTTATCCTGTATTATATGGCTAATATCCACGTATAAGCAAGTATATACCATGTTTGTCTTCCTGGGTTTGGGTTACCTCACTCAAAATGATCTTTTCTAGATCCATTCATTTGCCTACAAATTTCATGATTTCCTCATTTTTTAATAGCTGAGTAGGATTCCATTATATAGATGTACCAATTTCCTTATCTATTCTTTGGTTGAGGGACATCTAGGTTGTTTCCAGAGTCTTGCTATTACAAATAAAGCTGCTACAAATATGGTGAGAAGTGTCCTTGTTGTATGCTGGAGCATCTTTTGGAGTGGTATAGCTGTATCTTGAGGTAGGGCTGGTCCCAATCTTTTGAGAAAGCACGAGATTGATTTCCAAAGTGGTTTTACAAGTTTGCATTCCCATCAGCAATGGAGGAAGGTTCCCCTTTCTCCACAACCTCACCAGCATGTGTTGTCATTTGAGTTCTTTATCTTAGCTATTCTGATAGGTAATCTCAGAGAGTTGTTTTGATTTGCATTTCCCTGATAACTAATGACATTGAGCATTTCTTAAAGCGCTTCTGGGCCATTCGATAATCCTCTGTTGAGAATTCTCTGTTTAGTTTTGTACCCCATATTTTAATTGTATTATTTGGTTTGTTGATGTTTAATTTCTTGAGTTCTTTATACATATATTCTGGATATTGGCCCTCTGTCAGATATAGGGTTGGTGAAGATCCTTTCCCAATCTGTAGGCTGTTGTTTTGTTCTGTTGACAGTCTCTTTTGCTTTACAGAAGCTTTCAGTTTCAGGAGGTCCCATTTATTGATTATTGATCTTAGAGCCTGTGCTGTTGATTCAGAAGTTGTCCCCTGTGCCAATGAGTTCTAGGCTCTTCCCCGCATTTTCTTCTAACAAATTTAGTTTGTCTTGTTTTATGTTGAGGTCTTTGATCAACTTGGACTGTAGTTTTGTGCAGGGTGATAAATATGGATTTATTCACATTTTTCTACATGTAGACATCCAGTTAGACAGGCACCATTTGTTGAAGATGTTATCTTTTTTCCATTGTATGGTTTTGGCTTCTTTGCCAAAAATCAAGTGTCCATAGGTATGTGGGTTTATTACTGGGTCTTTGATTCAATTCCATTGATCCACCAGTCTGTTTCGATGTCAGTACCATGCAAATTTTATTACTGTTGCTCTATAGTACAGCTTGAGATCAGGGATAGAGATACCTCCAGAAGATCTTTTATTTTACAAGATTGTTTCAGCTATTCTGGGATTTTTGTTTGTTTGTTTGTTTTTCCATATGATGTTGAGAGTTGTTCTTTCAAGGTCTGTAAAGAATTGTGTTGGTGTTTTGATGGGCATTGCACTGAATCTGTAGATTGCTTTTAGTAAGATGGCCATTTTTACTATGTTAATCCTACTGATCCATGAGCATGGGAGATCTTTTCATCTTCTGATATTTTCTTCAATTTATTTCTTCAGAGACTTGAAGTTTTTGTCATAAAGGTCTTTCCCTGGTTTGGTTAGAGTTACACCAAGATATTTTATGTTATCTGTGGCTATTGTGAAGAGTTTTGTTTCCCTGATTTCTTTCTCAGCCTGACTGTCATCAAGAATTTAAGCAACCTATCTTAAACTACAGAGAACTTTTAGAAGTGGAATCATTACATCCACAACCAATTAGCAAACAAAGTCAAATGATCATAATGTCCTTAACCCAAATCTTGTCTATTGGTAAGTTCTCAAGATAGGATCTAACTGTATTACTTAGAAACGGAATCTAAACTATGATTCTTATGGTTATCAAAATTGGTCTCAGATGTTGTATTTAGTCTTGGTGTCCCAGGAGTAAATATTCTGAGTAACCTGTCTTCAACATCATTCATAATAAAGTTCTAGAGTAATTTACATCATTCCACAAATCTAAAAACTCTTTGTTTTGTGTAAATCTTGGGCATTCAAATGATATTAAGTAAAGTTAAAAAGAAATGTCATATCTAAAATAAAGATGGTTTTAATTAGAAGACAAATCATATATTTATTTATTTGAAGTGATACATACACAATAAACTTGGAAATATACAATGTATCTGTCTACTAGTCAGTGACATATTAAAACTTGTTACTAAGGCAACAACATACTTCTACCTAAGAAGAGCTAACTTTTCTTAAAGAAAATGATTGACTGCACCATCTTTTTCTAGGAGAAAAATCTTTTACAACTAAGGCAAGTTTAAGATTATCACAGCATGAATTCTTATTCTTTTTAATATACTGCTTTCCCATTTCCTAACAAAAGAAAAATATGGAATTAATCTTACTAATAGGTGATACATTGTTCTCAGTTTTTTACCTTTATTTTCCAAGAAAATGCTATTTCCTAAATTTCTCTAAAAAACTACCTGGAAATCAATCAAATTTGCCTATCCCAACATACATTCTTTCCATCTATGTAGAAAGATATAGTAAAAAACCAAATATTTATTTTTTAAATAAAACACATAAATACTCTCCCGTGTTTATAATTTGTATGTTTTCTATAGATAACTACTGTTGTGTTTGTTTCCTCTGGCCATTACATTTCCTTTTTTGTTTTGGTTGTCTTATGTATTAGTTAAAGTGGGGATCCACCCATGTTTTAGAAGAGTCACTTGATTCTCTCATTATATAGACCGTCTTTCCCTTCCAAGTAAAACTAGTCCACCAGATCCAAAGGTCCGGCAGTAATAACAATGACACTTCTGGTGTCTTGAAAATCCTTAACAGTTGGTTTAAGAGAAAAGAAGAAAAGTTTCTAACTGAACCACAGAATGAGACTAAAGGCTTTGTTAGGATGTCGGATCTAGTTGTTGATATAAAAAAATCATGACATAATCCAATAACCATTAAATTGACTTTTAGTTTTGTTCTGTGTGTCCAGGCTGGCCTCAAACTCATGATGTTTTCCGTATCTCCATCCCTAAGTACTGGAATGCAGGTGTGCACAAGACTGTCAGGTAACATCTACTTTAGCACTACTTTTGCTGAGTCCTAATCTTCAATCTATTTTTTATCATTGACATACTTTGTTAATTACAAGAAACGTATCTTCCAAAATTGAGATATTTTTTCCTTTGCTGATTTTTTGGGAAAAAGTGGAGTGAGGCAGGATGTGGGGAGCAGTGAACCATTCTTTAAAAGCTAAACACTCTAATATATAAGAACATTTGAAGTTATAAAACCTACAACAGAAATCAATATTATACAACTGTTACCAGCAACAAGTAAAACTGTGCCTCAATACCTTTGAATAAGCAGAAATTCTGAATGTGGTGTCTTCATTTGGAAGCAAGGTTTCCTCCTATGCGATCCCGTCTCAAGGGTCTTGGTTTTATCATCAGACCAGTTCCAGTTACATTTCCATTAGTATGGACAGATCTAAAGCAGAAGAAGGGACACTTAGGCCATGGAAATCATGAAGGATTCATTAGTCCCCTGCAGGCACACAAAGATTTTTAGATGCTTTAATTGGTTGAAAAATGCAATTTCCCCATGTCACTGCTGCCAGTGGGGAAGAAATTAAATCAAAAATTAAAGGTATAACAGAAATACATAGAGTTGCTGAGAAGTTCTGACTGGCTCTTTTTAAGGGTGGATCTCTTATGGTGATCTGCAGCCAACAGAATGTACTGTGCCCACACAGAGCTGCTGCAGTCATTCAGCAGCCTCTATACCCTCTGCACCCTGCCCCAAGTAAAACCAAACAACAGGGAGAAACAGGAGTTCCAGAATAAGATAATTTTGCAACGGCAAAGAGCCCAACATCATGGCTAGTGTTCATATCTAGGCCACTGCTAATGCTAACCGTTTCTACTCTACCTCAAAACTACCACCAAACAGTGGGGACTTTACAGGCGGGGACCTGTAAAGAACGTGGGGCCCTAATGACTTTAGCTTTACCACTTAGCGGGAAGTTTGCATGCTAGGAAACTAACTATACCAACTCTATTCCCAGCCCTAAGCACTAACTCTTCTTTAACATTTCTCCAAATCACAAAAACAGTCAAGCTCTAAAGATGATTGTTCTAAAACAGTCAAGCTCTAGAGATGATTGTTCTATCAGGTCAGTTTAGGAGCCTGGGCTACTTAATTCTATCTGTGGTTCCCAGGACTGACATTCAATCAGCTTTATTCAAAACACTAACCATCTGGACAACTACCTTCTCTCCTATTTTCATGCCCACAGTGTTCTCTGCTTTTTCACCCACCCCATTTAGTCTACAACTGCTGTTCTTTATTCCACACAAATGGCCAAGTATATGAAAAAAGTGTTCAGCATCACTAATAAACAGGGAAATGCAAATCAAAACCACAATGAGATATCATCTCACTTCAAAAAGAATGGCTACTATCAAAAAGACAAAAGACAGCAAGTGCTGATGAGGATGTGGAAGAAAGGGAACCCTTGTACACTGTGGTTGGGAATGCAAATTACTGCTTCCATTATGGAAAACAGTATGGAGATTCCTCAAGAATTAAAAATAGAACTACTATATGATCCAGAAATTCCATTTCTGGGTATATATCCAAAGGAAATGAAATCAGTACATCAAAGAGACATCTGCACTCCAATGTTCATTGCAGCACTATTCATAATAGCCAAGAAATGGAAACAACTGAAGTGCCCATCAACTGATGAATGGGTAAAGATAATGTGGTATACACACCCAATGGAGTATATTCAGCTATAAAACAGATTGAACTTCTGTCATTTGTGAAAACATGGAGGGAATGGAAGATAATTACATTAATTGAAATAAGCTATTAACTGAAAGATGAGTACTGCATAATCTCACTGGGATACCAAAGTTGGTCTTGTGGCTGTTAACAATGAAATGGTCATTACCAAAGGCTGGGGAGACTAGGGGCAGGGAGAGATGGGAAGAGATGACCAATAGCTGTCACCTTAGGAATAAATTCTGATGGTCTTTTGTACAGTGGTTATTACTGTAAAATAGTGCAGTATGTAATTCAAAAAGCTAGGAGAAAAAATTAAGTGTTTTTTGTTTTGTTTTTTGGGGGCTTTGTTTTTCTTTTTGTTTGTTTTTTAAGACCATTTTTTAAAACATTTTTTATTTTATATTAATCACAGGTTATGTACTTTGTATCCCAGCCATAGCCCCCTCCCACATTCTCTCCCTATTCCCCCCATCCCTCCCTCATCTCCTCCCTGCCCCTTTCCAAGTCCACTGATAGGGGAGGACCTCCTTCCCTTCCATTTAACTCTAGCTTATCAGGTCTCTTCAGGACTGGCTGCAATGTCCTCTTCTGTGGCCTAGCAAGGCTGCTCCTCCCTTGGGGGGCAGGGGAGTCGAAGAGTCAGCCATTGAGTTCATGTCCAAAAGAGTTTCTGTTCCCCTTACTAGGGTACCCACTTGGATATTGAGCTACCATTTGCTACATTCAAGCAGAGGTTCTAGGTTACATCCATATATGGTCCTTGGTTGGAGAAACAGTCTCATAAAAGACCCCTGTGCCCTGATATATTTGTTAAGACAGCTTTTTAAGTACAGTTTTTTGTGTAGCCCTGCCTATCCTGGAGAAATTGTTTTGAACACAAAGAAATGGTAAATGTTTCAGGAAACAAATGTTTATCTTTATAAAAGAAAAAAAGAAAACATTACAATGAACATATACATGCATTAACATCATCACATACTAGGGAGGTAAAGACAAGTGGATCCCTGAAGCTTCCCAGCTAAACAGCCTAGGTTATGCGGCAAGTTTCAGGCCAATGAGCATCTATCTCAGAAACCAAGGTGGACGATAACTTAGGAACAACAGCTAAGAGTGTACTCTGAGCTTCATATACATATATGTACATGTGTAAACACACAGAAGGGAAAAACCACATGATGCCCCACAAATAAGGACAGTTTTTATGTTTCACACATCAGTTAAAAGGATACATTTAAATAGCCAACACCATTAATATAACTGTATGGTTTATATATGAACTAAAAAAATACATGTAGAATAATCTTAAATCAGAATTAGGGAGATAGTTGGGTGGGACAAGAGCTTGCTGCACAAGTGTGGACCTGAGTTCAGATCCCCAGCACCATAGAAAGGCTGGGTGCTTTGGTGAGTATCTGCAACCCAAGTAACCAGCAGTGAAGACAGGCAGTGCTCTAGAACATACAGGCTGATGAGCCAGGCTAGCTGAACTGATGAGCTCCAGGTTCAGTGAAGAGAGCAAGTCCAGAAAAATAATATGTGAAAACCACCCATCGCTGACCTCTGACCTGTGCATCACATACTTATATGTGTGCTCACATATCTGTACAGACACACCAACACACACACACATACAAAACACATGCGAATTTTAAAATCTTAAATTTTTTTCTTCTATTAATAAATGAGGTACGTTCCATATCACTTTATCTTTTCTTTCAAGTTGACTCCATGACCCTATCTGAAGCCAAGTAACTGTCACACACACTGAAAATTTGAAGGGTACTCCTCAAGGTGATGGGTCTCAAAATATGAAAACATCCAACCCTTACTGGGGATTGGTTTCAATTGGTTTGAGAAAAATAAAACACACTGTACAAGAGATAAATGCCAAGGGATGGTCTGTTCTACTCACAGGATCAGTAATGTTTCATTAAAGAGGTGGTCCCTCTGGTTGAATTTTCATAAATGACAAAGAAAAATGAAAAACATTATAGAAGATCAGCAAGAACAGACATTTGAAACAGCATACACCTTGTCAAAAACTCTGGTGGTTTAAATAAGAAATGTCCCCAACAGGCTCATATATTTGAACACTTAGCTCCCAGGTGGTGACATTGATTGGGAAGGTGATGGAACCCTTAGTCCTACTTTTTGTTTTCTCTCTGCTTCCTGTGTGTAGATAAAACATATGATTAGCCAACTTCCTGCTTCTGCTTCTATACTATGCCTTTCCTACCACAATCGATTCTATCCCTCTGGAACCATAAGCTACAACAAACCCTTTCTTCTCTTAAGTTGCTTTTGCCAGTGTGTTTTATCATAGCAGCAGCGAAGTAACTAATACAGAAATGGATACCAGGAAAGTGGGGTTTTTGCTAGAAGAACCTGTCTATGCTGTTTTTCGGGAGACTGTGAACTAGAGGAGCTACTGAATATTGTAAGCACAGCTTAGTGGTCCACTTTAGTAGAAGCCTTGAAGACAGCACTGCTGAAGGCAATAAAGACAGTGGAGCCCGGCTCACGGGGTTTCTGGCATGAATGGGACTTTATTAACAGTTGGGATAGAAGCCTTCCAGGTGACATTCTGACAAAGAATCTGGCCATATTCTGCTCATGTCCTGAGGATTTGCATTAGTGAAATTTAATTGCAGCAAGCTAATTTCTTTGGCAGAAGAAATTTCAAGACAGCATAATGCTGAGTTTGTAGTATAGTCATTACTGATTACTCTTATGCAGTTCTACAATGAAAAAACAGCAACAGGTGAATCAGAAAGAAATAAAAGATGGCAGGGTATGGTGGCTCATGCCTGTAATCCCAGCACTCAGGGAGGCAGAGGTAGGAGGATCTCTGTGAGTTCGAGGCCAGCCTTGTCTACAAAGCAAGTCACACAGAGAAACTCTGCCTCAAAAAAACTAAAGGAAGGAAGGAAGGAAGAGGAAATGTACAGTTTGGTAAGGAAGCTTAAGATTGCAGTAAAGTCCTGTGTTGAAAAGAGTTAGCAATGGTTAAAGAGATTAACCACTAGAGAGAGCCTCCAGCTCATACTGGAAAAACTGAAAAGGTACCCTAAGGGCCAGACCCACCAGTTAAGACTCCAACTAATAAAGAGAAACCAAGGGATAACTTGTTCCTAGCATGCAATTGCCTACTAAGGTTTTCATCAGCCTGAGCATATAGAAGCTGCTGTAGTTGTGGTCTGAGGGTGCCAGAAAAAAATCCTAAACTGACATCTGAACATGGTAGTCTCATCTACGAGGTAGCAGCTCCAGAGACAAGAAAGATATAAGACTGAGGGGGTCATGGGATCTTTCCCTACAGTTTCTGAGAGCTACTGAGGCTAGGCAATGTGTGGCAGGTCAGGGCTTAGGAGGCCACTCAGTAAAGCAGCACAGGTGAAGCCTGGGACACAGCGGAGACACTGCGATGCTGGAGATGGCAGAGCTGCGAGATGTCCAAGGAAAGCAGCACACTGGGGTCCGCCCAGCCCGGAAGAAGAAAATATACTTTGCAGGCAGAAAAACTGAAGGGGCAGAGCAATCTAAGCCCTTTAAAACTAAACACCTAGACAGTTAGGATTTAGCCTTTGCCCTGCTGGGTTTCAGTCTTGCTTTGGTCCAATTTTCCTCATTGTAGCCTTCATTCCTTTGTATACATTCCTAATGTATATTCTATGCCACTGTATTAGAAACTATCTATCTAATTTGTTCATTTGTTTTTAATTTACAGGTTGTCTCAGTTGAGAAATTACCTTATGTCTCAGAATACACTCTGAACTTGGGCCTCTTAAACAGTAATGATTATGGGGGCTTTTGAAGAAGTTGGACTAAATGTATTTTTTACATGATAAAGTGGCCATGAATCTGTTCTTTCTCTCTGCTTCCTGTGTGTGTGATCAGACACTTTATGGCTCGTGCTACCATGCATTGCCTTCCCCAGCATGAGCTAAAATAAATCTTTTCTTCCTTAAGTTGCTTTTATCAGGGTGTTTTATCACAGTAGCAGAAAGACCGTTTATTCGGGCTCTAAGCAGCTCCACTTTTACACAAAAGGCAGAAATCCACAAAAGCATGTCATTCCTGAGGTGGAGTCAGGGGGAATCTCTGTCTGTCTGTCTTTGTCTGTCTGTGTCTGTCTGTGTCTGTCTTTCTCTCTCTCTCTCACACACACACATACAAACACACATACACATACACACATCACTTCTCTAATTCTAACAAAGAATGGTACAGAATGGAGCAATCAAGTAAATTTATTACTTACCAAGTAAATCTAGTAAAATTCCAAGTAAATTTTATTCTCCTTGGAGGGATAAGCTCCTCCAAGGAAAGACTGCAAACTGTTTGATAACTCACATAAAATAAATGGCCAACATATAACAATTTCATAAGAAATGAGCTGAAAATTTAATGAATTCCTCAAAATCTAGTATAAACCATGTCAGATTGGAGTAGCTGAGGATCCCTAGATACAAAGACTGACCTGGAAGATGAGCCACATATCTCATAGGCATCTCAAGAAAGATTAGAAGTATGATAGGCAGGGCTGCCTTCAATCACCCACGACATACAAATCAAGACCCAAGTTCTGGTCCCCAGAACCCACCAAAATAGCCAGTAATTTTCATCGTGGCACGTGCCTATAGTCTCATGCTGGAGAGTGGGTAGACTGGTAGATCCCTGAAGCTCACTGTCCATCAAGTTCAGCAGAATCCATGAGCTTCAGGTTTTGTGAAAACCTGTCTCAAAGAATAAAGGTGGATAAGAGTCCTGATGATAGCAGATGACTTCCACATGCATGTGCACACATGTGTATGCACACACTCATATACACATACCACACTAACACACACATGCAGTAGGAATGTGTGCAGGAGGAGTTTAGGAACAGGCCTAAAAGCTTGCCTATTCTCCAGTGGGGGCTTGGGGGAGCCTAAAACCTAGAGAAACAAACAAAACAAAACAAAACAAAAAAAGTTTCACTTCAGTGTCCAGGCAAAGTCCATTGCTTAAAGGGAGGATGAAATGAAAATGCTTAGGCCTCTGGGGAGGGGATGTGGTTTGGAAAAACACTCAGCTTGAGAAACAAAGAATATTGTTGCCATGGTTGAGGAACAGGAAAAGGTAATGGGCAGGGGACGCTGCACCAATCACAAGGAGATATCTCCTACAACTAGGAAAAGGAGGAGTATTCCTGTCCAGGACAAACCACAAATAAATAGTAGAATATGACTTCCATAAGGGAACGAGGCAAGAATGCTGACAAAGCCAAGCCTTGGTGCCTGATTGCAACTCAGCCTAGATCAGAACAAAAGAAAGCTCACCCTACTCCACAACGCAACAATGAGAAGCAATAATCTATTGCTCGGAGAGAGGCAACACATGAAATAGAATTCCTCTGCAGAACAGATGTGCAAAGGCTGAAAAGTGAGGGTGGTAGAGACGCAGAGGGAGAGAAGCATGTAATGCCAGAGGCAGTGCTGTAGACACAAGAGAACAGAGGCCAGTCGAGTGCATAGAGAATCTGAAGCCAGAGGAATACTCAAAGTAATAACTGCATACCCAGGCCCAGCTCAGCTCCTGACACATGGGCTCAACCTGTGGCATAGAGGACCAGAGAGAAGAAGCTGCAGAAGAGGATCACCTCAGTCTCTCCTGCACAGAACCCAACATATAAGTAAAAACTTATGACACATGAACAGGAAGAAAACAAGCCTCAGGGCAGTAGGGATGGCTCAGTGCTTCTTGATCTTACAAAAGACCACTATTCAGTTCCTAGCATCCACATTAAGCTGCCCACAACCTATAACTCTAGCTCAGGAAATCCAAACCCTTTTCTGGCCTCCATAATGAGCCATACACACACGCACATGCACACACATATACATACACACACACACTGAATATAATAATAAAACAATTCCAAAGAAGAACCCTCTATGAAGAGATAAAAACAACCAACAAAATCAGAAATGACAAAGGTGTTGAAACCATAACAGACTTTAATGTAACCATAATATTAAATAATCTAATTTAAAAAAAAAAGGTGGACCAGCAAGTGTAAGAAATGCTAAAGGAAGCTCTCCAGGCAACAGCATAATGCCAGGTGAAGGTCTGTATCTACAAAAAACAAATGAGGAGTACTGGAAAGGAAAATAAATATACCTAAATTTTCTCTTTTCTTTTTTTTCATTTTCATGTTTTTGTGTGTGATGTATGTGTATGTGTACATGTTCACCTATGTGTGTGTGTGCACATTGTTACTCATGCATATGGAGGCCTGAGGCTGATGTCAGAAAACATTCTCCATCAGTTTTCCATTTTATTCAATGAGGAAAGGCCTCTCAGGAAAACCCAGAGCTTACCAATAAGGCTAGACTTGGTAGCCAGCTTGCTCTAAGGACACCTTTGGGTCTTTGCCTTCCAAAGCTGAAATTGCAGGCTTTTGCCATGAACATTAAACATCTACACGGGTTCTAAGGGGTCAGACCTCTGTTCCTCATGCTTGTGAGGGCAAGTAATTAACCAATAAGCTATTTTCCCAGCTTTCCTCTTATTTTTGTTCACTTACGGTTATTTACTAATTAAACAAAGAATAACATAATGTATTACAGAGCACAAACACACTGGAATAAAAAATGTACTATAGTATAAATGGAAGGTAAAAAATGAGAAAAACTCATCATAAGTCTTTCTATATGACAAAGTGACATCTTATTTTAAGCAAGATGTGATATATTAAGGACATGTGTCTTTTAAATTTTCTTTTGTTTTGTTTTGGTTTTGAGCCAGAGTCTTACACATAGTTTTGGCTGTCCTGGAATTCAATATGCAGACCAGGCTGGCCTCAAACTCACAGAGATGCACCAGCCTGTGCCTCCTGAGAGCTGTGATTGAAGGTGGCTAAGATATGCAACTTATGTCTGGGGCTGGCTCTCTCCCATGCGCCTGGTCTCAGGCATTGGTTGGATATTCCTGGGAGAGTCAATCCCTGACACTATTAACAATATTCTGCTATGCTCACAGACAGGAAGCTAGCATAGCTGTCCTCTGAGAGGCTCCACCCAGCAGCAGATCAAAACAGATGCTGAGACTCACAGGCATACATCAGGTAAAACATAGGGAGGCTTGTGGAAATGTGTAAGGGAGAATAGAAGGACCTAGAGGTGCAAGGAGCGCTACAAGAATACCGACCTAGACAACTAACCAGGGCCCAAAGGGGCTTTCGGAGACTGAAGCACCAAACAAGGACTATGCATAGACTGGACCTATGCCTCCTACACAGATGTAGCAGGTGGGCAGCTCAAGCTTCATGTTGGTTTCCTCGTAAGGGCAGTGGAAGCTGTCTTTGACATGGACTCTGTTGCCTGCTTTTTGATCACTGTCCTCTGGCAGGACTGCCTCACCTGGCCACAGGAGAAGAGGACAAACTCAGTCCTGATATAAGTTGATGATCTGGGGGGTGGAGGGGACAGGGGACCTCCCCTTTTCTGAGGAATAGGGATAAGGATGGGGGAAGAGAGAAGAGGGTAGGAATGGCAAGAGAGGAGGGAAGGAGCTACGATCAGGATGTATCCATTCTACCACTGAGGGACATGTAGGTTGTTTCCAGATTCTGGCTATTACAAATAAAGCTGTTATGAACATAGTTGAGCAACTGTCCTTGTCGAATTGTGGAGCGTCTTTCGGGTATATGCCCAGGAGTGATGTAAAGTGAATAAATAAATTAATTTTTAAAAAGATATGCATCTTTTAAAAGCTTGAAGTACTAATTCTCACCAGGAACAAATATTCCCCCAACATCACCCTACACACAAAGCCTAAAGACATACATGCATATCACATATACATATGCATATAGAAAAGACAAAGACATCATTAGGATAAGCACAACAAAATAAATAAAAGATTCATGTGCTCAAAGTAAATCAAGCACTTCAACATAGATTTTCTACCATTCAAGAGATACTGTCCTGAAAGTAGAATGTTAAGCCATAACTATCTGTAAGATAATTATCTGACAAAGAACCTATTTCTAGAATATAATGAATTGTTTAATACAGGAAGAAAATAAATATCTGATAAAAATAATAGGAAAATATATGAATGATGCAAAGATGACAGCTCCAACACAGTCTAGGTATCCAATTGGCATGTTGAATCTTTCCCACTAATTCTTTGCCTCCTCACTCACTCACTCCCATCTGAACAGAGCATTCATATTCTACATCAAACAGAGAACTATCCAGAAATAAAACACAGTACTCTCCCCTTAGCTCTGGTTTTGTTTTCCAGTTTGAATTACCCATGGTCAATGGTTGTCTAAAATATTAAATAGAAAATTTCAAAAGTAATCAGAAAGTTTTAAATTGTATGCCATTCAGAGCAGTCCAACAAATCCTGTGCCATCCCACTCTGAAATGAAGATGACAGTTTTTTGAGGTGTTCTCAGAATGTCAACAGTAGCCCGAGGCTATGTCACACCGCCTGCGTCCTTCACTCTACTTCAGCTCATCACATAGGCACTGCAACATCTCATGTCATTACTTGAAGGGTAAGTACAGCAATCTTATGGAAGAATAAGACATGTTTTAGTCCCCCATGCTGGCTCCACCTTCATGCTCACAATGAAACTAGAGCCTTGGGAACGCTAGCCATACCCTTTACCATTAAGCCTTGTTCCTAGACTCTGAGTATTACAGCTCACCTCACATCATTTTTATAGACTTTCCTCATCCTTTAAACAATCCTACAATATATGTAATTTAATTAGTCTCTCACTGCTGTTGTTTCCAATATTTTGACACTGCCATCAATGCTATGTTAACTTAGGAACCAGAATTACTGGGCTAAAGAATATCCACATTACATTTATACAATGGATAATGCTCAGCAATTAAAAACAAAAAAATCATGAAATTTGCTGGCAAATGGTGAGAACTAGAAAAGATCATCCTGAGTGAGGTATCCCAGAAAAAGAAAGACACACATGTTATACAGTCACTTATAAGTGGATATTAGACATATAAAATAGGATAAACATACTAAAATCTGCACACCTAAAGAAGCTAAGCAAGGAGAACTCTGGGTAAGATGATCAATTCTCACTCAGAAAGACAAATGGGATGGACATTGGAAGAAGGAGAAAACAGGAAACAAGACAGGATCCTACCACAGAGGAGGGCCTCTGAAAGACTCTATCCAGCAGTGTAACAAAGCAGATGCTGAGACTCATAACCAAACTTTGGGCAGAGTGCAGGGAATCTTAGGAAAGAAGGAGATAGTAAGGCCTGGAGTGAACAGGAGCTCCACAAGGAGAGTAACAGAACCAAAAATTCTGGGCACAGGAGTCTTTTCTGAGACTGATACTCCAACCAAGGACCATTTATGGATATAACCTAGAACCTCTGCTCAGATGTAGCCCATGGCAGCTCAGTCTCTAAGTGGGTTCCCTAGTAAGGGGAACAGGGACTGTGTCTGACATGAACTCAGTGTCTGGCTCTTTGATCTTCCCCTTGCGGGGTTGGGGGTGGGGGGAGGCCTTGCCTAGCCACAGAGGAGGACAATGCAACCAGTCCTAATAAGACCTAAGTCAGATGGAAGGGGAGGAGGCCCTCCCCTATCAGCGGACTGGGGGAGGGGCAGGGAGATGAGGGAGGGGCTACAACTGGGATACAAAATGAATAAACTGTAGTTAATATTAAAAAATAAAACTTTAATAAAAAATTAAATTAAATTTTAAAAAGAGTATCCACATTTTAATTATGGTAATTTTTTGTTCTGTTTTGTTTTTGAGACAAAACAGCCTATATTGATCTGGCTACCCTGGAACTCATTATGTAGACCAGGATGGCCTTGAACTCACAGAGATGGCCCTGCTACAGCCTCCCAAGTGCTGAGACTAAAGGCATGTACCAACAAAAATGATTAATTATGATAGTTTTGTTAAACTGTGATTCACAAAGTTTACCTCGGCTTTAGAAAAATAGGGAATGGGTCATTAATTTTCCATATCATGATATGCTTTAGGAGCTCTAATCCAGGATAAATTTGTACAGAGTAAAAACAGTAAGAGGCTTTAACATATATATACATATATCCTAGTCTGGCCTGGAACTGGCTATGTAGTTCAGGCTGGCACTGAATTTGCAATCTTACAGTCTTTGTTTTGCAAACACTGGGAATACAGGTGTAAGCTACCATATCATGCTAAAAAGACTTGTAGCAGGGCCTCCTGTGATTTTAAAATCTTTTAAATTGAGATAATTTTTATTTAACATTCATAAAATCCAATTTCTAATAGGATTACAAATTAAAACATAAGATCAGCCAGGTGGTGACACATGCCTTTAATCCCAGCACTTGGGAGGTAGAGGCAGGTAGATCTCTGAGTTTGAGGCCAGCCTGGTCTACAGAGGGAGTTCCAGGACAGTCGGGGATACAGAGAGAAACCCTATCTCAAAACAACAACAACAACAACACACATATACATACAAAACCCCATAAGATCAATCAAAACCAGGAAGATACAATTAAAAGATTAGATAATGTGATAGATGATATGGCCACATGCCCTCCTTCAGGGATGACTGTCACAGACTCCTTCCTTCCAAGTGATAAGACTTCACTTCCAGATTTTTGACCCTGCGAGCCCCAAATCTTACTCTGACCAGGGGAGTACACTCCAGAGAGACAGGAGTAGCAGCTTCCCCTTTCTGCTTCTTGGAAGCCAGAAAACAATGTAAGAAATCTGAACATCTAACATGACAATGTTGTGGAAAGGCCACACATAGATATTGGGAAGTGCTAATCATAAGAGTGACATTAAGGACAGACCAGCCCAGAGGAACAAGCAGCTAAGTGTGATCCCAGATGAGGCACACGAGAGCAGAACCCCTAGCTAAATGCTGCCCACACTCTGGCCTCATATAACTGCTCCATAGAAAAAGTTGTTTAAGCCATTACGCTTCAGGGTAATTTTTTGTTGGGTCTCATTAAAGCCACTGAAACAGATACTATCAAACTCATGGTAGCAGCAAATTACAAATACTGAATGTCAAAATTCAGTCTATCTATTCTAGACTGTAAACTGTCATTTGCTGACAAGAAGAAAACATGTAAAAATTTTATCTGAACTACATAAAATTACTCAAGAAATAATGAGCCCAGCGGACTTAGTTTCAGAGGTAATTTTAGAAAATGCACATTATTTAAATGATGTTTCTTGCATAGAGGTTCTGTACAGACAGATGACATATTAAATCAGAGCTCAACACACAGGCATTTTCATGTCATGGGAAACCAAGATGACATGATCTTGATATTTTTGTTCTCTGAAGGCTTAATACAAGAAACCAGAAGAATGCATAATTAAGAGATTTGCTAGACTATCTTTCTCATGTTTTAATGGGCTTTTGATAGACACAAAATGACTGTCAGTTTCTGCTTAAATTTATTTATAATAAATATTCTGCAATATTGGTCTAAGTTAAAGCCACGTATATTTAGGACCCCAGCTCTCTCCTTGATGCTCCCATAATGAACAGCTTATGTTCTTTAACAAATCTTGTAAAAGTACCTTGGTCTTGACATAGTTAATGTTAAATAGCATCTGTTCAAACAGACATTTCTTCTCAGTCACTAAGCAGAGTACCCAGTTAAATTCCAGGCCCATTTGTGGGGAAAATGACCCACAAATCATTTAGGATTCTTCATTGTAAGATAGGTAAATGGGATTGCTTATTTAGCTATTAATTTATTATCAACATAAGCTCAAGAATATTTTATTTTTTCTTGCATCATAATCCAATAGTATGGGCTGGGTTTGGTTTTGTTGCTGCTAAAATTTGAGTAGCCTTGGTCACTGGGGGCTTTTTCCAGATTGGCTTCTCTACCATTCTGCCAACCCTCTGCCTTTCAGATTCTGAGTATTCCCAGCCCTGAAACCAGCCATTCTCCAAAAACCTTAGCTTTTTAAATGAGAGAATGATATTAACCCTTAGAGTCTTAGTGCTGTGTGTGCTACTTTGTACTACTGTCTCCAGGCCCTCCTGGCAGAGCTGGGAAAGAATGAGGGCACATGCACACGCATGCACACGCCATCTGCTCATGTGCACCCACAATCATTTCTGTAGCTGCTAACTACTAAACTAAACGAGCACTCATACTAATGTCTTTAGTATATGGTTTAATGCACGAGTGGTTCTAGTTTCTCCTCACCTAATATTTCACGCCTCAGAGTGACAAACCGGTCTTCCCCAGTTGTCAATTCTTTGTTTCCAATGCCCACACTTTTCTAAATTTTTCTACTTTTTTAAAATCTTAAAACCTTATAAGCAGATCTTCATTTTAGATGTACTGTCTAATAATATGACCTAGATTGCCTGTTTACTCTGCCATGTTGATTTTTTTTCATATTCCTAACTTTAGACACTGTGGAAGTTTAACTAATATAGGCTCACATATTTCAATACTTGGTACCTAGTTGGCAGAACCGTTTAGGAAGGATTGGGTGGTATGGCCTTGTTGGAGAAGGTGTGTCACTTGGGGATAGGCTTTGAAGTTTCAGAAGACTGATGTGATTCCCAGTTATCTCTCTCTCTCTCTCTCTCTCTCTCTCTCTCTCTCTAATAGATATGAAGCAAGATATCAGCTCTCAACTGTTCTGTCACTCTGCCATCATGAACTCTAACCTTCTGAGACAGTAAGCCATAAATACTTTCTTTTATACATTGCCTTGGTCATGATGTCTTACCATCCCAATAGAAAGGTAACTAAGACACTTTCCAAACTGTTTCAATTTAGGTACCCTACAAGCAACTCTTAACAAACTTATCATCCTTCCCTAGTCTTCAGGGCTCACTTGCTGAATGGCATCATCATCATCATCATCATCATAATCATCATCAATTTACCTGCAAAAGCCTCTGCATCCATCTAGCATCCAACCACCAAAAGCTAAACCTATTTATGATCTCCATCCTTATGATCCTACTATACCCAGTCTATTTTGACCTAAAAATATTTATAACTACAACAAAACAATTAGTAATTCAACCCCTTAATTAATCTTACTGCCTCCAATTTCATATACTTCTAAAACAATTATACTCTAACTTAAGTGATCTTTTGTAAAATACACTAGATCATACCTATATTACTTCTGCACTATTAAAAGTCCTTCCATAGATTCCCTTTCCTCTTAAGATAAAGCCCAAATAACCTGGCATTGCTTTTCAGGTTCTGCATGACACCCACCCTGATTACCTTTGCACAGTCACCTGTTTTTTACTTCTTATCCTCTTCAAGTAATATAAAAATCTCAATTTCCTCCTACCCTTGCCTCCTGATTAATGTGATTATAACCATGTACCACCACATGCAACCCAAATTTTCAACTAGAATCTCACTAGACCTTGAATCCGAAGGTGCAGCATTTTTCATTAAATAAAAGGCTGGATTCTAACCAATCTGATTATCTTTTGAAAATACCTCCCTAACTCCCTAACCCCACTAATAACTGTAAAGCCCTCTCTTACCCTTAAACGATAGCTGTATGACCAGCATGTGTCTAATCTTGCTTACTTGGTGGGTTCTTTTAAAGGTTTTCATTGCTTTCTTTGAGCATTAGCTTATTATTAATACATTATTCCTGTCAAGAAACATCAATTTATACAAAGCAGACCCCATGTGTCTACCTACTGTGTATGGTATGCTATCTTTTTTTTAATCTCAGACTCTTCCCATAATTCTACAAAATCATTTGAAATAATATCCTTATCCATTTCTATGATTTGTCTACAGTGTTCAAGCTTCTTTTCACTACAATTTTAAGTCAGAATGACTAGTGTCATTTTCCAAAAGTCTTTACCTGTATCAGAATACTCCTAATCATAACACATTCCCTTTAAACCTAAGAACTCTGTGGTTTAAAAAAAAAAAAAAAGCATGTTACAGCGCTGTAACTATTTAACAGGTAGTCATCTGCTATGGTAACTCAAATTGTTCCTTCTTTTGAGTTACTGAGTCATTTCCCCTCCTATTAGTTTACTGTCCGCTCACATCTACAAAGGGAATGGCTTACATTTTTTCAGAACTGGAAGCTGTCCACACAACCAAAATCAAGAAACCAAGGGATATTCCAGGATTCTCATTCTCTTTTCTAATCCTGCATTCAATCTTTATAATTTAAGCAGTGATGTTGGGAATTGAACCTAGATCTTCTAGAAGAGCAGCCAATGTTCTTAACCACTGAGTCATCGCTCTAGCCCCTAATTGCTTCTTTTTAACAAAAGCTTGCTCTTTTTATGAAACTTCTTGTCTCTTCAAACTGTATAAGAAAATCACTGTATAAAACAACTAGCTACATTTATTTTAGATCTCTGTTGTAACTTATTACTTGACCCCAAGGTCTCCTGCTTCCTGGTTCCATTTTATGGTATTGGCATTAGTCAAACATTCGGAGAGGCTTGTTTATGTACTGGGGATCCTGTTACATTCTGCTGAATCTGATACTCCTTACTATGAAAGTAACACTAACACCCATCTCACACTGCTTACAGTAGAAATAGAGGAGGAACACAATATGTCATTAGGCAGGGTTACTATCTGGCCTTACAGGCATAAGCATACCTAATTACCCTGGGAGCTTCCCAAAAGGGAAGAGCCCCGTTGCTCCATGCTGGACAGTTAACTGTTGTTAGAATGTACAGTACTCAGAACTGCCTGGTTGCTAAGTTGCAGCAATGCTAAACAATCACCCTATTAATTATTCTGGGAACTTTTCTGCTCCTACTCATATCCCACCTATCTGGACATGAGTAACACCCACAGAACATCCTATTTTTAGAAATTTACTAGTTTCTGAATTACCAAAAGTTCCCCTTCTTGTACCAACATAGCTAAATATGGGTGGGTTTATTATTATTATTTCTATAGGTTTGGTAAAGAGGAGAAAAATGGGCTGAGTGTTCCATCTGTCTTTTAAAATTGGCAAGAATGAATCTGTACCTGTCCCAACCACCCTTTCAATGGCAACTGATTTTACCAAAACCCAAACAACATCAAAGATATGGCCTGCTAGTTTTATGGCTAAGTCTACAATTTCATTAGGTATCTAAAACAGCCAGGTGTAGTCACACACACCTTTAATCTCAGCACTTGTGAGGCAGAGGCAGGTGGATCACTGAATTTAGGCCCAGCCTGGTCTACAGAGTGAGTTCCAGGCTAGCTAAGACTACATAGTGGGGCCCTGTCTAAAAAACAGAATGTAAAAACAAGCATAAAAAGGCATCTCCTAACATTAAAAGCAATATACAGTCCCTAAATTTGCAACTGGTAGCTTGCACAAAAGGAAAATACATTTTGGCCTACTTGTTTTAATTAATGGATTATCACCTTTCCCCTCTTAGAAACAAAGTAGCAAAGACAAAGAATTTCAGTTGAAATAGAATTTGCACCATGACATTTTTAATTTTAGCTAGTGTTGTGCTATGATCAGGATGCTTTGAGATCAATTTTTATTATGAGGTTAGAAACATTGCTCCTCACAGGGGTCTTTTCTGAGACTGATACTCCAACCAAGTACCATATGCATGGAGATAACCTAGAACCCCTGCACAGATGTAGCCCATGGCAGTTCAGTGTCCAAGTGGGTGCCATAGTAATGGGAACAGGGACTGCCTCTGACATGAACCGATTGGCCTGCTCTGTGATCACCTCACCCTGATGGGGGAGCAGCCTTAGCAGGCCACAGAGGAAGACAATGCAGCCACTCCTGATGAGAGCTGAAAGACTAGGATCAGAAGGAAAGAGAGGAAGACCTCCCATATCAGTAGACTTGGGGAAGGGCAGGTGTGGAGAAGGGGGAGGGAAGGTGGGATTGGTAGGGAAAGAGGGAGAGGTTTATAGGGGGATACAAAGTGAATAAAGTGTAATTAATTTTTTAAAAAAGCTATTTAGGAAAGAAAAAAAAAGAAAGAAACATCACTCCTAAAACCTAGCAAAGAAACAAAGCTGTCTAGCTCAACCACTTGCAGCCTGCAAGCAGCTATGTAGCCTACTCTGAGTCATCTCAAGCTGAAATGTGCAAAAGGCAGCCAGGTAACTGGTATGTGTCACATCTAAGCCCACCAGTGCAACACAGCTCTACTGTATTCCTCAGACATTAGCAGTTGTCCACTTGGGGTCCTCCAGACCAATCAAGGTCTGCCACACAAGCTTGGCTCCTGTGGACACCTCAAAAATTGAAAAGGCAACCCCACAAACACGATAGATTCCACTACATACAAAATGGCTACCAGACACTCCCCACTAAAAGAGCCGCATGACACCTGGAGCTGGAGCTACAGGTGGTTGAGAGTTGTGGATACTGGGAATTTAACTCAGGTCCTCTGCAAGGTTCAGAAGACCAGTCTAGAGTTATCTTTTTTTTTTTTCAAGAAAGAAATAAAGACTATGAGACTTATAAACTCTAATTATGTAGACAAATATTTTAACTATGGATACTTCAAAAGGAGAAAAAAAAGAAAAGGCTCAGAAAAACTTCTTAATGATAAAACAGCACAAATAGTCCAAAACTTGACAAACCCCATACAGACATCCAGATTGAAGAAGCTCAGAGATCTTCAATTGGATGTGACCAAGAAAGAGCCCCTTTATGACTTATTATATTCAAATTATTAAAAGTGCTGTACAAAAAAAGTCTAAAATAAGTAGCACTTCAAATATAAAGGAGAATTCATTAGACAGACACCTCAATAGAAACTTTATAGGCCAGGCAAAAACAGATAAAATAATCTGGAAAGAAAGAAAAACTTGCTAACAACAACAACAAAAAAACTATACTCAGAAAAGCCACTCCCTAGAAATCAATAATCTCCAACACAGAATGGAGGGCATTACCACCACACTGACTTACAATAAATGACTGAGGCGATCCTAAATCCAGAAGCCAAGGATTTTAACTACCATCATGAAACCACAAAAAATATATGTAACCCACCAATACAGCAGGTATAGAAAAGGTAAAGGAAAAAGAAATCATACCAACACAGAAGGCTACCAAAACACAAAAAATGGACAGCAAGAGAAGAAGCAATGACATACAAAACAAATACAAAATATATATAGCTATACTTCTATCAGATACAACATATTTAAAGTAGAAAACATTCCCCTCCAATGAGAAAGAGGCCAATTCAACAACATAATGTAATAATTATGAATACATATAGACCCAATGTTTGAGCTCATCCAATAATGTACAGCAAACATATGAGAAATAAAGGGATAGACTATGATAGGGTAATGACACTCCATTTTCATCACTAGACAGAACTGATTCAAGATCTTCTCCAACAACAAAAAAACTCAACAATGAAACCCTGAAGTTAAACTGTACTACAGAACAAATAAATGTAACAGACATTAACAGAACAGTTCACCCAATGATTGCAGAATACACACTCTTCTCACCATCACCTGGAACATGCCCGAGGAGAGAACTTGTGTTACACCATGGAACAAGTCACAGTAGACAAAAACAAAACAACAAAAATAAATAAATAAGAAACTCAGAAACAATAACATATATTGTCTCAGACCACAATGGACTAGAACTAAAAATCAACAAAGGGAACTTGAAAAATATATAAAAACATGGGAATTAGACAACATGCTCTACTAACCATTGAGTCAATAAAGAAACCAAAAAGGAAATGAAAATGTTCTTGAAAGAAATGAAAATAGAAACCAAAACCAACAAGATACAGCAAAAGCTGTATTAAATTGGAAGTTATGTTGTTGGAGATATGGTTCAGTGGTTAAGAGCATGCACTGCTTATGCTAGCAGCCCAAGTTCAATCCCCAGCACCCATGAAGGCGGCTCAGAACTACCTGTAACCTCAGCTCCAGAGGGTCTCACGCCTCTGGCCGCCATAGGCACCTGTATGTATGTGTATATGTCTACATAAGAACATATGTATCTACATAATTGAAATTTTAAAATATTTTTAAAATGGAAGTTTATAACAGAAGTGCCTACATAAAAGAAAAATATCTCACATAAATACAGCTCAAAAACTAGAAAGTATGTTCAAACTAAACCTAGAATTAGTAGAAGGAATAACAGAGATCAGAACAGAAACAAATATGCTTTAAAATAATACAGAATATACAACAAAATGAAGAGATGGAAATTTTTTTAAGAGTTAAGATTTTTTAAAAGATTAAATTGATGAATCTTTAGCTACACTCCCCAGGGAGGGGGGAAGGAAGCAAATAAAATCAGAAATGAAAAGGGAGCATTCTAACCTCTACCACAGAGATGCAAAGGACCACTGAAAATACTATAAACAAGTGTGTACCACCAAACAGAAAAGCTGAGGCATTTTTAAACACATAATTTACCAACACTGAATGATATGGACACAGAAAGCTTGAGCAAACAAACAGTGAATAATAAGACTAAATCAATAGTATTTTTAAGTATCTGCAAAGAAAAGACAGTTTCAGTTACATTTAAAAAAATTTTAAACTATATCTCAAGCTATGCCACAAAAATTAAGCGGAAGGAACTCTTCAAAACTACTCTATAAGACCAGCATTCTCTTCACACCTAAACCAGGCAAGGGCACAACAAAGGAAAACTACAGACTAATGTACTTAATGAACATAACTAAATCAACAGCGCATTAAAAAGAAGATTATGCATCAAAATCAATTGAGATGATTCAACATGTGCAAATCGGCAAATACATTCCATCATACCAACACAGAGACAAAAACCATGTGGCCATTTCAACACGTCAGAAAAGCAACAAGAAAATTCACTAAGCATAGCAAAAAAAGAAAAAGAAAAGGGTGAAGGATGAAGGTACTGCAACACAATCAAGACTACATATGGTGAACTGCAGGCAACATCAAACTGAATGGAAACTGGAAGACTTGTCCCGTTTGGACTCTAACAGGAAGAGGGCGCTGTCCACTCCCACTGTCCCTATTCAGTGCAGGACTGGAGACAGGAGATGAGAAATAAATGGCATCAATCAAATGAGGAAAAAGGAAGTCATACTAGCCATTTTTAGCTAATATAGTTTTATATTTTAAAATTCTGAGTGCCACCAAAAATCCAATAAATACAGTAAAGTTCTAAGAAACAAAATCAACCTACAGCAATAACAAAATTACTGAGAAGTCAAGAAAGTGATTCTGCAGGCTGAGGACTCAACAGACAGAGTGCTATTGCACAGATGAGAATATGAACTTGGATCCACAGCAACCGTGAAAAAGCCAGGTGTGGTGATGCCTGCCTGTAACCCCAACACTGGGTCAGTGTGGAGAAGGAACACAGATATAGCCAGCACCCTGGGCCATCTGGCCAGCCAGTCTAGCCAAAACCAAGCTCCAGGTTCGGTGAGACATGCTGTCTCAGAAAGGTGAAGTGCAATGGAGAAAACAATCAACGTTGACCTCTGGCCTCCACAAACAGGCACAGGCAAGCGTCCCTGTGTAAACATGCACACACCACATATATAAACAATAAATAAAAAATTAACAATAAAGAAAGCAATACAATTCACAATATCCATAGAGACATAAAATACTATAAAAAGAAAGAAAGAAAAGCCTTAACCAAGGAAGGTTAAGGTAAATGACATCTACTAAGACAAGTATGAAGACCGATGTCTTATGTCCATTCCAATAAACGCCTCATGTTCACAGGCGGGAAGAAATAACAAAGCTGAAATGTCCACAGGACCCTGAACTCTCCTCAGAGACCACAGCCTGCGGTCTCTTTGTGACATCAATAGCTCTCTAATGAAGCCCTTACCCAAAAGGCAATCTACCTTGAACCTGAAGCCTGCCAGTCTATTTTAAATCATCCTAAACACTTTTTTTCTCTTCACTCTTCCCACTGAAAACACACATCTCCCTCAGTCCTTCCCCTTCCTAGCAGCTCTGGAGAGTTTTTAAAGCTACTACACACCCAAGTCCAAATACACATGGACCCTGGACTTTGCCATCTTCAAGGAAGTACTGAACAAAATAAAAAGAGAGTGAAGCAGTGAGCCTGTGACAGTGACTGGAATGTCACTACATAGTGTACTATATTTAATTTGTACCTAGATGAAATGGTAGAGAGTTAGCTGTGTGAAAACAAAACAAATGGGGTATGGTGTAGCTGAAAGTCACCTAGCAAACTAGAGGCTATGGATTCGATTCCTAGCAGCACAGAATGAAGAAATAAACCCCAAGCTGGATTTAAAATAATGGCACTCTCTGAAGGAACAAATAGCCTAAAACAACCTACAAGGCAAGATAGGTAAAGCCACAAATCTGAAACACACACCCAAGCACTGTGAAAGGGTGAAATATAAAAAACAGGTTTTTATCCCCATGAGATATACCTTCATTTTCCAAAAAAGGCGCCTTTGAGTGAGCTAGAAAGTTTGCATCTCACTAATAGGTCTCTAAATAAATAAATAATTAAGAATGCAATTATTTACCAGTGATCCACCTCTAGGTCTTAATTGTAAGCAAACTGATAGAACTTTTTTAAACTTAAGTCAACTGCCCAACAGTCATTCAGATATTCTGCTTGTTTACAAAAGACTTAAAATAAGCTGGCACGTGTGGGAGCTAAGGTTAACTCTAGAACTGGAAATACTGGGCTGTACCTGATACAGTTTATAATTTTGGATCTCACATAATAAGAGTGTTTTCTAAGAAAGTATAATTTATGATGTGTTGCACAGAGAGCTAAAAATAATGTCTATGAGGAATTTAAAACGTTTTAAAAATCTGAAATGCACTAAAACTGAAACATGTCCATAATTTGCCAATAGGGGAAAAAAATCCGAGTTCAAGTTCATTATGCTAAATATGGCTGATCTTTTTCATAAGAATAATATCTATAAATTTTCAGGGAATAATAAAAATATCAAAGAGAATATAAATGTGACATCCATGTTTCAAGGGTCTTTATACAGAGGGTAACAAGAATAGATCTTGAAGATTAGAAAACTTTAGAAGTCCCAGCGGCCACTCAAAACCAACCAGGTAGCAGAACGGGCTACACTGATAAGTGGTTTTCAAGACTTGCTGAAATAATTTAAAAGCTTGTTCACTGCACCTGTGAACAACACAAAGCTAAGTCAGATAATATTACAAAGAAAATTTAAATGACAAATAATCAATGGGTAGGTCACTGGGTCAAAAACAAACCAGATCAAAATTAAGAACAGTATATAAGTGATTGCTGTAGTCTTTATATGTGAACATTTTTATTTAAGCCATTATATCTAGTTAATGTTTATTTGTAGCAACATTTGTAGCTGAGAATGATGACACAGGCCTATAATCCCAGGACTTGTAAGGAGAGACAGGAGCTGAGAGTCGGAGGACAGCACAGAGTACATAGTAAGGTCTGAGCCTATTAATAATTGAATAATTTAGACTATCTACCTGTAAAATAAAGAAATTTAATTCAAATGTCACATTATACACAGAAATCACCTCAAAATGGATGAAAAGACTAAGGAAACACTAACCCTGAAATCATTAGAAGTCTTACATTAAAAAATGAAAATATGCCGGGAGGTGGTGGCATACACCTAAATTTAAGCCCAGCACTCAGGAAGCAGAGGCAAGCAGACCTGTTTGGATTCAAGGACATCCTGATTTACAGAATGAGTTCCAGGACAGCCAGGGCTACACAGAAAATCCCTTTCTCAAAGTACAAAAACAAAAGCAAAAATAAACAAACAAACAAAACATAGAACATCTTTGGCTTTGGAAATGATGTTTTGATTATCACACCAAAACTCAGGCTACAAAAGCAAAGAAGCAGTCAACAAAATTAAAAGATAGCCTGTGCACTGGAAAATATCTGCAAAACATGTATCTGGTAAGGCACTGCCATTAAGGAAAAAAAAAAAACTGGTAGTTTGTGCAGGTCTTCTATAGGTAACCACAGCTGCTGTGAGTACCTACAGGCAGGTTCCTCATGTAGATAGCCACATGCTCATGTGCGTTTGGACAGCACTAATTGGACTCATGGGATTTTTATTAATGAAACAGAGGATATGAAGCTTGGAGATTGAGAAAGGAGAAAGAAGGGGAATTTGGAAGAAAGTTGTGGTGCATAGATATATAATCAATTGCATAAACGTATAGAACTTTCAAAGCACAAAAATAGGGCTTTAAAAACTCATTATTCAAACGCAAGAAAACGTAATTCAGTTTCTAGAATGAGCAAAGGACTTGAATAGATATTCTCATGAAAAGATGCTGAAGATCACTACTCATCAGAAAATGAAAATGAAAACCACTAAGATATCCTCACTATGCGCTCCTCAAGGCAGCATCCCAAAACAAGAGGTAAGAATGATTGAAACCCAATAGATAAGTGCTATTGAGGATGTGAAGAAATGAGAGCTTGTACACTGCTAGGTAGAGCTGTGTGCAACCGTTAAGGAAAATAGTACGGAGATGCCTAGGAGGACACCCAGGACAGAACTGCGGCAGTCTCTCCCTGTTCATTTTACTTACCATACTTTCAGGTATACATAGAAGCTACAGTATAGAAAAACAGGCATCTGTCTTGCCTCTTTCAAAAGAGACAAGCTACATTTGTACTTCTAATATACTTCTCTATTTTATTATTGGTTTCAATTCTTATTCTCTTACTGTCTGTGTATATTCAACTCTATTTTATCATTAGATCTTCATGTTCAGGGAAAAAAATGGTCTCTGAAGGCTTTAAGTGTCCATGAGTGAGGATGTCACAGACAATATCCACTGGAAAAAAGTGGGTTATACTATACCACCTGATTCAGTAATCTCTCTTCCTCTGTGTATATGCCCAGAGGAAATGAAATTGCCTCAGAAAGATACCTGCATTTTCAATGCTCAATGCAGCATTATTCACAGTAGACAAGATATGGAAACAATCTAAGTATCCTTCAACAGACAAATGGATAATATTTGCCATAAACGAAAGAACCTAGAGGGTATTATAGCAAGTGAAATAAGCCAAACACAGGAAAAAATAACTTCATTTATAATTTTAGAAAGCCAAATATACAGAGAGAAAGAATAAAAAAGTGGTTATAAACAAGGAGATAGCGGTCAAAAGTTTAAAGGTCAGTATAGCATTATTATGAATAAAGTATAGTGTGAAGTCTTTTCCAATGATTATTTCATTGTTGCCTCACAATATCAGTAATGAGCGATTAAGATTTTTAAACAGTCACTAGGCCAAGGGTACTTTACTAATAAGTGACAAGCGCCCTAATCTTTCTGCCCCAAAAGCCGAAGGCTCGTTGAGGATAGCCACTGTCTTTTATTCTTAGTTTAAAATGAAGACAATAAGAACTAACTACTTGACTTAGTAGCTAATAATGAAAGCAGGCAGATAGGCTAATTGGCTAATTGATTTACCTACAGATATTTATATGATCAAAGAGTTGATTAATGAAAACAAAACAGGGAGTACAGCCATTAGGGAAAAAACATGAATTACAAATTTAGACAATCTTAACCACACTGATTAAATAATCATTCTAATCTGAACTATCAGATTTGATCTAAACTATTATATAAGGTTTTAAATAACATAATTTAAAAGAGGTACGAATTAGAGACTGTGCAAAAGGGTTTCAGGTACCCAAAAACAATGATACAGGAAAGCAATCAGCCCAGTGAGATGCAGGTGTATACAGAAAGTATAAAGTAAGACAGAAGAGCTCTCTTGAAAAATGAAGGCCTCAAAGTCATTATCAAATGGTCAAGTCTTGACCTACATAATGTCCCTAGACTTTCCGTATACAACCTCAGAGAGTAGCTCTAATGCCTGTAGATGGATGAGAAAGTGAAGCATGAATGGCTACCAGAATTTCCTAATCTAGGAAGACCGTAACTTAAGGCAGCCATTTCCACATACTAGAGACAGTCAAACACAAGAGAGACAAACCAACCAACAAAACCTCTTCCACATATCAGACTGCTCCCTTAATTCTTATCCTTACTCTGAATCTCTGTCCTCTAAGACAAATTATTTCCTAGTTTAACTGCATGTTAGTCATTTATTAGCATTTTATGAGCATCTACTCATAAAACAAATGTCATAAGTTATAGTTCAATTGGCAGGCAAGTCCACAAAGCTTACTTTACCAAGCTTTACTACAACATTAATTACAGTTGAGTCTATTTTTATTTGCTTTTGTCTTTCCCAGACTTCACCTATCTCCATTCGTACATCTAGTCTCCCAAAGTTAGATAGAGACGGGTGGAGGGCACTGGAGTAACCGGAGGTCTGAGCAAATGAATAGGAATCATTAAACAACAGCTTGATGAAGAAGCCTTTACTTTCCCTAAATTGTTGCTCCCCAAAGCATTATCCTAGTCATTTTAATAGAACAACTTGCCTTTACTGTTCTACCCTTGTGGACAGCATTCCTCATCTCCTACTCCCCAATAGATGCCACTCTCAGATCTCCAAGCTCTTCATTCCACAGGATTTAGTTCTAACCTTACTCTTGATGTCAATTTCCCTGTGTTCTGTGGGAAATTTCCAAAACTACATTTCTCATTTCTAATTACAGCTCTATTGTGAAACATTTAAAAAGATGTGCGTGTATGGGGGATGAGGATTGGAGAGATGGATAAATAGTTAAAAACATTGCTGCTTTTCCAAGGACCCAGGTTCAATTCCCAGCACCTACACGGTGGCTCAGAACCATCTATAACTCTAGAACCAGGAGATCCAGCCCTCTCCTGTGGCCTCTGAGGGCAATGCATGCATATAGTATGCAGACACACATGCAGACAAAACATCCACATGCACAAAATAAATAAATAAATTTTAAGTGAAATAGGACAATATAATTTGAACAATTGAAAACATTATAGGCAGTCTAACTCAAGGCAGGTCTTTTTCTGTGGGTGGGCAGGTGGGGTTGTATTGCTGGGAATAAAATCTAGGGTTTCATATATGTTAAGCAAGAATTCTAAGGAGCTATGTCCTTAGTCCCTCAGACGTACCTCCAAGGTAATGCTTAATCAACAGAAGTTCAGGTGACATAAAGTAAGCACTTTAAAATCCCCACTATGAGTGAAGATATTATTGTGAAAGTCCATCTTAAGCTTAAGCTGTATGGAATCAGGTCTCACAAATGAACCATTTCATAAACTTTTCTCATTTCTCTGATTATGAGATTTTAAATCCTTTGAAAAGTCTAGCTTCTAACATTGGCATCCATGAGTATGGAGTAGAGTGTCTCCAAAAGTAAGCACAGCTGGAGAAAATGGCTTCCAGTGGTCCTTGAACACGTGATTCTATGTTATCTGATAAAAGTCTTGTATAAACTAACGAAATGGCAAAGAGTGCATGTCCATTGTACATGAAATGTGATACACAAGGGCATTTCCATCCAAGTATATACCATACATCTTATATTTATATACCTATTCCCGCCATACACTTTTACCCTCCTCTGTCCTCTCCATCCCATTAGCCCTCTTTGTTCCCTTTGACAGTTTTGCTTCTCCTTTCATATCACATATCCATAAATGTCTGTATGGATGTATATAGAACCTGGTACCCACAGTCTGAGACTCTTCATCTGCTTAATGATTATCTCCAGCTGCATCCGCTACCCTACAAACACAGCTTTCTTCTGATGGCTGAAATTTTTCCACTGTGCAAATCACATTTTTTTTAGCCCATTCCCTGTTGTCCAACACCAAGGTTGGTTTCACAGCTTACCTGCAGTGAAGGATACAATAAAGATTTGATATGCAAAAACTTCTGCGAGATGCCGATTGGCACCCTCTGCATAAATATCTACAAACGGTGTGGCTGGGGTCATACCGGAGAGTCGCTGCAGCTTCTGGAGAAAATCCCAGTGGCTCACACAATCGTTAGCCGTATTACATACACACAGGCCTGCCAAAAGTGTGGGAGGGTTCTCTTCTGTGCACGTCTCCATTAGCATTTGTTATTTGTTTTCTTCTCCACTTGTGTAAATGTGTTACATAAGTAAACAAAGATTGTTTTCCTCCCACTGGATAGGCTCTCTTTGCTCAATTAGGTTTTCTCTTTGCTGGACAGAAGCTTTTTGAATTTCATGAGATCCCGTTTGTCAGTTGCTAGCATTATTTCATGAATGACTAGAGTCCTGTTTAGAAAGTCCTTCTACCTCAAAATATTTTCCCTACTTTTTCGTTAGTGGTTTGAGTGTTGGATCTTGCATTAAGGTGCAGTTGACTTGTACAGGTTAGCAACAGATCTAGCTTCTTTCTTCTGCATTTGTATATCTCACACCACTTCCAAGGACCAGGTCCTTAACTGACAAGGCCCAATACATCAGTGTCTTCCTAACAGACTATGCCCTTGTGGTGTTGAAAGAAATCTTAACTAACCATACATGGAAAAAAAAGACTTTGTGGTGTACTTTTTTCCTATAAATTTTATAGTTTTAGGTAATATATTTAGTTCTATATCAATTAAGAGCTTTGGTTTTTTGATGTTGTTATTAATATGGTATAAGGTATGCAAAGTTCAGTATTTACATGTAGATACCCAACACCAGCTATAGGAAAAGCTTGATGAGAGCAGGTAGCATGAGTCGGACAGCTTTTTCCTCCTTTTCAAAATGGTTTTGACTAATGTAGGCCCTTTGGATTACTATATGAATCTTAGTTAGCTTATCAATTATAAGTACAAGTGTGAATTTGTTTGGGATTAGCCTACATATATCTGCATATTGAACAGTTTGCAGAGTAGTGCTATCCTAGTTAGTATTCTGATGCATAACACAAAATTCATTCCCTATTTGTTTGGGTTATCTTTGATTTCTGTGTAGCCTCATACCTTCTCAGTATGGAGAGACCCTCACACATATGAGAAAGACATAAGCTCCAAATGAAGGAAGTCCAAGGAGAACCTGGCTGAGAAAAGAAGCAGAGTGTTGCCATGGATACAAAACTAATCACAGGCATAGAGAATAGTGGTACACCCCAGGTATGGTAGATGGTGGGTAGTGTGCAAAAACAGAAGGAGTGATGAGCAGAAAGGGACGGACAGCACATCAGAAAGGAGGGAGCCTGAATATGGGGAAGGTTCACAAACTGAAATTCTTACAAAAGTCAAAGTAAAAAAACGAAAGAAAGAAAGAAAAAAGATTATGTAAATGACATGAGTTTAAACCACTGGGAAAACACGGGGCCTGTACCAACTGTACACACTGCTTCATATCACTCAAATTCATCAAGTACAAAACACTGTATAACACACACACACAAAAACGGTATGTGGAGAGTGTGGACAGTGCACACACACACACACACACATGGTTGAGAGAAGCATGTAGGAAAAAAAACAGTGGTATGTAGAGATACATTTTTTTAAATAAAAGAAATCTGGGTAGGAAGAAGAAAGTACAATGAGATTTAGTTAAAAAGAAGCAATTTCATAGCAATGAGTAAATCAGAGGTAGAAAGAGAAAAAAGGTAGAAAAATGATACTAACAAGTAGGAAAGAAAAATGCTAACTATGTTAACAAGAATCGAAGTGAGTCAAGACAAGTTTTTAAAATGTACATATCTATTAAGTATTCACTGACATTTCATAAGGGTGGGCATTAGTTAACAGCAGCTAATGTTCCTCTTCTTGTTTTAAAAACACAAAACCCACTAATGATAACGAGAGAAAAGAAATCACATCCTCCTGTTCTAGAACAGGGTCCATGGCACCTGCATATTCCCAGTACGCAGGCCAGGCTCAGCCTGCTCCACCTAGCAAGCAGCATAAGCACACACTCAAACAGTCCTGAGCTGGGACTGTCTGAGCAGCTATGGCTTGCTTTGGACAAGACCAGAAGTAAATGATCAATTTATTGAACCTTCTTCTTTATTTTTTATTTTTATTTTTAAGAGTTGGGTTTATTTATTACAATTTATTAACTTTGTAGCACAGATGTAGCCCCCTCCCTCGTCACCTCCCAGTCCCACTCTCCCTCCCTCTTCTCTCCCTATGCCCTTTTGATAGTCCACTGATAGGGGAGGTCCTCCTCCCCTTCTATCTGACCCTAGCCTATCAGGTCTCATCAAAGTTGGCTGCATCATCATCCTTTGTGGCCTGGCAAAGCTGAACATCCCAGGGGGAAGTGATCAAAGAGCTAGCCACTGAGTTCATGTCAGAGAGAGTCCCTGTTTTCCTTACTAGAATACCCACTTGGAGACTGAGCTGTCAATTGGCTTCCTTTAAACAGGGGGTCTTGGTCTTCTCCATTGATGGTTCTTGGTTACAGTACTGGTCTCAGCAGGGGTCCCTATGTCTAGGTTTTTTGGCTCTGTTGTTCTCTTTGGGGAGTTCCTGTCCCCTTCAGGTCTTTCTAATAACCTTCTTTCTTGAAAAAGTTGCACAGAGGGTTTCTGGGTTTTGTTTTTAACAACCAATCCAATGTATTGTTGAAAAAAAAAAGAAAAGAAAAAGCAAAACGAAGGGCTGGGGATAGTGCCCAGATAGTAAAGTGTTTCCCTAACAGCATATGAAGAGCCCTGGGATTTATCCCTGGTATCAGATAAACCAGATGTGGTGGCGCACACTTGTTATCATAGCAGGTTGATTAGAAGTTCAAGGTCACCCTCAACTACATAACTCAAAGCCAGCTTGAGATATAGGAGACCTTGTCTTAAAAAAATAAATAAAGTGGGTGAATGTGCTCGTGTGTGTGTGTGTGTTGCTAAACTGTAACTGCAACATTTAAAAAGTCACCAAATTTTCTGAGAAAGCGCCACATTGATTACCAAAGCGGTTGTACAAGTTTACATTCCCACCAGCAGTGGAGGAGGGTTCCCCTTTCTCCACATCCTCTCCAGCATGTGTTGTCACTTGAGTTTTTGATCTTAGCCATTCTGATAGGTGTAAGGTGAAATCTCAGGGTCGTTTTGATTGGCATTTCCCTGATGGCTAAGGATGTTGGATATTTCTCTAAGTGTTTCTCTATCATTCAATATTCCTCTATTGAGAATTGTTTAGCTCTGTACCCCATTTTTTAATTGGATTACTTGTTTTGTTGCCGTTTAACTTCTTGAGTTCTTTATATATTCTGGATATTAGCCCTTTGTCAGATATAGGGTTGGTGAAGATCCTTTCCCAATCTGTAGGCTATCATTTTGTTCTGTTGACAATGTCCTTTGCTTTACAGAAGCTTTTCAGTTTCATGAGGTCCCATTTATTCATTGTTGATCTTAGAGCCTGTGCTATTGGTATTCTGTTCAGGAAGTTGTCTCCTGTGCCAATGAGTTCTACGCTCTTCCCTACTTTTTCTTCCAATCGATTTAGTGTGTCTGGTTTTATGTTAAGGTCTTTGATCCACTTGGACTTGAGTTTTGTGCAGAGTGATAAGTATGCATCTATTTTCATTTTTCCACATGTAAACATCCAGTTAGACTGGATCATTTCTTGAAGATGCTGTCTTTCTTGCATTGTATGGTTTTGGCTCCTTTGCCAAAACTCAAGTGTCTGTAGATGTATGTGTCTATTTCTAAGTCTGCAATTCGAATCCACTGATATACCAGTCTATTTTTATGCCAGTACCATGCCCTTTTTATTACTGTTGCTCTATAGTACAGCTTGCTATCCGGAATGAAGATACCTCAAAATCCAACTATACCGCTCCTGGGCATAAACCCTAAAGATGCTCCACCATTCAACAAGGATATTTGCTCAACTATGTTCATAGTAGCTTTATTTATAAAAGCCAAAATCTGGAAACAATGTAGATGTCCCTCAACTGAGGAATGGATACAGAAATTGTAGTACATTTACACAATACTACTCAACAATTAAAAACAAGGAAATCATGAAATTTGCAAGCAAATGGATGGAAGTAGAAAAGATCGTCCTGAGTGAAGTAACCCAGAAGCAGAAAGATACTCATGGTATACACTCACTTATAAATGGATATTAGCCATATAATATAGAATAAACATACATTCTTTAGTCCTGGAAAGGCTAGACAACAAGGAGGACTCTAGGGAAGATGCTTAATCCTCATTCAGAAGGGCAAACAGGATAGACATGGGAAGTGGGAGAAGACAGGAAACAGGACAGGAGCCTACCACAGAGGGCCTCTGAAAGACTCTATCCAACAGGGTCTCAAAGGAGATGCTGAGACTCATAGCCAAACTTTGGGCAGGGTACAGGGAACCTTAGAGAAGAAGCAAGAGATAGAAAGACCTGGAAGAAACAGGAGCTCCACAAGGAAACCAACACAGCCAAAAAATCTGGGCCCAGTGGGGCCTGCAGAGACTGATGATCAATCAAGGACCATCCACCGAGAGGATCTAGATACCCTGCTCAGATGTAGTCCGTGGGCAGCTCAGTTTCCATGGTTGTCCCCTAGTGAGGATTGCATGGGCAGTCTCTGGTATAAACTCAGTTGCTGCTCTTTGATAACCTGCCCCTGGCAAGGCAGCCTTAGTAGGCCACGGAGAAGAGGGATCCAGACAGTCCTGAGGAGACCTGATGGGCTAGAGTCAGATAGAAGGGGAAGAGGATCTCCCCTCTCAGTGGACTAGGGAAGGGACATGTGGGGTACACCAGGAGAAGATGAGGGAGGGGGCTACATCTGGGATGCAAAGTGAATAAATTATAATAATATTTTTTTTAAAACACCAATTTAACAGCTTTTGTCTAGGGACAATATTATGAACGGAGAGTCTAACTTAACTTAGTGTGGTGTTTTGAATGAATGGTCTCCCATAGGCTCAAATGGTTGAACGCTTGGTCCCCAGTTTGGGCACTGTTTGGGAAGGATTGGAGGTAGTCCTTGTTGAAGCAAATATGTCAGTGGAGATGGTTTTGAGAGGTTTAAGACTTGCACCATTTCTAATTTGCTCTTTCTGCTTCATTCTTATGCCAGGAGTTCAAAAGTCAAAATGTGCTAAGCACCCTTATTTCCAGTTCAAAAACTTGCTTCTCCTTGCATCGGGACCCTATGAGTATCCCTATGTCTGTAACTACCACTGTATTAATTCTGCATTCACTAGACACTTGTCATACTTCATTTAACCATATTTATTTGGCATGAAACCACTTTAGGTATCTTTCCATATTAAAATTTTAAGCCATACAAAGTTATCAATTACATATACATCAGTTACATATATATCAAGTATATATTTATAAAATATTAAAATATATATTTATATATTTTTATTAGCAGTATTATATTTAATGATATGAGTAATGTTCATTTGAAGACATAACTGCCAGAGGTTAGCATGTTCCCTTATTTGCTCTACATAAGGCTTACTCAAATAAAATGCAAGCAATGTAAACTATTAGCAATATGTATAAGACTGGACTGTTGTCAAAAAATAATATTTGCTATTTTCAGCTAAACTAGTTAAATGAATACTATTGGCCTTGCACCATAATGCATCAGTCACAGGCCTAAACCACAGATCTCCAGAAACCGGCACATTTGTTAGTATAAGTGTTTTCTTACCATACCAAATTCTTCCAGAACTAGCCAAAGAAACTGCTGAACCTAAAAAGTTACTACCATCTAGAACCTCATGAATCTTATTTTTTAATGTAAATTTGTGGTGGAAATGCAAGGGAGAGCAAGGGGCTGGAGAGAGGCTCAATGACTAACAGCTTGTACTGCTCTTGCAGAGGAACCAAGTTTAATTCCTAAACCCCATGCTGAGTGGCTCAAAACTGCTTATGGCTCCAGGTCCGGGATCTGACACCTTCTTCTGGATTCTGTGCATAAAGACATCCTCAGGCACCCTCACATAGATATGGTTAAAAATAGCATGGAAGACATGCAAGTGGTCAAGATGCTCCTGAGAAGCTGCTCAGGAACTTTGATTCAGAAGTCAGAATCAAATCAAATCACAAATCACTGATATGTCGCTAAGAAGGATGGCTAATGTTTTAGCCATTTTGGAAACCACCTTCACAGTTCTCAAAAATGTTAAGCACAATGTTACCATATGATCTGTAATTCCAGTTCTCATACGCCCAAGAAAAATAAAATCATATGCCTATGTAAAAACTTGTACATGGAGATCACAACAGCATTATTCATAATCAAATGGCTGTATAGCAGCTGCTTTTGATGAATAGCACTAGCCCCCTCTTGGGCCCAGAAGGAAACTGAAAGCAAGACGAAAACCTGACATCAGCCTTCATTTTGTGTTTGTCACTTTCCTCATTTTGGCTAAAGACTCAGAGAATCTGTAATGGAAGTTTTGGGTTCTTTAAAAACTCAGTTGTTATGTAAATATGTTTTTGTTTTTATCCCAAATGTGGGATTTTAGTTTGTCCACAGCTGAAAATTGTCTTGTACAGGTCATGGTCTTTGACAGCTGGTAAAGGCCTGCCTCGTGCAGCACAGAGAGAGGTGTGGTCTAGGGCTCTGAAGATATAAATATGAGAGCCCAGAAAGAGAAGGTGGTGGCATGTGGCGAGTGGCAGTTTGGAGAGGCCAGAGACAGATGGTGTGGCTGCTGTGACGGCTTGGAGACAGACAGAGCAGCTTGGAGATATTTGAAATAATCTATTATTATGAGGTACTGGTGACAGTTGTATTACTCAGAGAACACACCAATGGCCACCAAACCTCAGACTTTCAAAGGGTAACTTATGGTATTTGAGTCATATCTCAATAAAAATAAAAAGAAGCCAAGTATGGTGGTACACTCTTTAATCCAAGCACTTAGAAACAGGTAGAGCTCTATGAGTTCCAGGCCAATCAGGGCTACAAAGTGAGACCCTGTCTCAACAAAAAAAGAAAACAGCCTCCCCCCCCCCCAAAAAAAAAGGGTAGGGGCTAGAAACATGGCTCAGCAGTTTAGAGCACTTGCTACTGTTGTAGAAGACCTGGATGCAATTCCCAGTACTTAGATGGTGGCTCACAACTATTTATAAGTCCAGGTGATCTGATGCCCTCTTCTTGCTTCTGTGGGCAGGTACCCACATGGTGCACATACCTGCTTGCTGGCAAGATACTCATACATACTAAATAAAATAAATAAATCTAAGGGTTTTTTAAAAATTAAAAGCAAATAAGGAAGAAAGTTCTTTTGGAAATATCACAATGAAATCCTGGCTATTTCTCCATAGTAAATGGCAAAAGGCTACATGACTTACAGAAAGAACTGCAAGGAAGCAATGAATTAAAAACCAAAGATCCCATTTGTGCCTCGGAACATTGTAGTAACCTATTTCCAAAGTTCAGCAAAAATAAATAAATTAATAAACCAAAACACATATTCATTACTTTGCATAGCTGAAATTAAATCATTGGACCCTCTGCCACTGAGGGTCACAGTCATAGAGCTCCTCACAGCAGTTTCCCACGTCCTCACTAGCAATTTACTGTTAAGTGTTAACACATGGCTTTTTTTTTTCATCTTCCTCTATTATATATACAAATATTAGTGGTCTGTATTTTTAACCGCTTTGTTGCTTACAAAATAGTTCAAACATACAAATTTGGATTTAAATAATTTGAACATATAATGCATCCACTTACTTAGCAAAGCAGGTAAAATATTCTAAATTCAATTACTAATTTACTTGTGCGATCAGCCCTTTTGGAGAAAGAGAGAACTCGCTAATTTAGTCTTGCTCTCTCAAACACATCTTCACTGGGCCTATGCAATTGGTCCGCGGAGGAACTGGCATCACAGCTCACAAGGGAGTTTTAGGCAATCACTGACATGTTTACCACCTGTAAAGTCTCTGCCATTCTCTGTTTTAGCAAAAGAAACAAGCTCCCCCTCATTTCAGCAGCAACAGTTATGGGGAAATAAGTTAGAAAATGATTAGAGGTTTCCTTCCATCCAAAATTTTCACTCTCTTAGAAACAAGGTCATCTACCATCTTCCTTTACCTGTGTACTCTCAGCTCAGTTGCATCTCATTTTAACATCAACACCATTTTTCAAGGCAACTTTACAAACAACATATTATCATTAACTCTGCAAGGCTGATATAACACCTTTGCATGTACCCATTTTACAGGCATGAACAAGAGGCTCATCAGTGCATGACTGGCATGGAGCAGAGTGAAGGCTGTTGATATCCAATTTCTGAGCAGCATGGCCTTGGACACTTAACTTTTCTGAAGCGCAAAATCAAGATGATAATGTTTGCCTTGTAGCTACAAAAATAAGATTACATGATATACATAAACTACTTTACACAGAATCTGGCATAAAGTAAGGACTAATGAGTATTAGCTGCTGCTGCCCTTTTCTTGTTAATTATACAAAGACAAAGAGCTCTGTGCAGGGAGCCAAGGCCAAAACTAGGTATTCTTCAATTCCTGACCACATTGTTTTTTTCCCCAAACAGCCCAAGCATTTCTGTTTCTACAGTGTATGTTAACATTGCCTTTTCAGCGAAACACCATGGTGATCATTCTAGTATTCTAAGAATCAAAAGCCAATACCAATGGCAACAACTGCTAACATCATAAAGGGTAGCTAGACATTATATATGTCTTGTACTCTTCTCCTCACAAACTAAGCCTTAGCCATGTTTTCACATCAAAATATCAACTTACCAGACACTCAGGGGGAATGGCAGCATGATAAACTAAATCAAAACCCAGACTGCAGAAAATTCTATAGCCAAACCACCCACGGTCCTCAAAAGATAAAATTACAAAGGGAGAGAAAAAGAGGTGAAGAGGGAGAAGGATTTAAATGCTTTTAATTCTCTCACAAAAAGAGGCCATAGTGCAACCTCATGTACATTGTCCTGAGGGGACAAATACACTAGTCACATAACCTGAAGATCTAGGAATATTTTGACTTCAGAACATTTCTTTGTAAATCAACAAACTGACACTTCAAAAAAAAAAAAAAAAAGAAATAGAGTAACAGCGTGTAACCTTCATATTGCCTATGCTGCAGCCGAATATGAAAAAGTCTTATTCTAGAGAGTGTTTCCAAAGACTTCAGATGTACAAGTTTTTAAAATGAGTCCCACCCCAAATCTGTAAGAGATGGCTGAAGCAAAGATCAAAGGAAATAAAAATAAAACATGAGAGAAGCCACAAAGGAACACGTATGTAACTGTTCCTTTGAGAGAAAATCCACGTCTTCAACAGGATTAGCTGTAACAGGAACTGATCTAGAAGTAACCTACCTACCCCGGTGGGAGATGGAAATTTTAGTACCTACTTAGGAGTAGTCATCTTAAGGAACAAATAATAAAGAGTAATATGACATTTCAATATGGGCGTGCATTATACTAAAAACCATATTTCCATACTACTCTCCCCCCCCCCAATATCTGAGACAGCTCACAGGGGTACATTATAATCTGTGACAGTTTCATTATGAAATGTTGTGAACGACTGGGCTTCAGCTGGTGGTACTGCTTTGGGAGGCTGTGGAAACTTTGGGGGAGGATACAGATGGAGGAAGCAGGTCACTGGGGTGTGACTTCGAAAGTTACACTAGGTCCCTAGTTCTTTTCTTCTCTCTGCTGCCTGTCTGCCATGAGATAAGTAACTCTCCTCTGCCACATACACCCACTGCCCGCAATGGCACAACAGCCACTGGTGGAACCTCTGAAATCAGAGGCCAAAACAAACCTTTCTTCACTTAAATTGCTTCTTCGAGTATTTGGTCTAACACATCTACACAAAGGTAACTAACAAACAAAAAGAAAGAACATAATTGAGCAAAGAGAAAGAAAATGAAGTAAGAATGTTAGGACTGAGTCAACAGTGAGTTTATCATTTCAACCACATGGCACAAATTCCCATACTACTGTCAGGGAAAGGCCACCCGTTAGGCTCAGAGAGCTCCCCTCTGAAGACAGACACGCCATCAGCTTTAAGAGCTGTGGTGCCTATGCATATAAACAAGCTGGTCAAAGGAAACAGGAGCAATTTACCACAGGGTTCTAATGTTTAAAATGCTGAAAACAAAACAAGAAAGTAGTAGTAGCTCATCTTCATTGACCCCCTCCTCCCCGACATCATGTGCTAAGCCTTTGCCTGCAAAAACTCAGGAAATGCTCTCTACATGAAAATCTAAAGCACCAACAGGAGTCAGCAGAGCAGAGTCAAGTTCAGAACTCCAGCTGCAGAGCCCCTGGCCTAACCCTCAAATCATTCATCCTCACTAATAAGGTGAGGACATAAGCATCTGCCTTCAGCTAAAAGTAGTATTTGTCGATCAAATATTAGCTCGTTTTGGTTGAGAATCAGCCCTGAAGATCAGCTGTTAATAGTTCCCGCAGTAGCAGTAGTAACAAAACTAACAAGGGCACTGGGATAAAGGAGATAATTCTCAGCAAGAATGCTACAGTAAGAAGTGTAGTAAATTCCACAGTGCTGTTTGTTTTAATGGCTCTCAATAAATGTTAATTGCATTATACTAAAGAAAGGTTCTGTAAGAGCAATTTTACCCTGCTCTAAAACAATGCAGTCAACATGTATAGTTCTCATATATTCTGATTTGATCCAGGTAAAAATTGATTGGCTTTAAAACAATGTATCAAGTGTGTTATCACTAGTTCTCCAGGAAATGATAATTCTGATTACTAGGTATATTAAAAAAAAATCAACAGAGCTAAAAGTAAATACACACTTGCTTGAGTGAAGCAAAATGATAACATATGCATATATACATATATTTCATAATCAACCAATACAAAATAATATTTTCTTGTGAAAATTAAGGAATCAAGAACATAACAAAGTAGGCAGCTAACCCACCTCTTCACAGACCTGGCCAAGGGCCACAACTGAAAATAGTTCTGAGTGGTTACCAATTAACTAGCAGTTATTTCATTGCCAACATTCTACAATACAATGTGCTCATAACTTGTGCGTGGATGTGTGTGTGTATTTGTCTGTACAGTTTGAATGGACATCAGGTTTTATGTGTGCATAGCCAATAATCTCATGGATATATGTGTCTGTACATGTGTGTCTGTGTGTGTGCATGTTGCTAACAAATGAACACAGGATATTGCACACACTAGACAAGGGCCCTACCACTAAGCTACATTCTTCACTCTTGGATTTGGTTTAAGACAGACTCTCACGAGTTCTGTAGACTGGCCTTGAACTGACTGTGTAACTCAGGCTAGCCTTCTCCTGCCAATTTCCCTGCTTTTGGCTCCTAAATTCCAAGACTACAATATGTATCAACATGCTTGGGTGGAATGATCATAAAATTCTGACACAGAAAATTTTCAAGGAGTTTCCAAAAACTTAGCTCAGTTGTAAAATTACCTAATTTAAACACCTATAGACTAGTTAACTGACTTCTGCAGATATCTAGTTATTAAATATATCAACTTAAATCTAGAGCTATGTGTAAAAATAGATAAATTTTGAAATAGTTTCATATATTTCTAAAAGAACTGATTTGCAGTCTTCCAAAGCCATCTCTAGTGTGTGTAAGCACAACCACGACATAAGTATATTAAGGCCATGAAAGAAGCAATTAATAATAATAATAAGGCAAGAAGGCAAGCAGCCCAAGAAAATAGTGAACAAATATGAATAGTAGAACTTTAGTATGGGAAATCCAAAATACAATAAAATATTTGATAAGATTATCAACTTTACCAATAATCAAGGTACTACAAACTACAAAGTTATCACTTTCAACCAGCAGATACATCCACCTAGCAATGACAGATAATACACAGGTTTAACAAAGGTAAGGAAAGCAGCTGCATTTATATATTGTTAGTTAAAATGTAAATGAATGTAGCCTTTGAAGTGACGGTTTGAATGAACATCAGGTTTTATGTGTGCATATCCAATATTCTCATGGGCGTGTTCTCATCCAGATAAAACAAATACAAGATATTTACTGATACATATTTTGAAACAGAGAAAAAATGTTTAACTTGGTTGGAATAGCAACTTGACTTAGCTGGTAAAGGTGATTGTTGCCAAGCCTGAGGACCTGAGATCCCAGATCCTGGAGACTGACAAGGAGAGAGAACCAACTCCCACAAGTTGTCCTCTGCCTTCCATAAGCATACCAGTAGACATGTGTGCCTATACACATACACACAAATGCACAAAAATTAAATTAATATTTCTTAAAAGCAGGTATCTTTAAAAAAACAAACCTTAATCTCAATATTCATCAAAAAGACACTGGCTAAATAAATGACATGATATACATTCAATTGTAAAGTTTGGCAGCTATTGAAAAGATAAAATGGCTCCTCCATAGTCCAGCATACAAAAATACCCATGAGTGTAAGGGGAAATGGACCAATAATAACTTAAAAGGTATTTTCCTTTTTGTGTCTGAGTGAATGTGTATGTTTGTCTGTATGTGAGCAACAGATCTAGAGAAGCCAAGAGTCTTTTGATTCCAAAAACCAGCAATCCAGTTCACACTAGCACTAGCAAGTTAAGTAACTGATTAGCTCATTTAACTGCGAAATAATGACTAGGTCTTATTTAAGATTCAACAGGATTCAAAGATTCTCTGTGCTCAAGCATACAAGAGTGTGCTCGGTCAGTCTGTGTGCTGGCCTCTCTCAGTGTACAGATCTAGACAATTCCCCCCAAAGACTCATATGTTATAGGGCTTGGCACCCACAGATACTGGTACCATTGAGCAATGATAGAAACCTTAGGCAGAGTCTAGTTGGAAGGGACAGGTGACTAGGAGGCATGCCCTTGTTCCAGGCCCTTCTTTTTTCTGCTTTCTGGGTTCTATTAGACATCCAGCTTTGCTCTACTACACAATCCCTGCCATGACCTCCTGCCTCACAGTGCCAAGAAAGGACAGATAAGAGACTGAGGCCTAACACCACAAGCCAAACTAAATACTTCCTCCTTTGAGATCCTACAACCCCATACTTGTCAGAGTGATGGAGACAGCCCCCTCTTTCCCACAGCAGGTGTGCTGCCCTCATGGTGCTCTCCTGTCTTCATATAGTTCAGCAACACCAACAGGATGAGTCTGGCCCCTTACCTCAGGTAAGTACACTAAAACTGTTCTGGTCACATGGCCATCCATTTTACAACAATTGATATGTCCAAGGGAATGGGGAATTATGAAAGACTATGCTACCACCTAAAATAAAAAAATAGAGAGCAGGTACTATTAGATAGCCTAGAATTTTAACTCTATATACTTCCACTTATTCAAATTCATTACAGAATGCAATCAAGTATCATATATATGGTTTACTTTTTAATTCAAAGAGAAAGAAAATATTGTAACATAGTAAGAAATAAAGCCCAAGTTCTAAAATGTGCAAGTTTGAGGTATCAAAGGAAATGCTGAGACTCATCTCCAAACTTTGCGCAGAGTGCAGGGAATCTTATGAAATAAGAGAGAGATGGGAAGACCTGAGGGGGACGGGGGGGGGGGGGGGGGGGGG
>CM053755.1:29300111-29315629 GCA_028658305.1 Pachyuromys duprasi | reverse complement strand
AGTGGCTGGCTCTTTGATCACCTCCTCCTGAGAGGGGAGCAGTCTTACCAGGCCACAGAGGAAGACAATGCAGCCAGTCCTGATGAGACCTGATAGGCTAGGGTCAGATGGAAAAGGAGGAGGACCTCCCCTATCAGGGGACTTGGAGAGGGGCGTGGTTGGAGAAGGGCGAGGGAGGGCTCTCAGCTCCCGCCCCAGTGCCCGCCCTGCCCACCACCACACCTCCTCTAGGATGGTGGTCAGGGACCAACCCCGGCAACTGTGAGCCCCAGTAAATGTTTCCCTTTGTAAGTTGTCTTGGTCATGGTGTCTCTTCATAGCAATGGAACAGTAACTAAGGCAGTGACCTAGTTCTGCACAAATGGACAGAATCTTAATAATTCCCCAATAGGCCTTATCAAAGCAACACTGGAAAGACAAACAAAAAAGGAACACAGACTTAAGTTAATTCTCAATGACAAAGGTAAGTGAAGACCTCCAGAGAGACTACAGAACAATTTTCTGACATCAGAAAGTCTCTACTCGTATCCCATAGCCCTTTACTCCTTCCTCCCTCATCCTATAATCTTATCAACTGAGTCCTGCAAGCAGGAAAGCTCTGAAGCATTTACACCAAAGCAAATATTCACTATCTATGACTTTCAAATATCCACTCTACAATAGCAAACTAGAGTTTATTATCTTATATACCACTATAGTAGAGAAATTAGTAAAATTTGCCCTTTAATTGACCTAGAGGTTAAAATTCAGCATTTACGGGCTCTTTTTACAAATAAATTTAACAATGAAAAATTGTGTTTGGGAGTTGGAGAAGAGCTCAGAGGATAACAGTACTGGCTGCTCTTCCAGAGAACCCACATTATGGATCACAACCATCTATAACCCCATTTCAGGGGATCCAATGCCTCTTATAGCTTCAGGCATCAGGCAAGCACATGGTACATATACAGACATACATGCAAAACACTCATACACATAAAATGAAAATAAATAAATCTTTTTTAAATTTTCATTTAGCAGATATAAAGGGCTTACTGTGGTTAAATACCCCTCAAGACAGGGTTTTGGTTTGCTTTTTTTTTAAAGATTATTTATATATACAGTGTTCTGCTTGCATGTGTGTCTGCATGCCAAAAGAGGGCACCAGATCTTATTATAAATGATTATGAGTCACCATATGGTTGCTGGGAATTGAACTTAGGACTTCTGGAAGAACAGCCAGTGCTCTTAACCTCTGAGCCATCTCTCCAGCCCTAAATAACTCTCAAACAGAGCCTCCTCATTTTGATATTCACCTCTATAAAGAAAATTAGTTCTTCCATGACAGGCAAAGCCATACTCTGTTCATTTATGTTTTCTGTCCATATTTCCTAGCCCCTTACATAGTGCTCTATGACTACTTTGGGAAGTAACATGTGTCACTTTGGGGAAAGCCACAGTAATCAAAGAGGCTATTTCAGAAAATACATCAAACCTCCATTATCTACTTATGTACCAAACTCCTTCTTCACGTACCATAAACTAAGCCATAAGCACATTCCAAGCCCTACAAAATCTAACTTGAATCCACTTCCTCCAGGAAGTCTATCCAAACCACCCTGGGCTCCAAGCACCATCAGGAACAACTTTATAAATATACACTATGAGAACTACGGAAGCACTAAAGTACAAACTGGAATAACAGTCACCTCTCCCCTTTGTAATTTACAGCCGGGTTAGAAGGAAAGAATACAGGTGAAAATAGAAACAAGCCAGCGAGGTGTGGTGGCATAGGCCTGTAATCCCAGTAATCCACGAGGCTGAGACAGGTGGACTTCTGTGAGTTCAAGGACAGCCTAGTCTACAAAGTGAGTCTAGGACAGCCAGGGTTACACAGAGAAACCCTGTCTTGAAAAACAAAACAAATAGAAACAAGCCAAAAATAATATTTTTCTTTTTCTTTTTTCAGATCCACCTCATAAGACAGTTGCAGCTTTATGGTACTAACACATCTCAGATGACAGAATGTGTGCTGAAAGTGTGTGTGCTGAAATATATACTCACAATGTGACACTTTTGCACTGTTTTATATTATTTTTAATTTGTGTAAAGTTTAAAACAAAAGAGACTGCCTTATGTAGATAATCTTTTTTTTTTAAGCTCTAGTTATTTTTATGTGCACGGGTGTTTTATCTGCATCTATGTCTGTGTGCCATCAGAGAGCCTGGTGCCCATTGTGGCCAGAATTAGGCGTCAGAGCCGCCAGCAGTTGTAAGCTGACATATGGGTGCTGGCAACTGAATCCAGGTCATCTGGAAGAGAAATCAGCATGCTTAACCTCTGAACCATGTCTCCAGATCTGATTAGCATCTTCCCGACAAACAGGAACTTGAATAATAACTTTACAGTGCCTCAAACAATGTGTGTTCAATAAGAACATACCTTCTCATGTAAAGAATATGTGTAAACAAACAAACAGAAAAGTAGTAATGATCTTAGGCTCTATTGCTCCAACAGCTCTAAGAACAGAGGCAGAAAAGAACACATTTGCTTGTTATAACTGTGACAGGGGAGCTCTATACTAAGAATAATAATTTACCAAGTTATCTCAGATTTCTTTTTCTTTGGCTTTCAAGTTTTGAGCAACAGTTCTAAGAATTAAACCCAAGGCCCAATATGTATTGGGCCTAGGCAAGTACTCTGCCTATATCCCTGCCACTGTCACCATTGAAAAAATATTGAAACAAGGTTTTCCTCAGTTGCCCACACTAGCCTCAAATTTGAAATCTTCCCATTTCACTGGGCACAGTGGTGCATGCCTGTAATCCCAACACTCAGGGAGGCAGAGGCAGGTGGATCTCTATGAGTTCACAGCCACCTGGTCCAGAAAGCAAGTCCAGGACAGTCTAGGCTACCCTGTCTCAAAAAAACAAAAACAAAAGAAACAAACAAACAAAAAAAACCTCTTCCTGCCTCAGCCTCCTAAACAGAAGCATGTATTACACATACAGCTATTTCAGAAATTTCAGCATAACCCTTTACAGTCAATGTCTTACATGTTCTCCAGGTGATATTCAATCTTCAAGTCACTAAATCTCTTGAGACCAATAAAAAAGTGAATCCCTAAAAAACAGGCTAGAGTATTCCAGAAACACACACACAGACACACACATATACAAGCAGCATTATGAATTAATCAGTATCATTTGCTGAATGTTTTAATTGAGCCAAAGACACCACAGAGGACAAAATTATAAAACATGAACTTTTTTGCTCATTTTATACCATACTATGGGGGACAGGACATGCAAAAATAATTATACAGAAAGTATATATATATATATATATATATATATATATATACATATATAATATGAAATGAGTAGGAAGAGTAAAAAGAGTTCACAAAAGGAACATGCTACCTTTACGTTTTAAATTAACAGAACTGAGAAATCTGAGTGAAGTTTTAAAGAATAGGTACGGTTCCAAGGGTACACATTAAAATAAGGGAGAATATTCCAAAGAAAGAAATAGGATATTTAGGGGACAATAAGCCAACAATTTTATTTCATACACTCTACTGTGGAAGACTAATTGAAAATAAAGCCAGAGAACAGATCAGTGCCAGACACTGGAAAACTTTAAGTGCTAGGCTATGGTACAACTTTATTTTGATAGTAATGAGGGCCGTGGTAGGCCTTTTAGTAAAGTAATACAACACAAGTACAAATTCACATGACAGGGGTCGGGGGATGGCTCCGGAAGGGAAGCACAAGCATGTGTCCCGGAACCCTCAGCACCGTGTACACGCCAGGGTATGGGTGGGTATGGGAGCCTGTGGAAGAGCACTCAGCTGGCCAAGGTGCTGACAAACCCTGTCTCAACTTATAAGGAGGTGGAGGCTGATCAAAGAAAACAGCAAACATCAACTTCTGGCTTCTATGTGCACACCCTGTACTCACACACATACAAGCATTCACATACAGGAACACCATGCGCGTGCCTGCAAATATCAGGATCTTTTTTTTTTCCAATAAAATTTAGCAAAACCTAAAAGAGGAGGCTGGCAAGACGTCTCAGCAGGCAAAAGTACTTGTGGCCAATTCTGATGACCCGAGTTCCATTCCTGGAACCTACATGGTGAAAAGAGAAAACCATTCCCAGAAGTACCTATGTACACATGGCACACAACACACACAAATAATTTTATTAATAGTTATTTTTATTTTGTGTGTATGAGTATTTTGCCTGCATGTAAATGTACTGTGTGTATGCTTGGTGCTTGGTGGAAGCCAGGAGAGGGAACTGGATCTCCAGGAACAGCAGCTACAGACAGTTGTGAGCCACCTTGTGGGTGCTGGGAACTAAATCTGAGGCCTCTGAAAGAGCAGCCAGTCCTCTTAACTGCCAAGCCATCTCTCCAGAACCAAATAAATATTTTAAAAACAAAATAAACAACTAAAGAAGGGACTCAGTATGGAGTATGGGACAACTTTAATAGTACATTTGTAATTAGGCCTGAATTATAATTATAGTGGGAAAAAAGGGGTCAAGGTAATATGCCCATAGAATTCAGAAAGCTTTTAGCATACCATATCAGAGTCTAAGAACTCTAGCATGGCTGAGATTCAGGGGATAATAGGTGTTTAAGCATGCACTTCTGAATTCCAATTCATTCAGCACAACTTCCTAGATAAACACACACACACACACACCACATACCCCTATTTCCACATTCATACTTTTGTAAAATAGTGGAAGAAAGGCTTGAGGGAGAAATTATATATAAAAGAAACCAAGTAATGTAGAGCGAGTTGTGCAACAAACAGAGCTCAAACACCTGTAAAGGCCAAAGGCATTTGCAATCACATCTATTGCAAAATGGAAAAACTGCAAAACCAGTCATACTGCGGGCTTGACTAATGACATCAGATATATCCATTAAACTTGGCAAGAGGGTGAAACTGGATGAATGGTGTTATTGAGGTCCCTGTCCTCTGCAACAGAGGGGATGATGGGTCCTTTCTAGAATCTAGTGAAATATGTAGACCCTCTCCCAGACAAATGATAAACACAAAATTTAACATGTGAAGTGTTTACAGACTAAAGTCAATCTAGAGGCTTTTAACCCATAAATTCCAAGTTAAGAACCTCTGCTACGTAACAGCAGCAACTATTTTATCATATATCCTATAACTTTTAAAAATTTTTACAGCAAATCAAACAAATGTCTATTTATGATATATTCACACTGTATACAAAACTGATAAATTATGTGCTTCATGAAACATATACAAAATATAAAGTTAAGAATCATCAATTACAACAAACTAGATAATTACTTTACTCATTGATTCATGAAAAGTTATGTGCCTTTTCTAATAAATACTATTATCAATTCCACTACTTTTTTGACAGTATTACAACTAATCATGGTTTTCGTTTTGTTTTGAATCTTGCTTTCTTAGTTTTTAAAATAGTATAGCTTGATGCTCTAGTACTAAATTCAGCTCATTTTTATAATAAATAACTATTTTGCTTGGTTTTAATGGTTAGCACAGCTGAAAAACATACTTTGCAAAGATGAATAAAACCCAAAGAAGAACTCCATTACTGGCTGTACTGAATAAAACATGATATTCAATTGCAATTCCACTCACCATTTACGCAAAGGCTTTTTGCTAAAATTCAGCTACTGCATTTCCATATTTCCTGATGGCAATCAGTTGTTCTTACAAGCTAATCAGATGAAATTACCTTTTTATATTTCCAGCAGATGGGCTCAAAACCACTAAAACGTCTCTTTTACAAGGTTTTTATACAGGTTACAAAACTTCGTTCGTGAATACAAGTGTTCGCATAAAAACGTTCTTCAAATTAACACTCATCATTAACAGCAATTAAGTCCAATAGGACAGAAATGCTTCCAAACGCCATTTTTCCATATCCTCTCTCCACAGCACTGAACTCTGTTTTCTTCCAGAAGGTAATTACTCATTGAGTCACTGTTAAGAAAGTGCCATTATCACAAAGGGGCAGATTAAGTGTGCTTGTATATTAAGACTGTATACCCCACACAATCACATGTCACAAAAAATGTCAGCAAATGGTCTTTTTATGAATGAAGCCATCATCAAGCTAGATGACTCTTAAATCGCTTGTCTGAAGGTAACCAGTTACTCTCTGTGAAATACAAAGCTGCATAGTGACCACGCAATACAAAATGGTGTCAGGTGTGTGTCTACCATGTAAAACAGTAAATCCAAGATTCTCTTTACCCACACTTCCCAAAACTGCCCAATATCACAAAAGACTGAAAGTGAAAGAACCTGTTCATAGACCTCCAATATCTCTTACCTCTCCCAAACAGTGTGATATAGATCCAACTTAAAAACACTATCACATACAGAGCCTTATTCCAAGACCCTTTATCAGTTCCTTACAATTAATTTCCCTTGCACTTTCCAACTGCGCTGTAACCATACCTAAAATAATAACAGTTTGGCACAAGACAACACCATTCTCTCAACTTACACCTGGCTAAGGGCATCAGTTGTATACACACAGCTATAACAAGGTCCAAGAATCTTTCATTTCAAAAGTGTGTGTGTGTGTGTGTGTGTGTGTGTGTGTGTGTGTGTGTGTGTCCATGTCACAGCATTGTGTAGAGGTCAGAAGATAGTTTGGGGAAGCTCGTTCTTTTCTTCTCTCAGGTGAGTCCCAGGGATTGAGCACAGGTTATCAGGTTTGGCAGCAAGCACATTTATTTACTGAACCATCTCAGCTGCCCAAGATCCTAAGACTTAATGACATATCCTGCCTTAAATCCTTTCTGGAATACAGAAGGACATAAATAAATTACAAAAAATATTGAAAGCTGGGGGTTTCCAACTTGTCTGACCAAGCTCACTTATACAGTAAGGTGTGTTGAGACAAGGAGAAGGCATTTTTGCACTGAAAACAACTCTACCGCATCAGTTTTAAAATGTCAAATGAAGCTGGGCATGGTGGGGCACACCTTTAATCCTAGTGCTCAGGAGAGGCAGGGCAATGAGTTCAAAGCTAGCCTGGTCTACAAGGTAAGTTCCAGTGCTACACACTGAGAGCCTGTCTCAAAACAGTAAAACGAAAACCAGTAAACTAAGGGCTGGAGAGGTGGCTGCAGCTTGTAGGTGAAGAACGCTGAGGGCTCTTCCAGAGGGACCTTGGCTCAATTCCCAGCACCCACATGGCAGCAACAACTACCTGCAACTCCAGTTCCAAAACCATCTTCTGGCCTCTGAGTGGACCAGGTATGCATGTGGTAGGTATGTACACACAGACATATATACAGGCAAAATACCCATATACAAAACTAAGTGTAATAATTTTAAAGGTGTCAAATGATAATGCACTGTCTGAAGAAATAGCTGCTGCTTTAAAAAAAAAGTATAAGAATGCAAAAAAGATTTTATACTAACTTCTATTCACAAACACATGATCTGTTTTTAAATATACTTTAAAATGAGTGGAAAAAGTTCCCAGTGTGGTAAACCTTACATATGGAATCATTTCAAAAATTATGAGAAGATAAAATTTGGGATATAAAACCTGCCAAGAAAAAGTTCCACATAAAATTGGGAAACTGACATTTCTCATTCTCATCCAGATCTACGTACTTACTACACATGGTTCCCACCATCTCCTCCCATTGAAAGCCCTTCAGCATCACATGACTTCAACTTCAATGTGTGCTTCCCCCTCCCACTTGGCCGGATGTTCTTCTGTCTTTGTACAGTCCCCTTTGTCACACACTAGGAACTCCCAGCTTTCCTGGCCTTGCTTCCTTTCCATTTTATCTTCCTGAATGCACTGCACTTTTCCCTCACCCTCACAGAAATCATGCCCAGGTTTCAGTGCTTATTGGCCAGCAAGCCCACCATGAAACCTGCCTTGATCTCTCTCAAATGAGATAACTGCTTTCTCTCTTCCTGAATCCTCAAGTACACTACTGTCCCAGAATGCATCATAGCACTCATCACATTTAATTAATATTACAGGTATTTGCATTGTCTTATCGCTTCTTTTAGGTCATAATCACCTTAAGAATAGAATCTATATCTTATCATTTCACTTCCTTATCTTTTAACAGCACAGTACCTTGAACAATGCACTCATGTAACTAGAGCTTCAGTGGATGGCCAAGTAGCTACTTAGAATCAATTGCAGACTTCTGGTACCATCTAAAGTAGAAATGGAGGTATAACTGGGAATGTGTAGAACAAATAACTTTTCCCTGATTTCCTCCAATCAAACTTACCAAAGTCAAGTCATATTATACATTGGATAAACCAAGAGCATTTTATCCTTCAACTATCTGGTCAAATATAGTGTGATATATTTAAATATATATGTACAAACAATGAAATCTATGATTTATAAGACAAGTATGTAAATACTTCAACCACATAGGCAAACCAAAATTTTAAAATACAATATATTAACACAGCCTGAGTAAGACTGACCATTCAAAACACACTGCAAACACAGAGAATGATCAAACAATTTGCTGCAAATAAAAGAAAATACCTTAACCTTTATTAAAACACTATCAAAACTGAAAAGGCAGAATTTTATTGTTAAGAATCCAAAACCAGCCATTCAAAGATAAGCTTCCCTGGACAGAAGTACGGAAGAATCATCATTACTAAAGCACAAAAGTGAGCCCAGAAGGAGCAGAGAATCATAAAGCAACACTTTCATCAGATAATGGTGTGTACATGGCACCCAGGTTACCAGAAAGCAATGACGTTGCAGGAGTCCTCACAGCATCTGCCTGGAACCCAAAGAAAGTCCAGAAAAGAGGACTCTAATGTAGCCAAGTGTGCCAAACACTGTTGGGTAGATGCCAGTTTAAAGGTATGAATGGGACTTCCAGTCAGCCATCCTAGGCTCCAATACCATCCTAATGCCTATGAGCTGTGTGATCTTACACCAGCCACATAACTTCCCTGAACCTAATTTCCTCATATAAGAAATGTAGTTTGTAGAGCTAGCATAATTCCTGGCTCAGAGACAATGCTCAATAAATATTTGCTGATTCTGATGAGAGCAAAAGCAGGCATTCCTCTCCAAATAGCTTTTGAAAATTTTGAGGGGAAATGGTCTTAATTACTTCCTGGTCAAAATAAAATTGTCTCTTGATAGTTGTGGGAAACTGAGTCCAGACACTGGGGGAGACACCAAAACCTATGGGTGTTCAAGGGCTGTGTAAATGGCATGATGCTTCCACGTAACCTCTGCTCTTGACCCTGTACATGTTAAAGTACTACTGGATTACAGACCTAGCACAATATCAGAGCTCCTAAATGTTATCACACTGTATCATTTAAAGAATGATGACAAGAAGAAATCTGCACACATTCAGTATAGAAACAATTTAAAAATATTTTCTCTCTTCACGCCTACCAATGATGGGGACTGAACAGAAGGCCTCATGTAAGCTAGGCGAGGGCTCACCACTAAGCTATATCACCAGCCCTTTTGGATATTTTCTATAAATGGCTGCTTTACCCAAGGATGACTATATTCCTTCCTTAGCTCAGAGATTACTTCAAATTTACTAGAATTCCTAAAATTTTAAATCTTGGTATCCAAACTTTGGCCTGGACATAGTCACCTCCTCTATAATAGTAAGATTATTCTAAATAACCCAAAAGCTCTTCTACTCTGAATGCTATGGTTCCTGCAGTCTCAAGGATTTTCCAGTACAATTAGGGAAGAAGTAAGGAAGCAGATGGAGACAGGGAAAGAATGAAGGATGGATTATACAGAACAGTGACTGATGCTAAGGGAGTGGGAATCAAGCTATAAAATATACCAGCTTTGAAGTTGTTTTTGAAGATCAAGAGAACATAAAAGAAAAGGAAACACAATTTAAGTAAAGAAAATGAAACGTAAGCTAAGAAGCAACGTACCTAAAGGTGACTGTTTTTTAAGACAGGGTCTTACTACTGCCCCCAGACTGGACTCTAGGATACTATAATGCTTTCTTTACTTATGCAGCACTTTACAGGTTACAAAGCGTTTCAGATGTAAACTACAGCAAATTTTCTGGAATAGAATATAAAAGATTCAATTTAAATGTATTCGAGTTTGATAAATTTGTAGAGTCTTCACTGAAAACATCAAGTGACATTTAGAAAGAATTTTTTCCAGTGGTTATGTGTAGAATGAATTAGAAAGGCAAATGCATGCAGGCAAATAGCTTTAAATGTACAAATTAGAATTTTAGCACAAAAACAAAGGTGAAATCTGACCAATAGCTCACTTGATGGCAAAGAAACTCAGACCCTCCCAAGGACTCCTACTACTCTATATTCAAATGACCAGGACCAGATTATTCAACCAGGAAAAAAAGGGGGAATATCCAAAAAGATTACAAAGAAAAGAATCAGAGATTTGGTGGTGGATTAGGTGTGGAACACCCGTTTGCTAATGAGTGCTATTGCTTTACTCCACCAGATCACAGCTAAACAATGTTAATTACCTTCATTTTTTAAAAGCACAATAACATGAGAGTAAGTACATTGTTCCAGTTTTAAATATGAAAACCTAAGGTTTAGTTTAGTTAAATACTTAAGGTCACATGGACTAGGAATCTGGAAGAGCCATGACCCAACCCACTTTCTGACTAAAGTCAAAGTTTGACTTCCAAAACAATCTCTAAAATTGCCTCAAAATCACAAACCAATGGGTTAAAAGCTACAAACAGGGTAAAAATACAGCACCTGGGTTGAGTGGTTTGGCGGGTAACTTGCTGAAAAGCCTGATGACCCAAGTCCAATCTCTGAAACTCACACGGTAGGAGAGAACTCCCAGAAGGTGCCCTCTTACTTAGACATGTGTGCCACGATAAAAGTATGACCACACACAAATAAAAAAGCAAGTGTTTTGTTTGTTTGTTGGTTCTAGGCATCACTGTGGGAAAATCAGATAATCTGCAGTTAGTAGGATTCTGACTCTGCTGCTGGGATCACACGGCTATTCTTGCACCTATTTTTATCCATATGATCTCTGTTCCTAGTGATAGGATTCAGGGCCACCCGATAATATCAATGTCCCTCCCCTCCTCACTGAAATATGGAGTAGGGAGGAGGCTAACAGAATAAAATATATCTAAAGTGAACATGACTAGATTGATTAATTTTGCCTAAAAAAATGACTATTTTGGTATAAGCTACTTATCATTAAATATGATGACTGTACCAAGAAGGCCTGTCACTTCAAAGAATTTCAAAAGTACTGTTCCTTTATAATCCTGGGTACTAGGAGGCTGAGGCAGGAAGATTGAAAGTTTGAGACCAGCCTGGGCAACTCAGCACAACTGCCTCAAAATCAAAATGAGAAAGAATTGGGGGTTCAGTTGAGTGGTGGACGGCTTGGCTAGCATTCAAAAGGTTCCTGGTTCAATTCCTTCTCACGAAGTGAATAAAAACACACTCTGCTATAGATGGGTTCAAGGAGGGCACAAGGATACAGCCTTCTTTACTTGCACTAATGGAACAAGACTTATACATTGGTGTCAGGGTTTAAAAATGACTTCCTATATTGATCTATATGTCCAGCAAAAATATAAAGTAATAATTTCTATGCTCTATAGTAACTCAAATACCACACACACAAAAGCCATTTCCAAAACTACACTAGGTTATAGGGGTTAAAAAGTTGCATATCCTTAAACTAACTAAGAATAGTGCCCAGCTGCCACCAGGCCATTTTATGACCCAGCACCACAGAATAAATATGGAATAGGCACACAGGCTAACTAAAATATAAAGAGAAAGTTTAAAATGCCTAGACGGCACTTCCAAAAATCAGAGGCCACAAACACCTGGCTCCAATGGCCTGTGACAAAAGGCTAAGTGACTGATTAATGCGACAGGGCAATGAAGGCCTCCATCCGTGTGGACTAGTCTGTCCGAATGAGGAGAGCTACAAAAGTGGAGAAATACTGTAACCCAGACCACATACAAGGCTGTCGCCACCTCCTGAAGCCAGAGTATTTGATCCCACTCCGTCCCATCTTGGCACCTAGTGTTTGTAGGTAATGTGGAAAAGCACCCACCACAATGATTTTGGACCTCTTCCAGGAAAGAAAGAGCTGGCCCTCTGAGAATTACTGCGGTTATCAATGCCAAGACAATAACGAGCATCCTAGGGATTTCCTCTGTTCACAGCTTAGAAATTCTACTGCGTCTTGTGCACTCAGGTGGACCTCCCATAGTTGCCCTAAAATGAAACCTAAGATGGACCATAACTTAAGACCAACCAACCCTGTAAAATATGCAACATATCCAAGCAACTTGGACTCCTTGACAAAAATTAAAGCAAACTGAAACAAGAAACAGAGGTAGTATTGCCCCAAGAGAAGGCATGTGAAGCTGATGACGACTGAACAAGAAGAGCTAAATATCCTTGAAAAACAATCAGTAGTACAACCTGGTATATAGCCTGATTGAAAAAATATTTTTTTTCCAGGGATGTCTGATATCCTTGCTGTCCCACTCTACCTTTCAGCGCCTCTCCACCACCCTCATCACTTACTCAACATTTAGTCCTGGTGAAGAACGCTCACCGGATTAGCAGGATCAAGAGGACATGCAGAGAACATTCCATCCTGGGAACAACATATTTAAGTTATTTAGACTTGTTTACCACCCTTCACTATAGAGTCAGAAGCATGAAATTTGGCCAACATTTTTACAGGATCCACTAGTGAGCACCACAGCAACCTAATACTCTGCCCACCAAGAGATCAACACACACAAGAAAACGGGAAATTCAGCAAAAACACACTGTGACCCTAGACTCCTTTAGCAGTCCAATAAATGTCTGCAATAGTAGCAGCATCTTTACATCACACCCACTTCGTGTTGCCCTTAAAGCTTCCTGGCATAAGCAAGTTCTTGGGATTATACAAACTGCTGCTTCTGTTTCCAGCCCAGATTTCTAGAAATAAAATCCTGGAATTGAGAGAGAAATGAAAACAAATGTTGGCAGAAGGAGGAGGGAAAAAATGCATTGTCTATATAATCCCAGTTTAAGTGAACAATCATCATTAGTTTCATAGACCTTTTTTTTTCTTTCAATAAAACCGCTTACCCAAAATTGTAGATCTAAAAACATCCCCTTGGCTTAAACCACACACACACAAAAGCAATTTTACAGACACAACCCTATACATTTTCTCAGAAATAAGGAAGAGATTAACTGTAAATTATGTAAAATTCAAGCTTTGCATCTATAAACCAAAGTTCAGTGTGGATTAAATACGTGTAATAGATTAACATAAAATGTCTGCAAAAATCAAACCAAATATCAACTCTTACAAGCAACGCCTCGATTTTTCTCTCCAAGCTCCTGAAGTCTGAATAAGAAATGGAGAGAAAACACTGCAGACTTTAGGTTACAGAACCAACTTGGACCTTTCCACAAAGTACAAGAGATTAGGTAGACACACTTCCATTTTACCTACTTTATGACAAATTACTCGAAGAACGCCTATTTATGAAACTGAATCAAATCCCATGGCTACCTTTAACCCAAAACTATTTCTAGCTCAAAAGCCAAAGACCTAAGCAAATACGCAAATACTTTCTTTTCACCTTATTCCCAACATGAAGAAATCCGACCCCCTTCCTACTACCTCACAGCTTCTGTGAAGATGAGAGGCCCCTTTGGCCAACTTTTTTTTTTCAAGACTAACCTCCAACCAATTCCAGACGAGAAAGCAAACCTCAAACAATTTAACCCCTGAAATCCACCCCTATGACTCTACAACATAATCTAGCCTTCAGTGCAGTACTGTCTTGCACAGACACTTAAAAGATTTCTTCATGGCTGAAGTGAAAGCACGATGCTTCACAAATCATCACCAGATTCCTCTTGTCAATCACTCAAGGTGCTGGGACGGATTCACCCACGAACTCCTAACTCGCCAACATCATACTTCACATTTAAAAAAATTTTTTTTTTACTGTTTCAAAAGACAAAAAAAAAAAAAAAAGTCACCTTCCCCACAAGGACACTTGCCTCCCTTCAGTGTCTCTGCAAGGATAGGCTAATAGATACTCCCAAGCTTAAAGTTTCCCTCCCTACCAAACTCTTTGGCCACAGCACCTCGCCTTGTCCTTGTCACACACAGGGTGTATTGTCAATTCCTCCGTCTCCCTCTAACGTCGTCAGACTACAGGGTGTCTGGCCCATGGGAGTGACTGATTAAAAAAAAAAAAAAGCATATACAAATAAAATTAAACGAGCCGTGGCAGATGAGTGGTAAGGACCGAGGACCCCGGTGTCCAGTTTCTCCGAGTCTCTTCCAAGCGACTGTGGGGAGCTCAAGTTCCATCACTGACCACTAACCAGCCCTACCTCCAATCATCTGGCCACCGTGTGTGGCTTCCCTTTCTGGGTCCTTCCCGCAAAACCCCGCAGGGGGACCAAATCCCAGCCGCCGGAGGAAAATCTCCTTTATCCGCCCATTCCTACCTCCGAAGCCCTAGTCCCAAGAGGAGAAAGGCAAGTGTAGCTGGGCCAGGCAAAGAGGCCGTCGAAAGCTGCACCCACGGAAAGGCATGCCGAGGTCGCCCCCAATTCGCTGTCCCGGCGAGCGAGACTCAGAGAGGCTGACGGGCTGGCCAAGGTCACCGTGCTTGCTCGTCGGGGCCGAGGGGCGCCCGCGCCTACTTCCGGCTCCCCCTTTCGGCGGCGGCTCGGGGCGCCCGCTCCCCACCCGGGCCGCGGCCGCGCGCCCTCCGCGGATGCTCGCACCCCACTAACTAGGGCAAGCGGAGTGCGCCGCAGGGACGGCGCTCCGCAGCGCGCCAGCCCGCCCGGGAGCAGCCCCCAGCTGGTGCCGTGACAGCTGCGCCCTCCGCCCCCCGCCGCCGCGCCAGGCCGGCAGGGGGACTCGGGGAAAGCGGCGGCGGGGGACGGGGCCCGGGCACCGCGGGGCCCGGGCGGAGGGCGCCAGCTGCTCCCCGCCCCCTAGGGCCGCCGCGGCCGCGCGGCTCGTGACAGCTGCACCCACCGCGAGGCTCCCGCCGCCGCCGCCACTCACCTGCCTCCGCCGCCGCCGCCGCCGCCTCTGGGCCGCGCTCCGCCGCGCCGCGCTCGCTCGCGGCTGTGGAGGCGCCGCCGCGGGCTCCGCCGCTCCTCCCGCCGGGCGCCCGTCCCCGGGGCCCAGGCGGCCCGCCGCGGCTCTCCGGCCCCCTCCTCCGGAGCAGGAGTCCCCCCCGCTTCAGAGAGGGGGGGGGATGCAGAACCACCCCGGCGCTAGCTGAGCTTGAGGGGACGGCAGCGGACCGCAGCCGAGGCGCCCCAGGCCGCGCTCCAGCCGACGGACGACAGCACGAGGTGAATCGCGTCAGTCTCCCGCTCGCCCGGCCTGAAGAACAGGCATTTCAGCCGCTCTCCGCGGCCGCCATGTTCTCCTCCTCCACGGCCGCCGCCGCCGCCGCCGCCGCCGCCGCCGCCCCCCGCTCGCGGCCCCGCCCCCC
>CM053755.1:29216799-29299611 GCA_028658305.1 Pachyuromys duprasi | reverse complement strand
TTCCTATCCTATAGGTCTATATAAGTGAGTATATACCATATGTTTCTTTCTGCTTTTGGGATACCTCACTCAGGATGATAGTTTCCAGGTCCCACCATTTGCCTGCGAATTTCATGATTTCCTCCTTTTTAATTGCTGAATACTCTTTAATTTTGACCTAGGATTGGAGTATAGATGTTCAGGAGAATAGGTTAGAGGTAGACATGGCAGCTAACACCTATAATCCATCACTCGAGAGGCTGAGGCAAGTTTGAAGCCAGCTGGGAAACTTATTTAGGCTAGCCTAAACTACAAGGTAAGACCTTGTCTGAAAAAGAAGAAGAAGCAGCAGCAGAAGAAGGGACAAATGTTTTAAAGCAGAGGAAGAAGAGAAAAAGGAAGTCAAAGGAAGGACAAATGATTATGCTTAGAATTACACAGCCCCAGATTTGAGATGAGTCTAGCAGTTTAGTTTGTGACCTCATGCTGACCATTTCATTTCTCCAAGCCTCATTGTCCTCGTCTGTAAAATAGGAGGCTAGCTCTTGCTTCACAGGATTGTTGCGAAGATTAAGTAAAATGTCTGCCAAACACTTCATACAGTGTTTGGCATTTAGGATTGCCATGGGAAAGTAAAATTTAGCTCAAACTGAGAGGTAAAAATCTGCCCAGCTACTCATCAGGCTGGGATAATGGGCGCAGATACAGCCAGCTGCAGAGCTAACGGGATGCAGTGTCTTCTGAGGACATACTGCAGCTGTATATGTCATAATCACTCCCTTCTCCGAGTGACTGCTGCTTTCCTATTCACTCAAAAACATTGTTCTCTGAAATCATAGATATCAAAGACCTTGGTGTTTGTAATTACAGCAGTATCTGAGGTTTGGTTTTTGTTGTTGTTGTTGTTTTTAATTTTGACAAAGCTAAAGCCTCAATGTACAGCCCAGGTGCAGCACTTTAGAAATAGGATTTCGAGATGCATCTATCTTAACTTTATTATATTCAAACAACAGGACCCTGAATCCACTTTGCAGTCCAAACGTCTGGGGGAGGGGGAGGCTGGCCTTTCACAAAGTGCTATGCTTGATTTAAGCCCTATCAATATTCGGCTTTAGCCAGACTGCTTCTAAACTCTGCCTAGGGTTATATTTCTAATGCTGTTAAGTAGAATTAGGTATTAAGTATGTGTAGAGTTTCATCTGGAGTCTCATGAAGTTTTAACCATTTGAATGGATGACTTGTTAACTATCAGTCAGTAAATTGAATGAGTTCTGCCTCATATGAAACTGATTTTGTATTAAATTTCCTAGAGTTTCTCTCAGTTCCAGAATACGTTTAATCATAATGTGGTCGGTAAAGTTATTTGTCCATGAGGCTGACTTTTTTAAAGACAGATAAACAGCTTACTGGGTCAAAGCTTATTATCAAAAATTAGGATCATTTGATCTCTCCACAATCAGTGATTAGTCATTACAACTTCCTATGTGTTAGCTGGCAGTTTTGACTTTTTTTTTTTTTTTAATGTTCTTGGGTTCTGTGGTGGTTCATTCCCTTCCCAGGGCTGTGTGATTAGCAACATAATCTTGCTTGGTGTGGCAAACTCTCCCTCAGAATGTGCAGCGATCATATATCCTAGACACGCTGGCAATGGAGGCGGGGACATGTTAAGATGGCATCTTCTTTTGCTGACCAAATGGCTTCTTCACATCTCTAGTCTCAGGATCTGCCCTGCTTCTCCTAGGATGGACATCATCCATGCATACAGATCTTGATTTAGAAGATAGTGGTACCTGAAAATTCATTTGGACTTGTCATCGTGGCTCTTTATGCTTTTGTGGCGCTTGGGATCAAACCCAAGGCCCTGTGCATGGCAGGCATATGCCCTGCTACAGAGCCAAAGCCTCAGCCCTTGATTGTTATTGTTGTTGTTTGTTGTGGTTTTGCTTTGTTTCACAGGGTTTTCCTGTAACCCAGGCTACAAACTTACAGCAATCCTCCTGCCTGCACTTCTTAAGTGCTGGGATCTCAAGCATGCACCACCATGCCTGTGTGGCATTATGAGACAGTCTCTCTCCATATAGCCCGGGTTGTCTTTGACCAGGCAATGTTCCTGCCTTAACTTTACGGGCATGCCACACCACACCAACCTCTTTTGGGTTTTACATGTGATTGTGGAGATTATCTTCTCTGTGGTAGACATTTTGGTTATTTAAAAAAGTTTTTATAATTCAAAGCACACTTGAATGAGTGGTTTCCTTGAACTCTACTGAGATTACAAGATGCTCTGTTTCTGGGTATTAATGATGTGAAACCCAAACGTGCCTCCTTAACATATGTAGCCTTCAATCAGACTTGCAGTAGTGGCTGCAGCTCAAATTGGAAGTCTCGATGCCAAAGTCAGTTGTACAGGTGGGAGGGGAGGATTGGCAGCAGCCTGTGCTGTGGGCTGTGGGCAATGCCAGGCATGCCCGCCCCACACACCCCCAGCCCCCAAGCTTACCACAGTGCCTGGAATTTCAACAACAAGATTCATTCCCTTAGGTTTATAACCTGCTATCTTGGGATAATCTTTGAGACAAATAATTCCTCCCTGGGGACTGCGGAAGACTGAGAACAACTAAATTCATTAAGTGGATAAGTGAAAACAGAAATTACCTGTACGACTCAGACACCACTCCTGTTAATGTTTCAGTTTTTCTGCTTTTCCTTTTCCTTTTAACTTTTTAATTTAAAATTTAATCTTTTTTATGAAAACTACTTGTTATGCATTTTAACAGGTTTATGGTAAAAGCAATCTGATGAGTATGAATTCCAGGCATTTTTCTAAATTTACTTCCAGCCCCCTCCTTCATTCAGTAAACATTACTATGTACCTATTACATGCAAGCAGTGTTCTTGAGATAAACCCTGATTAGAACCACAGAAGTCTTTATCAGCACATAAATATGCATGTATTTTATAAGTCAGTGATCAAATGTGTAGTGCGAGCATTAACTATGTTATAATCTACCTTTCTCTTTCTGTTATTATTCCACACACATACCTATACACGTATTATGTACATATGCCTGAACTGTCTTGGTTTCTAAGGGTTATCATATTCTATGACATTCCATGACTTTTAGATATTTTCTCCCCCATTCTTGCTTCTAACTTCTTTTCTTGGGACTTATTCCTCAAAGAAGTTATGAAGTCAAAGGACTCATTTGAGCAAGAAGGTGAAGCAAATAGTCTTACGTTCCTTGCGGATGTAATCAAGCAGATGGTTTTCTTCCCAATTTGTGGAGGCAAGGATCCTGAAAGGGGTGTGTCACTAAACAAAAGCAGAGGCCACCAGGGAAGGCTCTGCTGGGCTTCCTGAGCACAGCAGGAGTGGCTGCTAGCAGTGATGCCATTTCACCCTCCTTGAGTGATGGATTCTACCAACTATAGGTCTTATTGGGCAGGTCTCCCTGCATCCAGCATAAAACCAACTACCTTGTATCCATTAGACTTGCCTTTCTGTAGAAGAACCCACACTCAAGTATTTTCTGATCTGCTACTCCTAAGTAGCGCTGATAAGCCAATTTGTTCTTTTGGATTTCTGCACATCAGCGATGGCTATGAACTTTCCATCAACATGGTCCTACCTACCAGCTGCTGATGCTGGAACAGGCCTGCTAAGGCAACTGACACATGTGAGATTGCTTAGTGATGCTCGTTAGGACCCCTATTAGCGCTCCCTACTAGAGTGCTATTTGGATCACTTATTTGGGACTAGCCACACTTCTGTGACTCTCTTGATCTGGGGACAGCATGAGACTCAAGCAGGCAGCAGTGGGAATCTCTGGGTGGCTATGTGGTGACAAAAGCCTACTCTCACAGTGGTGAGAGAAGAAAAGGCATGCTTTTCCCTCTAATCTACTAGAGCTACTCAAACCATGCTGTTTAGGCAAAGGAAAGGCATCAGAAACCAGAGAAGCTTAGCTGTACTAGCTTTAATTCCTCAATCTGAAAGAAGCTGGCAGGCACTGAGTTTTGAAATATAAGAACCATAAGTGGGTATTTCACCCAGAGACTCAGTCATGTAACCATTCAATCAACATTATTAAAACCTAATCTAAAATTATTCCAAATACTATTCTAAGTGTTAGATGCAATTGACAAAGTTTCTGTCCTTAATAATGTATACTACAGGAGAAAACAGATAAATGAAAAATATAAATAAGCAAGGAAAGGTTTCATATAAATAAGATGTAAAAAGTACAAACATTAGTGCCAACGCAATTCAATGTGTTAATTCCTCTGAGTCCTTCCACCAGCCCTAAACTGAAGAGAAATCTAAGAATATTATTCGGTTCAATTTCACAGACTAAGCGCCTGAGTCCTGTGATTAAAAATGGAAAGGAGAGAGCTGGAGAGGTAGTGTGGCGGCTGAGCGCTGGCTGCTCTTCCGCAAGGCCTAGGCTCCACTCCCAGCACCCATGGGAAGGCTCAGAGTCTCCTGTAGACCAGTCCCAGAGAATCTGGTGCCCTTTTCTGGCCTCTTCAGGCCCTGCACATACACAATGCAGGCAAAACACTCCCACACATAAAATAAAAATAAAAGTTGGAAGAAAGAGGAAGATTGAAAGGAGAGATGGCCTGCTGCCCTCGGGACGCTCTTCTTTGGAAGTTGGGTGTCCAACTAAGTAAACAGTTGGCGGTTGTACTATGTCCAAGGTATCATATCTTTATGTTCTATGCAGGGGCATGCACTGGCCATTGCCTTGGCTTCCCAGGTTATAACCACTGCTGCCCACAGTCCAGGGTGCTCTAGGGAAATGGGGTGAGGGAATTTCAAGTTCTCATGTTGCCACCTCAGACTAATCTATATCTGGAAGTCTTTGCCACAATTGAATAAACTACAGTCCTAGACGCAGGTTAGGAATAGTTAACTATTTGAGGAGAACACCTTGCTGAGTACTGTCCTCTGACCCAGCCTGCCTCCTTTAGCCTTACCTTGCATCTAAGTGTCTCAGCTCTAGACACTTAGGGAATGAGACTGTTGTTACCTTTTCCCTCTGTCTTCTCTCTGCCCTTATCTTCACCAATGCACAGTTCCTGAAGTGGTATATTAATTAAATGTGAGTCATATTTTTAATTCCAAGAGGTGTTGCTATGTAGACAGATGCTCGAGCCATTTTGTGATGTCAATAATCATTAAACTACTTCTTAAAAAGGAGGAGAGCGATGTCTGGATTTTCACTTGCAGAGCAAGCACCTGTCAAGGATATGCCTCAAGCTCAGAGTACCCTGGGTTCACAAGCTCGGAGCCTGCATCTGACTTCCCATCCAATGAGGATGTATAGCAATGATTCCAGGAAGAGCTAATGCGCCCTTCCGCTCCTTCACACTGCCTGCTTTTGTTCTCCCTGTCTCTTCTCCTCTGATTATCCTTTCTCTGTGAGCTAAACCACAGTTTGCCATCCCCTTGCTTTTCTGCTATTTCCAGAATCCCAAGGCACAAACTTCCTTCATTCTTTCCTTATCTAATTGGGTGGTATTTCCTATATTCACAAAAACCCCTAAGGCTGCAAGAACCTGCTGGTACAACTCACTCGTATTAAGGCTGAGAGAACTTAAGTTATCCAGTGTCAAATGGATAGTTTGGTTGCTGGCCTAAAGGAGCCTTTCCCTGTCCTTAAGATGAGTCTAGGGAAAGGCTTTCAACAGCAATGTTATACACTTAAAATGTTGTGCTTCCCCGCTGCTTGCTCCCTATCAAAATGAAAAGCCAGAACCTTCAGGCCACTAAATAAAGGTAAGTCCAAGTGCAATTGTCAGGCCAGGGGTGAGGGAGATGGCTCAGTAGATAAAGTGCTTGCTATGTAAGCACAAGAACCTGAGTTTGGATTCCTAGCATCCATGTTAAAAGCCAGAGGCTGTGGCACATGCCTGTAACCCCGGGCACAGAGAGGCAGAGACAGGAAAGCCACCTGAGTTTGCTCACCAACCAGCCCAGGCAAATCAGAGATTTTCATGGTCAGTGAGAAACCCTCTCTCAAAAACTAAGTTGGAAAGTGATTGAAGAAGATACCTGACAGCAATACAAACATGTGCGCATTCAAAATATCACCTGCCAGCCAGAGGTAGAGGCATGGAAGCAAGATTTTAAGCAGTTAAAAAGTGAGTAGACAGTGAGGGGTCCACATAAAGTCTACTGATGGGAAAGGTGATAACCAAGAAGTTAAACAGTGATGGAGAGGTGGCAGAGCAGTTAAGACAAACTCCAGTTCCAGGGACGGTGATGCCCTCTTCTGACCCCTGCAGGCCCCAGGGCACAGTTGGTACACGTGCATACATGCATGCACGCAAAAACACTCCTCATAGAAAATCTTTTAGAAAGTTGAAAGGAGATAAGAGGATTACCATGTAGCATATGTAAAACATGAGCAGGTTGGAGGGCAGAGGGAAAGATTCTTTACTAGAAAAGATTCAAATTTCAAGAATGAGAATTCACCCGAGGAAGGTTGTGAAGAAATGGAAGGAGATAAGATAAAAGCTGTAAGTTGGAACATGAGTTCTTACCGCACTCTACCAGGAGCAATGCCTTTGACTCAAGACTTCATAAGGATAAGGGCCATTTATGGGTCTGCTCAACGCTGCATTTGGTTCATTACACATAGCAGGAAATCTGTCCTACACTCTCTATTGGAAGATTAAATGACTAAACAAATGATTTTTTTCCAGCATTGCATATATACACTCAGTAGCAAAAATTTAGACCCAAAAATTAAAGAAGTAGCAGAGGGGAAGGCAAGAAGAAAAGGAGGCTGAGCTTAGTGCAGATGCCTACTTTGGCCCCGTTGGCCAATGTGCTGGGCGACATCCAAGAAACCAAGACAAATTGTCAGTGGTGGCAGCCATATAGAGAAACTTGACAGATCTGATGACTTCAGTGCTGATGATAATTGGAACTGTACATTACAGCATAAAGCTATTTATCATCCTGAGTTCTAAATGTGAAGTGAAATTTATCATGCAAATCTTGATGTGAATAACAGAGTAGTTGGTGCCCTTGACAGAAATGTTACCCCCCAACCTGAACTCTGTGTGTGTGTGTGTGTACACACATACACACACACACACACACATTTGATACAGGGATGATATTCAGCTTATTTAATGACTAGTGTAACCCAGAAGCCCAGCAGCAAAGCAGCACTAAAGCAACCAGTGTGGGTGACTGTATCTGCCCAAAGTGTCAAGTCATGGCTGCTACTTATGCTGAGGCTCAGAGACTTACAGTGTGAAGTGTAAGTGTGTCTGTGTGTGAGTCTGCAAGTGTGTGCATGAGTGTATGCTCCAGTGTGTGCTGTGTGTGTTCATGGATGAATGCAATGTGTAAGTGTGAGTGCAAGCATTCATACACATGCTTGTAGAAGCCAAAGGTCAGTCTTGGGTGTTGTTCCTCAGGTGCTGTCCAGCATTTTTATTTTGAGACAGGGTCTCTCCCTGGCCTGGAACTGGGCGAGGTTGGATGGCTGGCCAGCAAGTGCAGGAATCTTCCCATCTCCTCAGCATGAGGATTACAGCTCCACCACATACAGCTTCCTCTTATGCATCAACTCCCCAGCATTTCTGTGGGTCAAACCCAGGTCATTGTGCTATCTCAGCAACCCCAGTACAAAAAAAAAAATTAACAGGGTGAAAGAGAGAATGTATAAAGCAATCTTGCATGCCTTGAGAGGAACTTCTTCCCCACTAAATCTTAGCCTACTGCTTCCCTATCCATTAGAAAAGACTCGCTGTTCCTTCAACTTTGGCCTCCAGGCACTGGCAGCCCCCCAAACTGGCCACTTGCCCAATCTCTGTCTTTCTTGACTCATCTGGCTCTTAAGTCAGCAGCACCCGAGGGAGACCTGACCTTCATTAATGCCAGTTACTTTCACTAGGCTGCAAGTACCCCGACAATCAGCCACCCACTGCAACCAAGCAAGTACTTAACAGACCAGGTTCTTAACAGAGCTTAACCATGGACCAGGGGCAGAACTATGTGTGACACAGAGGAATGGGCACTGGAGGAAAAACTAACCTTTAAGAAATAACTGACTAGCCTGGCCCGATGGCTCACACCTGTAATCCCAGTACTCCGGGAGGCAGAGGCAGGCGGATCTCTGAATTCGAGGTTAGCTTGATCTACAGAGTGAGTTCCAGGACAGCCAAGTCTACACAGAGAAACCTGTCTCAAAAACAAAACAAAAAGGCCAGGAGAGAGAGAGAGGGGAAAAGAGACAGAGACAGAGACAGAGAGAGAAACAGAGAGAGAGACAGAGACAGAGAAAGCGAGAGGGAGAGAGAGAGAGAGAGACAGAGAGAGAGACAGAGAGAGAGAGAGAGAGAGAGAGAGAGAGAGAGAGAGAGAGAGAGAGAAGAGCCAACTGAGACTGGAGAGACAGCTCAGTGTTAGAAGCACTTGTTGCTTTTGCAGAGATCCTGGTGGTTCACTGCCTACATGATAGTTCCCAACCATACCTAATCCAGTTCCAGAGGGTCTGACACTCCCTTCTGCCCTCTGAGGGCACCAAGCATGCACACAGTGCACATACATCATGCAAACAAAACACTCATACACATAAATCTAAACAATTTTTATTGAAACAAAAAGAAATGGCAGACTGACTGTAACTTAGGGACTAAGAATCAGTTGAGTGTTCTGTGGGTCATATGAAGAACTAATTTTGAAAAACTGAAACCAACTACAAAGATAATTTGCTTCTATTCATGTCTTGTGGGATTAAGAACTTCTCTGGGTCCTACATTATATTTTGTATTGAAAAACTTAGAGTAGGCCTGGTGAGATGGTGCATGCCTTTAATCCCAGCACTCAGAAGGCAGAGACAGGTGGAATTCTGTGAGTTCCAGGACAGCCTGGTCTACAAAGTGAGTTCCAGTACATCCAGGGATACACAGAGAAACCCTGTCTTGAAAAAAACAAAAACAAAAAAGCTTAAAGTATCTCTGATGGTAGGCCTATGAAAAATCCAGAAATGGGGTTCATCAGAAACTCACAGGTAATTCTATAACCTTCTTGACTCCCAGGAAATGTGGGCTTATCCTGGAGGACCACATGTGGTTGACCAGTATTCCATACCATTAGAGGATGAAATGAGTCCCTCCCCAGGGTCATATGCTGAAGCCCTAGCACGTGACCACATGTGATGAATGGGCCTCTGAAAGGATGATTACCCTAAGGATAAACCCCATTTCTATCTGCCTGGAGTGTGTGTGGTGGGAAGAAGTTGGGGGATAAAAAGGCTCCAGGGATGCATGTTTCCCAGAGGAAAAGCTTTACTCCCTCTGCAATGAGGGAAGTTCAGCTGCATCTGGCAGTGGAGGCAGGATAGGATGTAAGGAAAGACCCACAAGTGGATCTGCAAAGTGGGTAGAGGGTAATGAGACATCATGGCATGCATCAAGGTCAAGGAACCAGTGGCAGAACCAGAGATGAGGCAACCAGATGGACCTAGAGGAGATGCTATAGAGCAGGAAAGAGGGGTGCATACCTGGTGGCACCCCCGGAGGCCCAAGAATGTAGCACAAAGCCTCCATGGATGTCTTGGCTGGGGACAGGAAGAATGGCATTAGAGAAAGAAAGCATTTTCGATAATGCACTGACAATGAAGGATCTCTGTGAAGGTTGTTGACCACAGGCCAACAAAATGGTCTTTTAGAAAAGTGAATTAAGTGGTACCACAGGACTGGAATATCAAGACATGATCTGAAAATTATAAAGATGTTTTTGAAAATACCTACTTTGATTTATCTTTGTTCACAATAATGTCTAAGAAGCAGCGTTTATTCAATAAATGATAAGTATGAAGCAAATGCCCTCTAAAAAAAAGTGCTTTTGTCCTTCAACTGTCTCCTAGAATAAAGGAACGAATGAATATCATGATTCATATATCAAATTCCTCTGAGTTTGGCCCATGAGGGTCAATTTTATGCAGCTCAGTGATACCCAATGAACTAATAGAACAGAGTTTCTAGATCTTGAAAGCTTAAGTCTGCTATGGAATTCTTTTAATGGAAACCAATTGAAATAGAATTGTTGCTGAAAAAAATTAACTTATTATCTAGGCATGGTAACACACACCTGAAATCCAAGCATTAGGACTGAGGCAGGAGGATTACTGAGATTTAAAAGTCAACCTTGGTTTTGGGATGTAGCTCAGTTCATAGGGTGCTTGCTTAGCATGTGCAAAGTCCTGAGATATGTCCCCAGTCTTACATAAAACCAGACATGGTGGTAGCAGGAGGATCAGGCATTCAAAGTCATCTTTAGCTACATAGTGTGTTCAAAGACAGACTGGGATGCATGGTAAAACCTAGCCTAAAGATAGATAGATAGATAGATAGATAGATAGATAGATAGATAGATAGATAGATAGATAGATAGAGAGGCTGGGGAGATGGGTCAGTTGGTGTGAATATCTGAGTTCAAATCCCCAGAACCTCCGTAAATTGAGACACAGTGATGTGCATTTGAAATCCCAGCAATGGCAAAGTGGAAGTCAGAGATAAGCAGCACCTGGGAGCTTGCTGGCCTGATAGTCTAACGTACTTGTTGAGGTGCCAGGCCAAGGAGAGACCTCATATCAAACAAAATGTAGAAGGCATTTGAGGAATGGCACCCTTTGATCTGCACATGTATACACACATGTACACATACATAGCTACACACACATGTATGTCCATTCACATGAATTTGCACATATGCGTCATAACCCATTGCAAGGATACTGAACAGGTGAGAGAATAGAAGAGCTGGCGGATCACTTGGCTTCTGTGGGCTAGCACCATAGCAACTTCAAGGATCTTAGTCATTACAACAAGCCCCGCCTTCGCCTTCTGTACCTTTTCTTTACAGCTCAAGTTGCATATTCCTGGGGTAAGTTATTGACCACCCAATACCCAATGTCAGCCTTTATGCTGGAGGTGGACAATAGAGCTTTGCTTTTGACAAGCCTGTTAAACGCACATACTAGATGCCCATCCTAATATAATCACTGGTTACGAGTTTATCTGAGAGTCACAATAAGTTTTGAGGTCTCCAAGGAATCCCAATAACTAGCAATTACCTTCCCAAACTAAGTCGGAAAAAAACAGACATTAATAATTGATGGTGCCTATGTTAGTGAGTCAAGCCTTTGCTAAATGGGATGGTTAATAAGGAATCGGATTAGGGTGGAATGACTCCTTGCATGGCCCAGGTTTGGAAAAGGCATGGCTGCTTTCGGTCAGTCAATCAGCAGAAGCCCGTCCATGCAGGCCAGTGGAGGACTGCCTTTCATCCAAAGCTACTCAGTTTTTAAAGTTGTTTCCAAAAAGCAGTTTAATTTAAACAGACACAAACTTTACCTTTAATTATTTCTGTAAGAACAAAATTATCCCAGGTAGGCATTCACATGGTAGAATTTTTGAAGCTATAGTTAGCTGTGCAAAACATAAATGCCTAACTGTGAAAATTCTCAAACACAATTTAGTTTTGATTCCAAACCCATGTGCTTCTCATCAGAGGAGACAACTCGGTTGTTTCCACAAGCGGCTTCCAAGGTTGTATTGGTAATCTCATCACACAGAAACATGACAGGGAAGGGAGGTTCCTATGGGCCAGGCCCAGACAGTCACAGTCAGCATTTCCACACACTGGGGACATAACTGCAAGGGAAACTGGGAAACGTAGTCTCGGAGACTGTGGGTTTTGGTGAACAGTTACTGATCTCTGCCACAGTGGGTAGCTTTATTTGGGCAGGGTCATTTTCTATTCGCACTAAACATGTAATAGGCACTCCAAAGATGTCCGTTGGGCCTGGGAAGATGGCTCCATCTGCACAGAGCTTGCTGCACAAGCATGAAGACCCGAGTTTGGATGTCTGTCACCATACAGAATGCCAAGTGTACCAGCATGTGTCTGTAATCTCAGTATAAGGAAGGCAGACATAGACATGGGCTAGCTGGCCATCTAGTCTAGCCAAATCAGTGAGTTCTGTGCCCACTGAGAGGCCATGCCTCAAAAAAGGTAAAGAGTAACTGAGAAAAACACTGATGTTAGCCTCCACCTTCCATATCTATGCATACACCTGAGCACATTCTCTCTCTCTCTCTCTCTCTCTCGCTCTCTCTCTCTCTCTCTCTCTCTCTCGCTCGCTCGCTCGCTCGCTCGCACGCGCACACACACACACACGCACGCTGAATAAACTCCCATTAACTAAATCTTAATTACAGCTCTGCCATTTCCTAATTGTATAAAATCAGGCAAGTTACTTAACATTTCTTGAGCTTGTTTCTCAGCATATAATGAAGATGAAAATAGTTGTGATTTACTTCCCAGGCCATGCCAAGTGCACGAATGGGTAGCAGCTGAAAATGTACCAACTAAAATCACAATAGGTACCGCTTTTCTGCTTATGTCTTTTCTGCTGTATTTGTGAAATGCACCTCTTTGGTTTCTTCCCAAATGTCTCTGAGAATTGGTTCTAGCAACCCGGAAACGGTGTTTTTTGTTCTCTCTGCCTCTGTCATCTCTCTGTGACTCTGTCTGTCTCTCCCTCCTGTGGTGTTTCTAGATTATGTTTTCTTGGAAGTGAGAGCTGCAGCTGAGTGACAACTTTTGCCTATCCTATCTGAGGACCTAGGTTTGGGCGTTAGCACCTCAAAACAATATAAACATAAATTCTCACCTTACTACAGTCACCGAAGTAGCTGCCAGAGGCCAATATCTCCATTTCCTCGCTTTGGCACCCTGAAGTAAAGTCTGCTGCTGCCTTTGAGTTTCTAGTTCATGTGTGCTTTCTGCTTTCACAGTCCTTCCAAGGCTTCCCAAAGCTGTCCTGCAAAGGTGTCTCAGGTCATATTACTTTCTTCAATAGCTTTTCAATTGTTTTGTCTATGTCTGCTCTTTTGTTCAATCTCTCTAAATTAAGGTAGGAATCTACAAACACTGTAGTGATATTCAGCTTCCTATATTCATGTCAGCCTTGACACTTTTATAAAGATGTGCCCCATTGTTCTGAGAATGAGTTCTTTCTTGGGCCATCTTTGATTCTTCAAGCAAATAGATTCTCAACACGTCTTTTCTAAATTTCTAGATCTTTCAGAACTTTGAGAAAAATCAAGATTAGGCAGCCAAGCTGAGAGTGCCTGCATCCCATTTCTACTTTTTTGTGTTTTGCCAGCTGAAGTTGGCATTCAAATAAAAAAATCATGCCAGAATTGTTGGTGGCATTAAGAAGGTGTACAGCGAGCGTCTGTTCCTTTCAAACCATTGGGGTCACTTCTGCCATTTCTCAAGTTGGTGGATATATCAGCCATTCTAAAAGGAGTCCTCTGGCTTCATAAACCCTCGAATTTTGCATCCTTGAGACAGTTTGTGTGCTGGACTACCTTGATAACTAGGGCAACATCAGCGTTTTCAGTTAATAGACGGTCTTGGATACAGGACCTGGGGACCTTGAATTTTTCACAAAAGGAAGCTGATATAGGCCACCAAGGGAGTGCTATCACAAAAGAAACATATTTACACGTTATTTTTTCAATTAGTCTTGATATTTAATCTTGATAATTAGTCTTGATATTCACTTGGAAGCTGGTAGTACCGGCTGTCCCTCGAGCTGCTATATGAGCCCCGCGGGTGTCCTGATAGGAAGTTAATGTTATACCTTAAAATGCAAATGGAGAAGAGGGAAGGAAACACAAAAGAGAGAAAATAGACAAACTATCGCAACATGTGCCTTCTGGGTGGATGATGGCAGAAAAGAGTAGAAGCGAGAGGAACTCCAGGTGAGGAAGGGGGAAAAGATGAGGAGCTGTCCCTGAGAGGGCATGCTTTAGCTGCCTTGACAATGGCAAGCGTGAGACACTGTAGAAGAAACACAAACCCGCGGGAACCTTTGGATGGGTTAGAAATGGGACATGGTGGAGAAAGAAGGGCAGAGACAACCATGATGTTCTAAACTTGTGGTACAGGATCATGAGTCCCAGCATAAAGCACTGGGATGAGGGTTAGAAAGGCTGCCCCCAACACTTTGAGCAAGCCACTCGTCTGCTTTGGCTCAGTTTCCTCTTTTGTAAAATGCTTTTCTTTAACCCCATGGTATGCTTGTGAAGCACACATGCAATGCTATCTAAACAAGAAAGTACAGGGCATCTCAACAGAGCCATCATTGTCAATACTCAATGTGGGAAGGGAATACAATCTGCACAAGAATCAAGGAAAAATCAATGGTAAACCCACCAAAATGCTGGCTTAATATTAACTGGAGATAACAGAAATGGGAGGGAATGAGGCAGGCTGATAGGATTTGGGCTGTGGCTCAAGAAGCACTAAGCTTACACATGCTTGCGTGGTGCAGTAAGTATACAAAGACACCTGAGAAAAGGTGTTAGCGACATTTCAATGCATTGACAACCTGGGTAGAGCTAGAGCCTCGCTCATCAACGTCTTTCCATGTCAGGCAGCACAGCACGTCCGTAAAGCAAGGAAGTCGGACTGAAATGGTGGTGATGTGGCATAGGCAACAACATTTAAGAAAATAAAAACTAGAATAAAGCGGGAAATTAAAAGCAATGCTGAGGCACAAGACTTGTGCAAGCTCCAGCCAGACCGGATCCCAGCATAGAGAGGGGAGGTGGGCATGAAGTCTCACCCATAGCAGAGGGGCTACTGACCATTGACTGCTGCTGGGAGAGGGGAAGTCGGTTTTCCGTAAGGCTGTGGCCCCTGATAAGTTGACCACACTCCATTGTAAGGTCACATCATACAATTTTATTTGGGCAGCACAAATTGGACTTGATAATTTTATTTATTTATTTATTGCTTATTTTTATTTTTTATAAGGAAACAGTTGCGCAGGCAGGGAAGGAAGGGAATCCAGGAAGAGTCAGGGAAGGGGGCTGAAAATAACGCACATTGTACAGAATTCTCAGAGGACTGATAAAAAGGTATTTGTATAAAATGAGGGGAGGTTAGCAATGCTGAGAAAAATATTTGTTTTCCAACTAAAAACAAACCAGTGACAGGAGATTTGTGTAGACCTATGAGTGGAAATCTGTGAACTGGAGTGAGTTTCCCATAAGAACTATGACTTAGCTAAGCATGGTGACACACGTGTTCAATCTGAGCACTCAGGAAGCTGAAGCAGAAGGGTCATGGGTCAGAGGACAGCAAGAGCTACATCACAAGTTCAAGGCCAGACTGAGTGACACAGACTCTGTCTTAATAAACCAGGAGCTGGGAATGTAGTTCAGCGGTAGAGCGCTTGCCCAGGGGGCATAAGGTTATGGATCTGAAGCAAGTGGTGGAAACAAAGCAAATTCTATTTGTTTTTCTCGAGAAGAAAACTATTTGTAAACTAAATTATTTTATTTCTGCAAAAGAGAGAAATTACTGTTTGGAGGAGTCCTGAGATATGTCTACAGATAAAGCAGAGTCCTTTGCATAGAGTGAATGATGGATCCAGTTTATTAAATAAAAGCACAAGTCAGTTGCTCTCTTTGTCACTTTTTTAGATCCGTACCCTCTTCTAGTAGCACCCTCTGCATCAACATACAGGTGTGTGTCAAACCTGAGGTTCAACTCCAGACACCATTTTCTACCATCTCGCCCAAGTATACATCTTCTTGGAGATGTTATAGCATTCATGTTCGCTGGAGATATTTCTTTCCAAAAGTAACCAAACATTGAGGGACTTAAGAAGGAGTGTTCCCAGAGCTGAACCATCATGTACAGACAGGTGAGCTAGGCAAGTTGAGAACCATCCCTTAGAATTTTGCACTAAGAAATACAACAGTCATGGCTGCCACAGAAGGAATGATAATTTTCCAACCAAAGAGACATGGCGGTAAATGATGAAGCAGAAGAAAGTTATCAATAGAAAAAAAGAAAGAAAGAAATGGAGTGCAGAGAGAAGCCAAGAAGCCATAGGTCAAAAAAAAAAAAAAAAAAAAAAGATGCGTTTGGGGACCACCAGTGGCTACCACTTACTGAGTACTTCCTGGCAGCTGAGCTTTCTGTTACCTGCACTGTTTTTGTTTTTGTTTTTGATTTTGTTCTTGTTTTCCTTTGCACTGTATCTGGGAAGCCAGCATCACAGTCACCTCCATTGGTTGATGAGAAACCTAAGACGTAATGAAGTAGCAACTGGCTCAAGGTCACAAGCCACGATCAAGTGTTAGATTAAACATTTCAACCCATGCTCTCAACACTATGGTCTTATCTCTCCCTCCCCAATAACTAGAATGCTTGAACCAAGAAACTGTGCCCCTTCAGAGGCCAAAAGACTGACCTTCCTTCTCCCCACCATTTTGAAATATTGAAATGAATCTTACTAGTTTATACCAGACACCTTTCACATTAGATTAAAATTTTACTTGTATAATTGTTTAATGGTCTTTAGGGGACTTGCCTGCCCAGAGCTCTTTCTTTCCTAGGAAGAAAAGGATAAGAGGAATAGATGAGCTGTGGAATGTGGACATTGGAGAAAAGATTAGAAACGTGCTTCCCTGAGGGAGTTTACTTTAAAAGTAGGTTAAGAGGAAGGTCAGCAATCGAGGACAGTTGCAAGAGATGCCATAGGGTGGAGGGGTCGAGAGTACCGACTTGGAATTTCAAGAGGCCGAATGGAATGTGACCCATCCTGTATTTGGAGGGTGAGGTCCCAAGTATGTTAGGGAAATCTGACTGAGGTTCTCTTTGAGCCAGGTGAGCCACAGAGTGTAAAGGCTAGCTGACAGAAATGAATGAACACTTGATTCGTCGGCCCTTAAGAGGCTGTCAGAGGCTAGCTGATAAGACTAAAACAAGAGCAATAGGAACCACGTGCCTCCCATCTATTGTGGGTAGTACATAATCTAATATTCCCACGTACTGCAGCAAATGGTGTTGCCTGCTTCCCCATTGCCCGTGCAAACTGAAATGCGAGAAAGCAATGTGATACAGTCCCTGTAGGAAAGTAGGTCTGAATCTCAAGAACACGATCACCATTTTCTTTTTTAGAAAAGGGTTTCTTTGATAAACCTAAGTCCCTAACACTATAGCCATTACCTTGGGGAAAGGTTTTCAGTAAAATCATTTTAGACAGCCATAAAACATTTTTTAAAGTAAGATTACTTATTAGGGAAGATTGTTGTCCTAATTATAGGCATGCATACATCATGCAGAAGAAAAACTGTATTTCTTACTGAGGTTCACAACAAAAGAAGTACAAAACACTTTCCTCATCTTGAGAATGACTCTCTTCTGGAGATTATTTTCTGCACGGGTCCAGCTGTACTCTCCTTACTTCACATTGTGAAGACAAAAAGCTCAACTATTGCCAGGCATGCTAGCACACGCCTTCAGTCCCAGCACTTAGGAGGCAGAGGCAGGCAGATCTCTATGAGTTCAAGGTCAGCCTGGTCTAGTCCAGGACAGCCTTACACAGAGAAATCCTGTCTCAAACAAAATGAAACAAAGAGCCATATTATTTTTCAAATGTATATTCTAGTAAATGTATACTCTACTACTAAATGTGTTTTTTCAAAGTGACCCCTCCCCTGAGCATGGAACCTTCCCCCCCACCCCCAAGGTCCAGGGTTTTCCTGGGTGAAAAAAAAAAATCACTGGACATAGTTATAGAGAACTCTAGCCCCTGAATGGTAGAAGTTGCATAAATCTTCAACATGGACTTCAGCAAGAATGACCTAGGACACTATTTGGAATCCCTCCCATCCAACTCCCCCTTCCCACAGTGACCTAAATCTCACCTCACTGTTTCTAGGTAGACTATGGAGATCGGTGGCTACCAAGAGTCTTCAGAGTCTACGAATTTTTAGGCAGGTTACTAGAGTTAAATGGTTGTCATTCTCAATGGGGATCTGCTATAAAAATGTTAAGTTTCAGCCAGAGTGAGGGACTCTTTAAAATACAAGCCATCTGGTCAGAATGGCTACTAGACAATATGAATGCAGACTGAGCACCAGTAGCCAGTGGGTAACTGGCTGTCGTAGAGAACACCTGTAATTCTCGGTCTCGGGGAGACTGAAGCAGAAGGAGCTCTGGTTTGAGGACATACAGGGCTCATAGGGAGTTTCAAACTAGCCAGGGAGACAGAAGGAGGGTCTCAAAACAAACACAAAAACAAGCAAACAAACCAAACCCAGTAGGTGACTTCCGCCTGAAGGTCACTTGTACTTGGCAAGAGAGGGACAGTGGGATTCTTGCCAGCAAAATTTGTGAAATTTGAGAAGACACGTCAGACCTAGAATTTATGAATTTTTAGAAGACATCTCAATGTCAAAAGATAATGATGAGGTTGAAACTATTTGTTAACATTAAAACTAGGAATAAACCTGAGAAACCAGGGTCAGATGAAAGGGGAGGAGGTCCTCCCCTACCAGTGGACTTGGAAAGGGGCAGGGAGGAGATGACGGAGGGAGGGTGGGGTTGGGAGGGAATGAGGGAGCGGGATACAGCTGGGATATAAAGTTAATAAACTGTAACTAATATTTAAAAACTTAATAAAAAAGGAAAAACTAGGAATAACTAAGTTATGATGTGGAAGAAAGTAATACATAGAAGAGAAATGCAAAGTCTTTGAGAACAGGGACAGCTGCAAATAAGAGGTAATGAGGGTTTTAAACATTATTTATTACTTTTACACATATGGGCATTTTGCCGGCATGTATGTCTTCAGATTTCCTAGGACTTGCGGTTCAGTTCTGAACCACCATGTGGGTGCTAGATATCAAACCCAAGTCCTTTGGAAGAGCAGCCAGCACTCTTAACTGCTGAGCCATCTCTCTAGCATTAAAATCTACAGGAAAAGGTAGAAGAGAGAGCCAAGAGGAAGGCTTAGAAGCTACAAAGCAGTGGAATGAAGATCATGTAGTATTTAGATGAGCCCAAGTCTGGAAGAAGGAAGAGAACATAAAAAGGATACTTAGTACAATGGAGATACTACATACATACATACACACATACATACATACATACATACATACATACACACACACACACATACATGGACAGAAACTAGATATTGCTTGAATTCTCCTCTTAAATGGGCAAGTATCCAAGGACTCATACTTGCTTTAGAGATTTGGGAGGAGCCAAAACTAATCTCAGAGATGAGGCAAGATTGGCCCGTGGGTGTAATAGATGGAGCCAAGGGAAAGACAGCATCCGTGGGTAGAGCTGGAAGTGTGACACAGTCCCATGGAAGAATGTGGCCAAAGGATCTGGGCAAAGAGCAGAAACAAGCAGGTGCTGGGCAAAGGAACAGGAACTCAGGCTTCTAGGACAGAACAAGCCATTTCCAATAACAGGTGGGAGGTAGAGCCTTGGGCTTTCCCAGGGCACTGGAGTATCATCACACGGGAGTTTTATGAGGCCATTTAGGACGCTAAGCTGGTTTTACATAAATGAATGGAGCAATCACTCCTTGGATCAAGTATAAATGAATGGAAGCAAGCCGTTAGCCTCAGAGAGAAGTCATAGCAACAACAGTGACACAAAATAGTAATGGCAGCAGCTAGGCATATAGGTACACCACTGCAGCCTCTGCAGCCTCTGCAGCCTCTGCAGCCTCTGCAGCCTCTGCAGCCTCTGCAGCCTCTGCAGTCAGCAGGGCTTAGGCAAAGGGATCTGGAGTTTGAGACCATCCTGGGCTACACTGCATGATCCTGTCTCAAAAAAGAAAAATAGCTACTCTTTCTGCCTGCCGTGAGCTTTGGTTTGAGTCTTAGCACAATTCACTAAATGTAAATGGATATACATGACAGGTTATGTGGTCATTCCCTGACCCCAACTTCCATTTTATCTTAAAATGAAGACAATAGTAAGTGCTCGTACACTCTCTTCTTGCGTGATCATATCCATCCCCATAGTATTAAGAATAGGTGTGTGAGCCTAGAGAGATGTCTCAGTGGCTAAGAGCCTGCACTGTTCTTGCTGAGGACCCAGCTTCCGTTGCCTCATCCACACTGGGCAGCTCAAACAGCTGGAGCTCCAGTTCTAGAAGCATCTGCTACCTCTGCTCTCCAGGGGCACCTGCAGTCATATGCACACAGACACACTCATGCTCACATATATGCACTTACACATAGTCACACACATACACTCATGCACATATATATACATGTATACACATACTCATACACACACACATTTGGACAGCTCCACATGCAACTCCGTTTGGACAGTTCATCACTCCACCCAAACCTCCCTCTCCCCCGAGTTTCAGACCTCTGCACTCAGACACAGCTCAAACCTAACAAAGGCAAAGGTCCCTTTTCCCCTGGCCCTTGTCTGAGTAGCACATCATCTACTGTGTGCATTGGCATTCTGGATCCCTCCTCTTCCTTGACCCCCAACATCAAATCCAAATACTTCTTCCCATTGACACAACAGATCTTTCTTAAGTTCTTTTGTCCCCACCTAGGAACACACTCCACACAAGCATCTGTCTCCCCTTCTTCCTGACCACTGCCTTCTCCCCTGCCCTTCACCCTTCTGTTTGGTCCAGGTTTTCACAGCCCTGTTTGATTACGGGTTTGTCTTTGCTTTTCCAGCTTTGTAAATACCTGCCCTATCACGTATTTGGGCTGTGTCTCTCTGGTTCTGTTTCAGCTTTCATCCTCCCAAGCCCCTCACCCAAGGACCCAAGGACAGATTTCTGAGCCATTTACACTTAACTAGAATTTAGTTTTGCCCAGAACTGTAGAAGGCAGATTAGTGAGCCAATTAAACCAGCAGTTTAAGAGAAGGGGTGTGTGTGTGTGTGTGTGTGTGTGTGTGTGTGTGTGTGTATGAAGGCATATAAATCTAAAGGTACAGCTCTTGGTGGCAGGGGGTGGAGGGGGATGCACTTTTGTGCTGAGGCAGGTTGGAAGAATCAAGATCATCCTGAAGAGCTGGGCTCTCTGCAGTCGCTCATCCTGCTTCTCTCTTGCTTCGCAGCTGCCTCACTCGCCCTCTCGCTTTCCCTTCCCACTCACTGTAGCACCACCATCTGCAGCCAGACAGTTGGGTTATCAGCCAACAGTGCGTTTCCATGAAGCAGTGCAGCCCGTAAAAGGCAGAATGATAAAAGATACAAACTCAAGCCGTTCCCCCACACACACCCCGAGCCATCTACTTTTGGGGTTCACATCTGAACCTCAGAAATCTTCAGGAAGCTGAGAGCAGTATGTGGAAGGGGCAGTCTTCAGAGAGGAGACTTGAGAATGGGGACAGATGCCTAAGATATATTTGTCAGAGCAGGTTAAGAGCACTACAATGCCCTAACTTCCTTAAAGCAGAAATAAGATATAAAATTAGGAAGCAGGCTTTCGTGGAGGATGACAGATAAAACCTCATTCCAAATGTTACTTCCAGATAGAATTCCTTGCTTGACCACACATTTTCTATGCCCTGTGGAATAGCTAGGCCCGGTTTGGTTTAAGATCCCTACAAACTGGTACAGTGCATAGCACTTAGGAGACACATTAAATCTTTGTTACATAAATGTAATCACTCTGTCATCTCAATGCCCTCACTTCTCCTTGCATCTTATATTTTATTATCCTTTTTCTTTTAAAGCAATTAATTTTCTCCTCAGCACACGTTTTGGCCATTCAAAATAATACAGACATTCTGGCAAGACCGGGGCACAGAGGCCTTGAAAGAAATGCAGGGAATGTTAGCACTGCATAGAGCTTATCATTATGGATGTTCATTTCCCAAACATGCCCACACTTCTGAAGGAAGACTAGTGGAGAAGACCTTGCTTTTTTTTCCAGCCCACATGAGAAACTGAGGCCTATGGAGACAGAGTAATTCATTCAGATTCTCTATGTTTTGCAGTGGTAGAGCTGTAAGTTGTTGGGAATTTTAGAAAGATGCTGAGCAAGCCAGGGCTCTACCACAAACACACCACTTGGGCAATGTATGAGCTCTCTGGGCCTCTTCTTACTCTGTAACAATGAATAGCAATGCCTTCTTTACAGTTACTCTATTCTAGGACTGAATGGCAATAGGTTGACATAGAAAAGAATATATACAGTAGACAACCATAACAGTTTCCTTCTCTATTCCCCCAGAGTGGACACAGCAGAGATAATTATGTGACAATGATAAAACTTTCTATCATTCTATTGGTTATTTTTTCCTTTCTAAATGTTATTGTTATGACTACGAGTGTTTTGCCTGCATGTGTGTCTCTGCCTCACATGCATGCAGTGCACATGAGGGCCAGAAGAGGGCATCAGACTTCCTGGAACTGAAGTTACAAAACTTGTCAGCCACCATACCGGTACTGGGACTAGAATCCCGGTCCCCTGTGACAACAGGCAGTGCTCTTAGCTGCTCAGCCATCTCTCCAGCCCCTGGTTAATTTTCTTAAAGTCAATCTGAAAGAAAAGATAATATGTATAACAAATCAATATTTACAGTAATTTTAAGTTAAAAGGCATGTTAAAATCTTAAGTCTGGCACATATATATATATATATATATATTATGTGATATACATGTGCACACACATACACACATGGACACATGCATACACATATACAAATACACACCACACATCTTTTCTTCCTCAGTAACCAGCCTGAGTGTCAGTCAGAATGCAGAAACGAGCAGCCAGGGACCCAGGAAGCCAGGACAAGGGAGCCCCCAAATCAGATGGATTCTGAGGCACTTTTCCCCTTCCCTCAGGCTGAGATATTCTGCCATCTGTTTTGATTAAACCTTTCAAAATTCAACTTGTGTTTTTCCTTTCATTCCTTTGAAATCTCCTTTAATTCGAGAGAGTCTTTAGGCTTTCTTCTTCCCCTTAACCACCATCTGGTGCTTCTATTAAAAAAAGAAGAAGAAGAAGAAAACACATACAACAAACACGCTGAGTTCCTTGGAAGAAAGGTATAATGATGAGGCTAATTTATTCCCATAGTGAGGCCCATTACTATTTCCATGGCAACAGACTGTGATGTTCTGAACATGGGACTTTGTGATCTTCATAAGAACAGAATGGCAAAAGGCCCTGTTCAGACTCTTTGTCCTTATGGATTCTTGAGGTAGTCACCCTTGGTGGCTCCCAAGTGCCTACAGAATTGAGTCCAAACTCAAGGTCCTTCTCAGTCTGGCCCAGTAACCCCAGACTTGTCTAGCAGTCTCAGGGCTTATGGGTCTCTGGTCCCTTCCTCCTTCTTCCACTCTCCTGCAGTTTTCTATCTTAACCTCTCATGTCTCCATTGCTCTTGCCTCTACTACTTCCTCTCCTTACAGCGCCCTCCTTCCTAGTCTACTGTTCTCCCCATTTCTTGCTTAACCTAACAAATCCTCTTTGTTCTAAAGATTTAACTGAAATGTTACTTTCTCAACAGACTCTTCCATGGATCACTTAGGCAATTTAAAAGAAAAGAAAAACTTTTTTCTGTCCCCCAAACATTTTGTCCAAACAGATGTAATGACACCTAAGGCTTTGGACAGTAGCTACTTAGAGTGCCTTCATTTGAATTGGATTCCTTGCTCCCATGATGAATGCCTTTTTCATTTCTGAAGACATTCCCAGTCATTTCACATGATTTCTCAATGACTCTGAGGCAAAAGCGGGAATCTTAATCCCTGAAGTTTGTAAATGATTTGGATGGCAAAGCCAGAACTGCATTGATGGGATGGGAAGAGGGTAGACTTTGGGGTCCGGCCTATTTGGGACCCAGTTAGGGGACCTCTCTAGCCTTCCCTTACTTCACCTCTGGAACGATAAGAGAGCAAATGAGATTCTGTATGCCATGGTGTTTGGCACATGTTAGACACCCATGGCTTCTTTTCCCTCCCCCTTTCAATCGTATCTAGCAACATCTGGGAACAAAATGTTTCCTTCTGTTTTGTTGTTGTTGTTGCTCCAATTTTTATATGGTGCCGAAGATCTGATGGTCAAGCAAATAAATGCTTTCAGTCTCTAGCAGAGAAAAATTCTACCTTCATTCCCCTGTCTGTAATCTAGTTTAATAAGAGCTACCAGACAGAGCTGTTGTAAAAATTAAATGAAGCCTTGTATGAGTGCACAGAACCTCTCTAGCACAGTGCTGGAGACACCATAAGCACTTGGGATGTCGCAATTACATTATCATCGCCATCATTATCGTTATTATTATCATTATTCTTGTGTGACAGAACAATAGGCCCCTCGGGAATTGCAAAAATTAGCAAGACAGTCTCGTGATGCCGTCCTCAAAACTTTCTTACCACAGCCTGCCTGGTGACCACCATTGTCTGTGCGGTCTTTTCCTTCTACACGGCTGGAGGCTGGAGGTGGGCTTCTGTGCTTTACCTGTAGTCTTCCTATTGAGCTGGCCTGAACAAAGCACTGCAGAAGATGGGTTTCAGCAGGAGATGGTCAACAGAACTGAGTGGGGTTTTTTTTTTTTCTTCCTCTCCCTATGAAAGGAATTCATACAAAAATAGAACTCAAAGGCCTTAGGCTCTCTCATCACCAAGACATTAATCGTCAGTGGTAGCGTGTTGGCTGGGAAGAACCAGTTTTATGAAGGTGGTATGTATTGAACAGAGCTTGTTTCTGCTTCTAAGGCTTTGTCTATGCTAAGTAAGCACTCTTCTGCTGAGCTACATCCCTGCCCTCTTACGGATCTTTGACTGTTTAGGTATTTTTGCATTTTTTTATTCCTCTCCTTCCTCTTCCTCCTTTGATACTATTTTTCCTTTTGAGACATGATTTCACTATGTAATCATGGATGGTCTTGAACAAACTTTGTAGACCAGGTTGGCCTCAAACCCAGAGATCCTTCCTATCTCTAGCTCTTGAGAACTGGGATTAGATTAAAGGTGTATGCAACTGGGCCTGGCTTCCTTTGGCATTTTATTTTATTACTTTATTTTATTTTTTTTTATAGATAAAGTTTCATGTAGCCATATAGATGGGCCTGGCTTTGAACTCTAAATTTTTCTGCTTAGCCTCCCAAATTCTGGGGTTACCAGTGTGAGCTCACATAATCTTTCCTCAGTAGATATAAACAATTCCCAGATTAAGAAACAGACTCAATTCTTGATCTCTGGAAGATGGAGGGTAGAGTCTAAGAAAGCATGCCAACCAGGAAAACATGTCAACCAGGCACCAAGCAGAACTCCTCTGGATGGTCTAGTGGGAACGTCACTCACATTTATCCAGCTATTTTTTAATTAATTACCAAATTTATATCAGGTCCACTGTTGATTTAAGCAACACAATGCTCCCCTATTATCAGTAGCAAATGAGTCCCAGGACCTGAAACCCCAGACAGTACACACACACACACACACACACACACACACACACACACAAACCTTCTCTCTCGTCTTACCCCACCCCCTCACTTTTGTACAGTAAGATTGAGAACATTCACTTTTTACTTTAGGTAAAAGCACTTTATAACTTTTTCTGGCCCTATTTAAAATGTTAGCAACTCCAGTTTTGCTCTTTATTCATTAGTAAGTAAAATAAGGGTTCCTTGAATACAAGCACTTTGATACCGCCACAGTCAATCTGGTCACAGAAATAGCTAAGTTATTGGCCAGTCAACAGGCAGGTAACATATACAGTGTGGATACAACTTGACAAAAGACTAATTCACACCTGTGTGTGATAGCCTAGCACAGTACTAATTTCACCGTGCTACTCAGAATGGCATGCAATTTAAAACTTATGAATTAATATTTTGGACTAAGGTTGACCTTGGGTACCTGAAACCATAGAGAGCGAAGCTGTTGGTATAGGGAGGCTTCTGTACCATGAAATGCAGTTTAGCAACCTGCACCCCCACCCTCACTCCTCCACACACCCCCACACACCGTCTAAACAACCACTGACTATGAAGAAGTCTTTTCTCCAGATAAAAGTATGGGATGGTTGAGCATTCACATAATTTATCCCTCTATCACTCACTTAAGGGACAGGGAAAGGGTTTAAATTTACATTCAAGTTGCTGGGACATTAGGCCCCATGCTTCTTTCCACAATGCATCCCAGAGTTCACAGGGTCACATGAAGACGTCCCAAAGTGCATTGCAGGTGGTTACATACCACAGTGTCAAGTTCTGGACCCCTTGGGGCTAACTTGTCTCTGGATTTTCCTCTGGCCCTCACTTAGACTGGACTGTGGCCTCTGGTCTGAACCTCCATAAGAACAGGTTTAGACCACAGCACTCAGGGGCCATAGACCCCAGGGAGGGCTTTTGTGGTAGGTTCTTTGACACCTTCCCTTTTAGAACTGTCTCCATCCCTCTCTTTCGAGTTCTTGCCTGCTGCTGGGGTGGTGGAGGCGGGGAGGCGGGGAGGCGGGTGGGGGGTGGCATTTGTTCTGACTTAAACACACTTTGAGTTCTTCTGACTCCTCTCAGTGCTGGTGTTCTTCCAACCCCAATCAGTGCACTGTGGGTGCCCTTCCCCAGCTGCCCAGGCCCGTTCAGATGTGCTTGGTTCAGCCCTAAATGACACCAAGATTCATTAGTAAATTGGACACACACACAAGAATCAAAGACTCCCCAGCAACCAATGGGACTTAGGCAAGTTGTGGACTGTGTTGAAGCCAAGATTAATGTGCAAACACCATTAGAATTAATGAACTACTTTGCATTCAGGCACTTAGTTCACTTTTACATTGGTTGTACTGATTGTTAAAGTTTTTGTTTTTTGTAAAGAAGCTTATTGGAACTTAAATTATGGGTGTAAGTTTTAAAGTTAACCATGAGTTCAAAGGAATAAGTTTTCTTTCACCAACATTTTATATAACTGTATAAAAATATCCACCTCTGCTTTAGGGTTTTAAAATTTTTGTGTTTATCGAAAATTAGGAAACAGGCACGAATTTAGCTACTTAAAGAAATAATTCTCTTGGCTTTTCTCATATAGTAAATTACAGGTGTTTTCTTCAAGGACGTGAAGCGGCCCAAGTTCATTTAACTGCTCCCGATTCCCATTTGAATCACTGCACTGTGCAGTAATCCCATTTCAGGAAGCATTTTGCATGTGGTAGAATTTCGCTTCTCACCATCAGCTCACAGAGCAGAGCCGCCCTCTTGCTTGCTTGCTGTGATGCCTGTCTTGTCCCTTCTTCTGGCCCTCTGGCTCATTCTCAGACAACTTCAATTTCTTGTACTTAACAGTTTTCTGTGGCTTGGGGTTCTTTTTGTTTGTTTGTTTGTTTGTTTTGTGTGAGATTCCGTTGGCCTTGTGTTTTTGTTTTCAGAAGGGTGCCCCTATGTAATGTAATCTAATCTCAAGCACACAGCAAACTTCTTGCCTTACCCTTTCAGGTGCTGGGATTGCAGACCTGAGTCATTCTACTATGAGTAATTGGCCTGACGTGGTTTTATGAAAGATGGCCTGGCCCTAGAGTGAATACTCTGTACAGTAGCCATGAATAACACAGGAGCACAGGTTTTATCTCTATTTTTGTTTGTTGTGCATATGTGTGTTTGCAGATGCTAAGTAAATAGCCTCTGTCTTCCTCTACAACTGCCCATAATTTTTGTCTTGTTCTGAGACAGACACTCTCGCTGAACCAGGAGATTGCAGTATCAACTAGACTGGCTGGCCAGCAAGCTCCCACCCCCACACCTACCTGAATCCCTCTATCTCTCTGCCTCCTCACTGAGCAGCAAATATCTTATCCACTGAGCCATCTCCATCAGCATCCTGTGTCCTCCATCCCTGGGCTCTTTGTTTGTTTGTTTGTTTTTGATAGTGTTTCTCTCTGGCTGTCCTGGAACTCATTCTGTCAACCAGGCTGGCCTCGGACTCAGAGACCTGCCTGTCTCTGCCTCCGTACGCTTCTCGCGCCCAGCCCCTGTCTCCATTTTTAAGAACACACGCCTGTGTGTTTTGATCAGTCCAGATCTAAACTCTCTTCAGATTTCATTTATTGACACTTCCCATTTCCTACTTGACCTGATAGCTGATGCTTTGCTCACTACAGCTACAGAATGCTTATTTACAAAGAAGCAGCTATGTTGTGGAGCTGGGATTCTTGTTACCTCCCTTGACCACAACTTTTAAATGTTTCCTAGTAATTTGCGTTCTGCAAGGAATGAAACAGAGCTGCAGTTGTGCAGAAACTTGATAGTGCCTTCCCTGGGGAGCTTCTTGCTGCTCAGCTTGGACCCGCCACCCCAATCTTCCCTCTCGGTGTGGGCCCTCAGCATGTGTGTTTCCAATGTATTTAAAACCAGAGAGTTTGGCAGGACAAAGGCAGTTTTAAGGATTTAAAGAGAAAAGGAGCTTCCTACACTGAACTCAGTCCCCGTGCTGAAATTATTGTGGTCCCTGCCATCGTCACCCCATGTGTTCTGGCTTTTAGAGGACTGTTCTCTGCAGCTTTGCTCTGAGAGGTAAAGCCCCATTGCCCACTGCAAGTCTTAATGAAAAGCAGCTCATAAGCAAGTGACGTAACCTAATTGTAATCCAGGGATCAGCTCGGTTATATTATTTAAAGAAATAGCATCCATTTTCTGTGACCTGATTTAGAAAAGAAACCCAGGGAAGGAAGGGGAAAAAAAAAACAGTTCAGCACTTGGCTTCCTGCGCTTGCTCTAATGAGAACACTGGTAAATAATTCAGAAACAATGACTTTCAAGAACGTTAAACTCAACTTAGCTCAGGATTCTAGCTCAAAGCAACGAAAGCTGCTTAGAGCAAATTGGAAGTGTTCGTGAAAGAGCTTATTTTTGCAGAAAATGTAGTCATTTAGAAAGTTTCTTTTCCTCGGCAGTTAAATACGTTTGGAGCACTGAGCAAGGGAACAGTCCGATGCTGCGCTCTAAGAAAGCCTAAAGCCCGTTAAAGTCAATCAAATACCTGGTTTCGGTCCATCCTTAGGAACAAAGGCACTGGGTAATATAAGGTATCAAAGGTGGGTAGAAGAAGACAGAGGCAGGCAGATCTCTCCGAGTTCGAGGCCAGCCTGGTCTACATAGTGAGCCCCAGGACAGCCAGCGCTACATAATGAGACCCTAATGCAATAATGATGATGATGATGATGATGACGACGACGACGACGATGATGATGATCAGAGAAAGGAAGGAGTTATTGCAACTCTCCAGAGTAGCTTTACAACTATTCTATAAATCTAAACCTATCCTAAAATTAAAAGTTTATTTTTAACCTAGCATCGTTGCCTGGTTTACAGACAGAAAACCAGGTCCGCACATTGGGCAGCTTCTCAAATGACATGGTTGCTCTGTGGACTTCAGAGGGACAACACTACTCTCATCCAAGCCCTAATTCCTGTTAATAATGTGCTGAGAATGAAGGGCTAGGGAGTGGACTGGTCAGTCGGTCCTTCCATAAACTCCACCCAATGGGGTCATGCTTTGTTTTGTATTATAATAATATGATAAACCACTCATAGGCCAACTTCTCAAGAACTACAAGTTCTCCATAACCTGTGCTGGCCCACTTGCTCCTCCCTATGCTACTCACCACTCACCGTCAGTGATGACCACTCTTAAATTTTAATTTTTCTCATATTCTTGTTCTTCATTTGGTTCTATTACACATATGTCAGGGACCAAACAATATGGTAGCTTTGCTTCTGAACTTACCATACTATTTGACTTATTCCTTTGGCTCAACAGTATGTTGCTGTTTATCAATAATGTGATTATAGTGAATTCATTTTCTCCATTATTTGAAGCTATGTAGCAGAAACATCATAGTTTAATAATTGTTATTACTTTTAAACACATTAATTTAATGTGTATGAGTGCCTTGCCTGCATGTATGTCTGTGCACTACATGCGTGCCAGGTGCTCATGAAGGCCAGAAGGAACTAGAAGCCTCAAAACCAAAGTTACAGGTAGTTATGAACCACTGTGTGAGTTCTGGAAACCTAACCTGGGTTCTCTTCAAGAGTGACAATACTCTTAACTGCTGAGCCATCTCTCCAACATCCAATGTATTTTAAAAGTGTCTTTACTTACACATTTCTTTGTTCTGTTAGTAGAACTCTTCATGAAACAGTTGCCAGGTAAGAACAAGGTACTTGGGATGGTGAATCAATGTTCCTATGCCACAAACACTCACTTTTTGGGTCGCAGAATTCTATCTGTGGCATTCATGTTTAAAACTCTACTTTATTTGAGGTATTTAGGCCTCTACCTCTTTTCCACCAACCCCCAACCTTAAGGAGGAGAGAGAGAAGGTTAGCGGATAGAAAGGGCCCAGACCCCTGTACCTCTACCGGCTAGTTAGGGTCACGGGCTTCTTTTAGGGCTCTCCACCAGTCTCCATAGCCACAGATGCAGTTAGCAGGCTACTCCACGTGCCTGTCAGTCTGTCAGTCTGTCTGCTCCAAACCACCACACTGTCTCTGGTCTCTCCAAAGTGCTACACACCACATGCCAACACCAAACTCCACACCAAACTCCACAGAACACCACCCCAGAATGCCACCACCCAGTCTCTTTCTCAGCCTCATATTTATACTCTCAGAGTTCTAGACCACACCCCTCTCCATGCGGCACGTGGGAGGCTGTTACCAGCTGGCAAAGATCATGCCCAGTATGTGACAATTAACAGGTGTGGACAAACTATGGCCTAACTAAAATCCCACACTTTGGATTAAAACAAAAGCTTACTTACATAACATACAAAGAAACTAAAACTTCCATTACATGTATGGCTCCAGAAAAATCTTTTATTCTCTATGAGTGAGAGCTGTGTTTTGTTTTTACATTGTCACCATAATGCAGTAAATAGACAGATAACTGACAAGGCAACTAACGTGTCTGTGTAGGACACTGTACCAAGTCCTTACTGTTCTCTACATCCGGCAGATGGAAAAAAGAAAGCTTACACGCCACACAATTTGTTTGAGGTCACAAAGGTAGTGAGTGGTGGGATTGAGAATAGAATCTTCACTAGTGCAACTGAGCCTAGACTCCCCTCACCCCCAAATCTAGGATACTGAACTAAAATTCATAACTCAAGTAATGAGTGCTGTGTAGAGAGCATATCTTGTGTTATTTTGGATTCATTGTCTGTCAATTGAAAAACCAATGGCCTATAGGAAAGTGTAGAAAAGAAGGTGGGACATCCAACAGGCAGAAAGGATTCTGGAATAGAGCCACATGCAGGAGGTTTGTCTGGGAAAATGTGAGGAGGACAGATGAATGGTGCCTGAGCACAGGTAACCAGCCACATTGTAGAATGCAGAATAGTATAAATGGGTTATTTTAAGTTATGAGCTAGTCAAAGAAGAACATAGCTTTATGGCCTAGATATTTGTATATATTTTGAGTCTCATGAGTCATTATTCTTGGAGCTTGGGACCAGGAGGTAAAACACATACCCTACTACCATGCAGCAGAAGATTGTGTTAAGTTCTGGGAAACACAGGAAATACTCCGAACATCTATCCAGCAGGAGAAAGCTGGGTAGTGTCTTTGTTGTTCCAGTTGCCATAACAAAGTATCACACTGGGTTGCTTTAAAACAACAAAACTTATTTCCCACAGTTCTGAGGGCTGGGAAGTCTAAGACACTGAGAGAATCCATGTACTCTCTCTCTCACAGAAAGATGTCTTCTCACTCTGACTCCACAGAGGAAGGGGCAAGGATTCTCTTGATGGCCTTTTTTTTTTTAATAAGAGTACTATCCTTGCTTTCAAGGGGCCTGATCTAAAGTCCAACTCCAAATACTTTGAGTTTCAGCCTGCAATATATGAATTGGAAGGATGTGCAACCATCCACCAAGTAATACAAAGATAAGAAACTGGAGGCATGTAGCTCAGTGGCAGAGGGTTTTCCTTGAACATGCAATGCCCTAGGTTGGATCCCTACTACAAAAATATTAAGAGAAAGAAAGAGGGGAAGGGCTGGATGGAGGGAGGGATATGGGCATTGATACATTAGTAAACAGGTAAGCATCTTCCTAAGAGGATGGAGTCTATAGATGACGTTCTTTTTTTAGCATTGTCTGTGTAGTTCAATGCCAGTGATGAAGGGAGAAGCAATACTGTCACCTCCATCACACAGTTGTAAGGATTAAAACTACACACACACATATGTATTTATGTTTTTTTAAATTATAACTCAGAAATTGTCTAGGAATAAAGGGTATCCCTAAGACTTTACATTGAAAGGAAGATAAAAAACTAAGCTAGAAGACTAGCCATGGACTGGATTGATACAAATAGGTACTCTAGAAGTTTAAATTTCACCCTAAATGTAATAGAAATCCTTTGCATGGTTTCAATTAGAAGCACCAGTGTTTATGCAGAACGAAACAGAAATGCATGTAAACTTGGGCCAGCCCAAGATCAAGGTGCTTGCCACTAAACCTGATGACCTGAGTTCTATCCCCAGAATCCTTACGGTTGAAAGAGAGAACACACCCTTGCAATATGTCTTATGACCACCCATGCTCACACACGCTTGCATGCATGCACATATAACACATGATAAATAATTTTTAAAAATTGAGATGTTTCGATGGTTAAAAACATGTACTGCCCTTGCAGAGGATTCAAGTTTGGTTTCCAGAACCCAGGGCCCCAACACCCTCTTCTGAACTCTGTGTGTACCTGGGCTCAAATGTGTGTGTGTATACACATATGCACATGTGGTGAGATAGGATTTTTCTGTGTAACAGAGCCCTCGCTATCCTAGACTTGCTTTATAGGCCAGGTTGGCCTTGAACTCACAGAGGTCCACCTGCTTCTGCCTCCCAAGTGCTGGGATTAAAGGCATGAGCCACCATGCCCAGTACACACATACAATTTTTAAAAAGATATATTTTTAATACTTTGAATTTATTTTTATAATTTATTCACTTTACTTCCCAATTGTAGCCCCCTCCCTCATCTCTTCCCTGTCCCACCCTCCTTCCCTCTATCCTCCTCCCCTATTCCTCAGTAAAGGGAAGTCTTCCTTCCCTACCATCTGACCCCAGTCTATCAATTCTCATCAGGACTGCCTGCATCCTCTTCCTCCAGGGGGGAGTGATCCAAGAGCAGACATCAGAGTGCATGTCATAGACAGCCCCTGCTCCTTACTGGGGAGCCCACAAGGAGACTGAGCTGCCTATCAGCTACAACTAAGCAGGGGGTCTAGGTCCTCTCTATGCATGGTCCTTGGTTGGTGCATCAATCTCTGCAGGATCCCATGGGCCCAGATTTGTTGGTTCTGTTGTTCTTCTTATGGAGCTCCTGTGCACTCTGGGTCTTTCTTTTCCCCCACGCTTTCCTACGACTCCCTACACTCTGCCTCAAGTTTGGCTGTGAGTCTTAGCATCTGCTTCTATCCCCTATCGGTAGAGAATGGATACCGAAATTGTGGTACATTTACACAATTGAATACTACTCAGCAATTAAAAACAAGGAAATCATGAAATTTTCAGGCAAATGGATGGAACTAGAAAAGATCATCCTGAGTGATGTATCCAGAACCAGAAAGACATGCGTGGTATGTAATCACTTATTATCAGACATTAGCCATATAATATATGATAACCATACTACAATCCACAGACCTAAAGAAGCTAAATAACCAGGAGGACCCTAGAGTAGATACTTAATTCTTATTCAGAAGGGCAAACAGAATACACGCTGGAAATAGTTGAAGAGAAGGAACAGGATGGGAACCTGCCATAGATGTCCTCTAAAAGGTATATATATATACCATATATATATATATATACACATATATGTGTGTGTATGTGTGTATGTATATGTATATCTACACAAAGTGTGGAACAAAGAAATATTTGACTTCACCATGTAAGGCCTTGCCTTTGTAGTTCCACTTGAGTTGCGACTGTTAACTCACATGCCCTCCTATGTGGGATCTGTTTTCCCCTCAACTTATCAAAATCCTACCCATAAAGAAACTAGCAAGCCTTGTGGCATGAGGAAGAAACATATAATTTGGGCAGTACAGATATAAAGTTAGTGATGACATCGTTAAGCTGAACCTGGTTCACTGGCCAGGGAAGCAGCTAGGGGGATGAGAAGTCCTGTGGGGTTAGAAGGAAAGATCTAAGAGGCCAGCGCAGGCCTGAGGAGATGAAGTGTACTCAGGAAAGGTGGTTGAGAAAGCTGAAATTCCTGCAGTCAGCTCACCCCAGGGACTCAGACTCTTATGCATGACTTGTATGAATGGGACCAAAGGGATAAAGACTGCATTAGGAAGATCTGAAAAGATTTGGTGCTTTCCATCCAAACCTATACTTTAATGAGTGGAGAAACTCTGGGGTTTCCCTGCCAGACCTTGATGATTTTTAACATCACTGTTCACCTCATGATTCTCAACCTTCCTAACACTATGGCCCTTTAATACAGTTCCTGTGTTGTAGTGATTGTAAGATTATTTTAGTTTCTATGTGAAAACTGTAATTTTGTTACTGTCATGAATGTAAATATCGGTGTTAGCTTTAGGTAACCCCCATGAAAGAGTTATTCTACCCCCAAACAGGTCTTAACCCACGAGTTGAAAACCGCTGGTTTACCTTATCTTCTCTTCATGTTTTTTTTTTCATTCCTAAGTTTTATTCTCTGAATCTCTAATTATGCATAATCTCATGCAATATTAAAATACTTATATGGAGTGTTTTGGTTCTGACAGCATGAGATACTGTGCTAGTGTGAACCAACATGGACCGCAAATGTTAAATGCTACGTAAAATTCAATGACACAGTCAAGATTAGAGGAGACAGGGGGTGGGGGAGGGGAAGTCCCAACTGTCAAAAGAGAAGAGTGAGCTCAGAAGAAAGCAGTGAGTTCCACTTACGCTGAGAAACTCGGAAGAATGGGGTACTGGGCTTGTGCATAAGAACCTCGGCCCCAAGGTCATTTCACACAGGGAAAGGCAGAGTTACAGCTGGGATTCCTGCACAAGTCCTGCTTAGCACTTGGCAAGTCCGTGACAAGGCAGCATAAAATAAATGCTGCCCCAGCGACTCACAGCAGAGGAGCTCTCTGCCTGATGAACGACAGGCGAAGTCTCCAATGAGAGTAGGGGATGGAATGTCAGCCAAACAATGAAGCAGGGTACCCTTAATCTGCATATTAGTCTAGGACCCATAAAATTTCTTGAGCTCTGGCAAGAAAAAATATAAGACATCAAGGTAGAGTTAGTCTCACAGTCCAGGCAACAAGTAGAAGAAGAAACACCTTCTCCCTCACACTCCCTCACACAAGAAATCTCAGTGGACAAAAGAGATTGAAAAACAAACCAGCATGAGGGAGACCACACACACACACACACACACACACACACACACACACACACACACACACACACACACACCAGCAGCAGCAGCAGCAGCAGCAGCAGCAGCGGAACTTTGCATCCAAAAGCTAGCTACAACTGCACGTGGAATAGGCCGTGAAAACTAGACCTGGTGTTATAGGCCAAATCCCAGGTGCGTGGAAGGCTGAGGTAGGGGGACTGCAGGTTGTCGGTTTATTTATTTGTTTAGGGTTTTTGATGTGTATGTGTGTGTGTGCAGGTGTCTGCTGAGTTACAGGTGGTTGTGAATCACCCTGTGTGGGTGTTGGGAACGGAAACCTGGTCCTCTACCGGAAGAGTAAGTGTTCTTAACTGTGGAGCTGATTCTCCAGCCCGGGCTGCAGGCTTCAGGCCATCTCGGGCAACTTAATGAGCTTGTCAAAACTGAAAGTAAAAGGAAGGGCTGCGCTTTAACTCAACTGTAGGAAGTCTGCCTAGCACGAATAAAAGCCTCAGTTCAAACCCCAGGACTGGAAAAAGAAGAAAGGGAGAGGGGAAGGGAGAGGACGGGAAGGAGGGGGGAGAAATGTTAAATAGATTACATGATTAAGGAGTGTTTTTTTTTAATTAAAAAGAAAAAAAAACTTCTGTGTCAAATTAGTATGTCTGATCCCATCAAAATTTAAAACTTGTAGCTGGTAGAATTTACAGCTAACAGGCCCATGGCCCGGCCTCAGCACCTGACCCTCACCTCAGATCTCAAACTCTGCTGCTCTCCAGCATCCATAAATACTGAGAGCTAAGCTACAAACTTGGAAAACACGGTCCAAGGGGCTGAAGAAATGCGTGTGAAAAAGCTGAGTGTTGGGAAACGAAAAACGGAGCCCCAGGTAGGGCTCAGTGGTTGCCTCAGGGTTCTCCCGCTGCCATAAAACACCATGACCGAAAGCAAGCTGGGGAGGAAAGGGCTTAGGTCATCTTTCAGTTTGTACTGCCTCATCCAGGGGAGTCTGGGAAGGAAGTCCAGGCAGAAACCTGGTGGCGAGAGCTGATGCGGAAGCCACAGAGAACCGCTGCTTACTGGCTTGTTCCGCGTGGCTTGCTTGGCCTGCTTTCTATAGCACGCAGGAGCGCCAGCCCAGGGGTGGCGCCACGCTGGTGCCCTCCCACATCCACCCTCCCATGTCAATCCTCAGTTAAGAAAACACGCTACAGACTAGCCTGCAGGCAAATCTCATGGAGGCAATTTTCTCAATTAAAAGTTCCTCTTCCCAAGTGATCCCACCCTGTGTCAAGTGGGCATAAAATTGACCATCGCAATTGTAGAGTGCACACCTAGCATAAAGGAGATCCTGAGTTCAATCTTCAGGATGGCGGGGCAGAATGTACTAAATACCTTTAATAGGAGATACCGAAAGCAAAGACAGCAAGAGAGACTGTAGTATTAGGAAGTTAACAGCTAAAACTATTCATACTTTAGGAAAAGACGTAAAAGTGTAAGTCCTCCCTTATACTGAAGAAACAGAAACACACACACACAATAGGACACACATGTGCACTCATGTGGGTGCGCACACACAAACATGTAGAATACTAGATACAAAGTGACCAGAGACCAAAAGCATGTCACCTTTCAATAGTAGCTACTAGGGGTGTAGGAGATGGTCAGTGGGTGAATCACTTGCCTCACACATATGAGGACCTGAGTTCACACCCCAGAGCCTACGTAAAGCTGGGTGGTAGAGCATGTCTGTGAGTACATGCTCCTGTGATGACATAGTCAGGAGACACAGAAGTTCTGAAGCCTCATTGAACACCTAGCCTGGCCTACACAGCAGAGAGCAAGAGACCCTCTTCAAACATAGCAGAAGGCAAACACGAACGCTCAAGGTTGTCATGTGACCACCACATGCATGTTGTGGCCCACTGCACATGTCACACACACACACACACACACACACACACTAGACTGACAGCAGACTTCTCAACAGAACAGTAGCATCTTCAAGAACAAATTGCAGTCTTCAAAGAAAGATAAAACTTAAAACCATATATGTAACTAAAATGTCCTTTAAAATAGCAGGAATAAAGAGGCACTCTCAGACAGATCCAGGGGGTTCACTGAGTGTGACAGGAAGAGCTATGAAGACCTTTTTGAAGTCATTTCTGTCTGGAGTAATGAAAGAAAGTCATTGAAGCAAAGGTGAAAACATCAGATAGAAAACATAACCAATGGATAAACCTGTCAAACAAATAGATTAAATGTGTACAAATATAACTCACATAAACAGTAGTCAGAATATTAAAAACTGATTGGAGATTAAAAAACAAACTTCAAATAAAATACCAGAGAAGAATAAATAACATACGTCTACAAAATAGCTCCTCCAACAAAGACTCAGAGAACACTGTGGAAGAGTGGGCAGAAGGACTGTAAGGGCCAGAATATCAGGCAGTTTGCTGTGAGACTGTGTCTCTAAGTCACACAGAGACTCTACATCCAGCAGCCATAGATGGCATCATTTCTCAAGTTCATTTGTGAGAAGGCAGAACCCTCCCCCCCCACCACACACACACAAACACACACTGACTATGGTCCACACCATGGAGGAAGTTTTGGCAAATATTAAGAACTACACACCATGTTTTCTGAGCATAATACAGTGAAGATGAAAATAAGCAAAATATCTTTTTCTTGCTTTTTTTGAGAAAGACTCTCACTGTTGTAGCAGCCTAAAACATGAGAAGTTAACCAGGCTGACTCTAAACTCAGAGACCTGCCCCTGCCTCCTGAATGCTGGGATTCAGGCGTGTGCCACCACGTCCAGCAACATTTTTTTTTAATGTTTAAAAAATTTAAAACATGTTTTTGAGCATTCAGCTTTATCAAGTTCAAGTACAGGGAGCAAAGAAGGGGTACCTACTGATCCGTGAGTATGTATTTTTTTAAATTAAAATGAATGCATTAACTGTAGGCATTAGAAAATGAGTGGCATTGTTAGAAAGCAAAAGGAACAATAAAGAAAACTGCAGAAATCCATAATATGAGCATCAGACACTGTAACAATGCAGACCTTAGACAAAACTAAGGGACCTTGTTTTATTTATTTTAGACATTCTTGCATACTTTAAGTATCAAAATCATTTTATAATTGGTGATATCTAAAATTCAATAAATATATTAGACCAGCCTATGATAAAGTTGATCCACAATAAAAACAAAAACAAAACAAGAGCAGGCTCAAGGCTCAAATGGACAATGTTGTAAAGAAAACAACAAACTTAGCTTTGATCACAGTAAAAAATCTCTCATCAACATGGCATGCCAGCATCTACACACAATTTTTTAACTTAATAAACAGAAAACATACTAGGGTTATGGTCATAAGCAAAACTGGAATAATAGTTAAGTTTACCACAAAGAAAACATGAGGTCCGTGTGATTTTACAATCAAGTTCATTTCCAGAAAATGAACTAAAAAATGGAAAATTCATTTTATGAGACTAGACTAGTATATCCTCAATACTAAAACCAGGCCATGACTATACAAGAAGGGAAAAATATAAATCAATCATAGTCAAACCGTAAATGTACAAAGGAAAAGTCCTACACAATTCAAATCCAGACACATGAGGCTTTTTAATCATGCCAATTTGGATTTATCGTGCAGGAGTGATTACCCAAAGGGAAGAAATATGTAACTTTATCACAGCACATTAACAAGAGAAGCATGCTATGTGACCTTCTCTGAGGATACAGGAAAAGCATTCAATAAAATTTAACAACCATTCATGGTTTTTAGAAAACACACAACTCTTAGCTAAGTGGGGAGAAACAGAGACTTTCCTAAGCCTGGGGCCTGGGGATATCTACTCAGTAGTCAAGTGTTAGAAGCATTTTTAAATTCTGAGAGAAAGGGTGGCCATTATCACATCCAGTTAACAGGCCTGATAACATGAAATACGTGATGATCGTCTTCACAGGGCACATTAATCGGTTGTTTAAAATTCAAATCCCCTGGATGATCGTGCACCGGCACCTCTGCCGTTCTGGAGCCTGATTTTGATGATTTGTCTGGCTCTCTGGCCTGTGGTTTTGCCTTTCAATGTCCCGAAGTCTTCTGCTGAAAGCCAGGCATGAAATATACAGGATACAAGAAACTGAAGTAGGTCGCTCGTGTGAGGTTTTATATTATCTGGTGGGTGGGGGGTGTTAAGCCCTGTTTACTGTTGGCTGTGGCTGTAGGTGTTGGAAACCAGAATGTCCTCTTGTGTCCTTGTTTCTGCTTCTTTTTTGGCTTTAGGGTTCTGTAACATAATATAATAAATAATGCCTGAGACACACAATTGCTTCAGTTATATTCTCTAATCTAATAAAGGGATTCAAGTGATATAGCGATAAAGTATAGGGAGAGGGGAAGAGATCTGTTACCCTTATGAATAAGGGACCAGCAAAACAGCTCAGCATGTAAAGAGCTTGCTGCCAAGCCCAAGGACCTGAGTTCCAGCCCCAGCCCAGACATGGTGGAAGGAGAGAACTGGTTCTAACACGTTGCCCTCTGACCTTCCCATGCAAGCTATGGGGTTCAAATCTCTCTCTCTCATTCACACACACACACACACACACACACACTAAGTAAAAGAACAAATAAATGTCATAAAGGTTTTTAAGACATTTGATTAGGTCTTTAATGAGTCTGTACCCCTGCGCTGTGTCCTTCCTTGTCTGTGGCCACCCTGCTGCTAGTCCTTGTGAGAACCTGACTAGCACAGTGCTAGGGTCCTTCTCTTTCCCTCTTCCCCCTTACAGAAACACCGCGGAGACTGAGAGTAATTCCCAAACCCCAGTTCAGCCTTCAATAGAGTCCTAACCAGTTCGGATCTGGTAAAATAGTTTCTCTTGAGGGGAAGAGCAAATGCTGTGGGCATTTTTCAAAAGCACTTACTTTCCATTCTCTCCCAGCCAGAAGCGCAGGGGATTTTTCTCCAGCATTCACCATGAGAGTGTGAATGCAGAGGGCTGAAAGTTAAAACTCATGAAAGTGTAGAGGAGCCACTGAAACTGTATCCTCTGACACATGCAGCCTCCAACAACTCAAGCTCAGCCTCGATTTTCCTACCCCAGTTCCTAGGGAAGTTTCTTTTCCTAGACTTCTGTTGTGGCAAACTGTGATGTTCTTGATCCACTTTCTAGCTCTTGATTTTACATTATTTTATTAATTAATCTGTGTGTTAACTAATTGACACGTAAGTATAAATTTCACATCTTAATTATATTAACATAGTAGCTAACATAGATATATTTTTACATATTTGATTTTCAGTTTGATTGACCTTTTCTCTTGTGGGCTCAGGTGATAACTTCATATTTTGTTTTGTTTTATTTATTCTATTGTAGACAGTCTTGTGTAGTCCAGGCTTGCTGTGTAGCCGGTGGTACCCTTAATTCAGGTCCTTCTGACTGCATTGTCTGATTACTGGGATCACAGGCACATCACAGATACAATATGTTTAATGTGGTGCTGCTCATCGTATCCAGGACTCCATGCATGGCAGGCAAGTGTTCTACCCACTGAGCTTCTTCCCCAGTAGGGCTGACAACTTCTAGCTTACACTGAAGGTCAGAGACCAGGAGGCTTCAGTGAAACTGGCTTTATTAATAACATGATTATTTACATAAAAAATCAAAGCTAGTTCCCTGTTGCAACTAAAAAGAGAGTTCAGTGTGGTTTCTTTATATAAAGACATAAAATTCAACAGCATTATTATATATTAAGAACAAGCAAATGAGCTAGATTGTGATGGCACATGCCTCTGATCCCACACTTAGGGGGCAGAGGTAGGCAGATCTCTGAGTTCAAGGCCAGCCTGGTCTACAGAGTGAGTTCCAGGATGGCCAAGGCTACACAGAAAAACTCTGTCTCAAAAAGCCCAAACAAACATCACCAACCAATCAACCAACCAAAAAAAAAAAAGAAACAAACAAAACCAAAACAAACAAACAAACAAAAAACCCCAAGCAAATGAAAAATTTAGTTAATAAAATATTCTATTAACTGTAGAAAGAAACCTGTAAGGTACCAATCTAACAAAAGACAAAAAAGTATGTATGAAAAATACAAAGACAATGTTTTGATATTTCTACTTACTCTCAAGGATTTCATGTGTACATACAATGTATTTTATCATATCTTCCCCTACTGCCCCTCCAACTCCCCCTAGTTCAACTGAAAATTAGCCACCGAGTCTAATTAGCCAAGTATGTTAGGACATGCATGTAATCCCAGCAGCTGGAAGCTTATAACAGGAGAATTGCACATTTGTGGCCAGCATAGGCTATCTAATAAACTCAAGACCAGCCTGAACTAGACAACCAGGTGCAGTCTCAAAAAACAAAGCAAAACAAAAACCCAAGTCAAGGGATATAATGTAGTGATAATCACCTACAACATGCAAGGGCCCCTGGCTTCAATCCCCAACACTACCAAAAATCTCTGTAAAAGAACATCTCCTTGGTCCCAACAATTCCACTCTCTAATATTTGCCTTTTTCAATGTGCTTTCTAGTTGTTCTTCCAATGCAAAAGAAACAGTGGCCAACACTGTTAATACATGAGCACAAAGCAAGGCAGTTGCCCTAACTGTTCCTTCTATTATTGAATTCTTTACTGTCTTGCACTCAAAGCAAAATAACAATGATAGTGAGAATAATAAATTCAGTATTATAAACGAGGTAATAAAATTGTTAGTAAACGTTACTAAATCTCAGGAGTTGTCTTGAGTGCACATCTCTTTAATATTAGGTTTTAATGGAATGGGAAACGTGTATAAATCCTCTGCCTGCCAAGGCTTGATAGTGGTCTTTCAAAGAAAAACGTTTGGGAGTTGTTTTGAACTATGAGCTGAAGTTGCCACTATTTTTTTTTTCAGGGCATACCATTTTCACTTGAAAGAAAGACTCACAAACCATGGTTATTCAGACTGGGGAATTTGGCAGGCATTTTCTTAAAAAAAAAAAAATGAACAAAGTGAGTCTGTTACTTCAGGGATGGAGGGCGGCTACGTCTGTTGCCAATGATGAATGTTGAGCTTTCAGGCAAAACCCAGGATTTTGGAAGTTATGTCCATCACCACAAACTTCGAAATAAAAATCTTTGATTATCAAATCAGAAGCTATATAAATAAGTGTGCACTTTGATGTTACATAATGAAATCTATCAGCATCATAAGGGACACTCAGGAAAGGAAACTAATGTTTTCAAATGAGCAAGAAGGGCCCAGGGGTTTATGGGACAACACATAGGGACATTTATGTGATCTCAGAGTCCACATAAAGTAACCTTTAAACACTATTTCTTGTGGAATTTGGATTTAGATTCTTTGGTGAAGAATGTCCTGAGTTATCTGAGACCATTGGGGTTGGCCTCTTAACTGCGCATCTGTGTGACGCCTACATTCCTTCATGGACTCCAATCAGACAACAGATTGCAACAGATTGCATGCAGGGGCAGCTACGAGAAGCCTCAGACTGCTGTTCAGACTGGCACTGGGGAGACTTGGGAAAATGTGGAACAATGCCCCTTTTCTCACTTTATTTTTTTTATATGGAAAATAGTTCTTTTTCATTTAAAAACATGCGATTTCTTGTTGTCATTTTGTAATGAATTTTAAAATAGTTTTGTTTCTCACTTTCACGTTTGAATCAGTAGACCCAATCCATGTAAACAAAAGCTATTTGGGGTCTTTAATAATTTTGACAGTGTGAAAGGATCCCAAGAGAAAAACTCTTGAGATTCTATACCCCAGAGGTAAAAATCTCCCCGAAGGGAAGGGGGAACTCTTTATGGCAGCAATGTTGGTGATTCCTCTTCAAAAACAAATTACTGAATGTATGTCAATAAGAACATGGGTAAATATCTTAAGTCATATAATAAAATAGCTTTTGAAGTTAAAATGAATGTGCTAGGTGTACCTGGACTAATGTGGTTGATTCTGAGAAATAAAAACTTGTTAAAAAAGGCAAGGGACAGAATGGGATACACCCATAAATAAGAATACACACCTTTCATTGGGGATACCTGGGAAGATCCAAAGCAACCCAGCATCAGAACATGGGGGAATGAGTAGACCGCTTGCCTCACCCATGTGAGGACTGAGGCAGATCCCCAATACCCATGTAAGCTGAGTAGGTGTGGCTCCCAGCTATCATCCCAGCTCAGAGGATGTGGAGACATCCCAGCTAGTTAGATTAGTCAACTGTGAGCTCCTGGTTCAGCAAGACAAATTGCCTCCGCTGAAAAGGTGGAGAGCTATTGAGGAAGATATGTGATGTCAACTTCCAGTCTCTACAAGCAACTTGCATACCATTCACACATGTGTAAATATGCACACATGCATACAAAAAAAAAAAAAAAGCCCAAACCAATAATCTCAGCATGGGAGTCGGGAACAGGGCCAGGGGAAGGAAGAGATACACTTCAAATACATTTCAAATGTATTCGTGCGAACTCCTAAGAAAGACATATGAAGTAAATGGAGCACAAAGTTAGCATTGACTTATCTGAGGCCTTAGGTGTTGCTCTGTACATTGTTGTTTATTTTTTTTCAACTACTCTAGCTTTAAAACAACTCATTTTTAAATGCTGTGCTGTTGCTCTCAATTAGCAAAGAAAAGCCAGCTAGCTAGATCCCAGTGAAATACTTTTCTTTTCCATCCAAGGCCAAAGGGCCAGCTGTCCGGCTTTTGCCTGTTGTTTGTTAAGCTTAATAAACGATGGGCTAGTTGCAGGGTGGGGTGGGTAATGTCTTTTCTGTCTGCAAAGCTCTTGATCCTGGGTTCTCAGTCATGGCTGCAGAGGAAATTCTCCCCCAGATTTCTTACAGAACCCCTGCAGCTGTCAGGCAGGGCACAAAGCCAGAATACCCAGCGAACAACTTGAACAGGCACCAGCGTAGTTCCCGCTCAGTGCACGACTCCCAACACAAAGTATCCTGTTCCTGTTCCTTTTGAAGCCAGAGAGAAGCCTTTGATTTGTGTGGTGATGATATCATGTAGCCTGCTGGGTGTAGCTGGGCTCTGGGCGCAGAGCTGAGAGGCAAAATAATTCCCCCTGGGCCCACAGGCAACTTCAGAATAAAGCAGAGATTTGTTTTTGCCTTTAAATCCATGCATCTCGTCCAGAAGCCCCTCTGCTTCCTGTTTTCTGAGGGTTTTTTTTTTTTAATTGCATATACCCTGGGCAATAATTTTCAGACTTCATGGCCTCTGATAAGGAGGAAAGAGCCTGATATTCTGGTTTTGTTTCTGTTTGAGGAGTGTATGCCCAGAGGAATTGTATGTGTCCCAGATTCAACACAGCTGTTAATTAGAGCTGAGAACACTTGGTTGACCCCTATGTGGCTAATTGCTAGAATTGAGAAGCGTCTCTAAGGGCCTCGTATGATAACAACTGAAAATTGTCCTGAGCCTCACCTAACGCTTCTGGAGCCAGTTCAGGATGGGAAGCAATAGGCTCCCCACAGTTCCTGGCACTAGAGAGGCAGCTCTGTGCTGAAGGAGCACTATTAAGGATTCTCTTCAGTGATTAAAACACCCACATTTCACTTTGGATGTGTGGCTTGGGGCTGTGTGTTAGAAAGGCTGGTGGGAGAGCTCAGAACTGCGTAGTGAAGCCTGTGTGGCCTACTTCGGGGAGGGGGGGGGGCTTTTCCCTAATATCGAAGCCAGCACCAGCACCACCAGCACTTTCCAGGCTATTTCTGTGCCGCGTGGCATGGGGCAGTTGCGTCAGGACCCTGCACTGCTGCCCTATGGAAGCGTTCTGCTTGCCACACCTTATGATTGTGATAAGGCCTAGCTCTCAGAATGGGAGGGGGGCAGGGAATGTATGGAAATCACCTTTCTTGCCACCAGGATCAGGAGAGTGACAATCACCTCCTGCCCCCTGTCTGAATCAGAAAGGTAGGGTGAGGGCTGGAGCTGGGTGGGCAAGGACAGGAGGTGAACAGCAGAGGCAGGAAAAGTAAAGCTGACAAAAGTTGCCAGGATGTCGGCCAGAGGGAGAATGGGGACAGAGAGATGGGAAGAGCGGGGGAGGAGTTAGAGGTGGAAGAGGGCAGGTCTCAGAGCAGCAAGGAAAGCAGAGTTTGCTTCTTTTCCCCAGCTTCTGAGGGGGACAGAAAAGCAACAGGGAGTGTTTGGGCCCTCTCAGCCAAGAGGCCCAGCGTATACCCCAGATAGTACTCTGGCCGACTCCACTACCTCAGCCTGGCCTGAGGAAGGTGTGCCGGAGCCAGCATGTAAGGAGAGATTCGTGATCCCTTTTCCAGGAGAGGTTCAAACCCTGAGTCCAATTCCAGGAAGTGATAGCAACAGAAATGCAACCCAGGGTCAGCCTTGCCCAGAACCAGGTTGGGGAGAGACCCAAGGGAGCTGGAGGAAAAGGAATCTATCTCATTGTCTTTTAGAGCCAAGATAGGTTGTCAAGGGCACCCTGTTCCAGGGACAGCTGGGGACTCCGCGGGTCTTTTGTGGTTGTGGGTGATCAAACTCAGGCCTCCTGCATGCCAGGCAGGAACTCTGCTACTGAGCTCTGCTCTCAGCCTGTTCCGCAAGGTCTCAAGTCTCTGACTGGACCTTTCGCCCTCCTTCCAACAATACCTCTCACTAATAAGTGTGGAGGCCCCTTGAAATGCTTGGGCTATGTTCAACAACAGTAGGGGAAACAGAGACAGCAAGTATCGCTGCAGGCTTCAGGCAAATGCCCTGAAGAAAATCAGATACACAGAGAAGCACAGTGTGCAGCCAGAGGAGCATGAGATTGCTAGGTAAATGGCGCGACATAGGCTCAGTCTGTAGAGATGAAATACGATCAGTGAGTCCTCAAGTAGTCAAGGAGTGGGCTTTGAGAAGAGGAGACTGGAGGAAAATACACATATATGCTTTCCTTGGATAAACTGATAAGACTGATCTCATTTATTTGGAGAATAAGTCACAGTCCTTTATCACCATGAATTTACACAAAGTTTAGATGTTGAAATTGGTCATTCAAGTTCTTCTAATTGTTCCACCAGCACCCCGTCAGCCCACACAGCATGTATGGCAAGCATGTGCTCTGCCACTGAGCTCCGTCCTCAGCCCACTGACAAGAAGAAAGCATTTTCATTCTCGGAATAAGAAAACACTTAACTTTATATATTGTAGACTCCAGCATTATACTTTAAAAAGAGTCCCAAAGTGGTCGGATGACTAACATAAGGCCAACTATAGTCAGGACTAGAATTCAGGCCTCATAATTTTCCAGTGGAGTTGCAGTTTTCATTGATATGGATTTTTTGTTTGGCAATGTAAGAATTGAGCTCATGCATAGAATCATGATTTTCTACACCAAAAAAACTACACTTTACTAGAATCACTTTTGACTGGGCATGGTGGCACATGCCTGTAATCCCAGCACTCTGAGAGGTAGGGGCAGGCGGATCTCTGTGAGTTCGAGGCCAGCCTGGTCTACGAAGTGAGTCCAGGACAGCCAAGGCTACACAGAGAAACCCTGTCTTGAAACAAACAAACAAAAACCAAGGAAGGAAGGAAATCACTTCGTGGTTTGGGTTTTTTGGGGGAGGGGCAGCGTCTTTTGTTGCCAAGGCTGGTTTCAAACTCACTAAAAAACAAGAATGTCCTTGAATTTCTGATCTAGTTGCCTCCAACTCACAAGTGCCCAGATTATAGCCATGTACATCTGGTATTAAGAAGTATAATTTATTTTTATTTTTCTATTTTCAGGTATATGTGATATGTGTGCGTGCTTGCATGTATGGGCATGTGTGTTGTGAGAGAGAGACAGAGACCGAGAGAGCACGCGCATATGCACACATACACATGTGTGCATATAAAGGTGGTAGCTGTAGGTGGATGTTGGCATCCATTCTTGATCGTTCTTCCACTGTATCCACTGAAGCAAGGTCTTCCAATCAAACCCAGAGCTTACCAATATGGCTAGTCTCAATGGCCAGGAAACTTAGCCTGGGGGTCCCACCTCCACCTTCCAAAACTGGAATTAAACTTATGGGCTACTATGCCCACCTGGTATTATATAGAGATTTAAAGAATTTGAACTCTGGTCCTTCTTTATGCTTGCATGACAAACATTTTAATCATTGAGCCATGAACCCGGCCCAAAAGAATAATTTTAAAGATTTTGTTTTCTTATAATAAATATTTGATTATAGGAGTATGTGAAATATAGATAAGCCTCAAATTAAAATCATTCATAATCACACCATCCAATTCAGAGGCATTTTGATAACCAGTAAACATCTCTATGATTTTCATTTGACCCTCTCGCATAAGTAGCTTTACTTCACAAGCAACTATGTCTGGTTTCCTTTAAGGAGAAGCATTTTAGGCAGGATAATGTGGTAGGAAAAAGCATGAGATTTGAAGGTTAAAGACCTCAGATCAAGCCCTGTCCAGTCCCAATTAGGTGTATGATCTCCTCTAAGTTCATTAACTTCCCTGGGCTTTTATTTCTCAATTTGAAAAGTGATCAAGGTCCAGTGAACCACTTCAGATGTCTGTTCTGAGTCTGAACTTCAAAAAAAAAAAATCAAACATTGTAAACTTGGAACAGTTAATTAAAACAAAACAGTATCTGATGTTTTTAAAGGAATGTAGCAGCGTGTTAAAATAGGCCTCTTCCTTTCTTGGGAGTTTTGGCCCAAACTCCAAAGCTGAAAACAATAGGTTGAAGTGCTCTCCCCCAACCCCACCCCAACATCCTAAATGGGGTACAAGACTGCCTAGGCAGGACCTCTAGAGCAGCTGAGAACCGTGATCAGACCTGTACAGAGCTCTGGGCATTGTAAGAGAAAAGCTAAGCAAGGGACCCAGCCAATGTCTTTGGATGTCACAAGGAAAAAAAAAAATGTTTGCAGTGAAAAGCTGACTGGAGATGTCTCAAGCAGGAGAGGAAAGCCTAGGGGTCCCAACAGAACTCACTGCACTCATATGAACCATAGGAAGGTTTATGGCAGAAAGCCATGTAGAAGAGAGTTGGACCTCAGTACAGACCCTCTCTAAGAGGCCCTTCTAGATGACTCCACACAGGAAAACACTATGTGAAATGTGTCTGCTGGAATCCAGATAACAAGGAGGAAATTTAACTTAACTAACGTGACCATTGTCCACACAGGGACTTCTATGAAGGGAGGTCCAGGAGACAGATGGTCTTTAAATCCTTTAAACTAGAAAAACAGCTATAGATAGATCTGCTGCTCACCAAAGACTCTGGGATTACAACGGCAAACGCCACTGAAGTCCTGACTTCCTGTTCCCTGATTGTTGCTGTCCTGGGCCCAACTACTGCAGAGGAGGTGCAACAGAGAGAGGAGAATGATCATGACCTCCTTCTTGAGCATGCCTGAGAGTCTAGCGAAGGTCCACATTAATGGAGGAAAGCATTTCATTTGGATAAGGAAGTTTTGGCATTAGATAGGATTGAACTTTTTAACACCTGAAGGTAATAAGAAGACCAAGAGTAGGGAAGAAAGATTTGAACACCTTAAGGGAACTAGAGTTGATGAAATGCCTGCTCCGCAAACCTGAATTCAGATCTGCAGCATGCAGGTGAAGAGCCAGAGGTGGCGCTGTGCATCTGCGGTCCCTGCACCGGGGACGCATAAACAGTTCCTGGGGCTTGCTGTCACCCCCCCCAACCCCAAATCTAGAGATACAGTTGAGTTCCAGGTTCAGTGAGAGAGGCTGTCTCAAAAACTAAGGTGAAGAGCAACTGAGGAAGACAATCGATATTGACCTCTGTCCTCCACACACACATGCACCTATGTATGTGCGCACCTGTGTACACACATGGACGAAGGACCGTCATAAGACAGAGCAAACGCTTTCCCTTTGGGCCCTCTCGTGTCCATCTTGTCAAACACGTTAGTGATGGGCTCGGGGGAGGAAAAAGACTGGTAGCTGGGCCTTAAAAGTCAGACAAGGAGGCGAGGGGGGCGAGCACACTGCTGACGTCAACCTGGCAGGGGTTTTAATGACTGCTTTGATGAGGAAGGGAATAGAGTGGATGACTCATGTGGGCTTTTAAAGTCCCTTGCTTGCGTCTCTGAGCGACGGTGACTTGATGGATGGCAGTGCCACTCGTACAGCTAAATGTGACCACAGAGCTAGGTCAACGATGCTGCACTTTTTTTTTTTTTTGAGCTCTTCAGTTGACTGTATTCTGAGCCAATTTGTGAGTCATATAAAAGGATTGATCTCATTGCTTTGCGTTTCTCCAATTTCCTCCCCTCCCTCCCGCCCCCAATTTAATCCATCATTTAGCAAGCTTTGGTTAAGTGTCCCGAATATGTTGTATGTTCAACCGGTCACTGTAGAGAAAGGCCAGCAGGACCACAGGATCTGTCCACAAAAGATCTCAGTCTCTCTGCTCTACATGATCCAAAGGAATGAGTGGGGTACCCAAGTTTTTGTGGCCTTGGCCTTCTTAAGTCCTTCATGCCATTGCTCTTCATATAAAAAGGACGGAGTCTTGTGTAGATTGGGTAACACACCATCTTAAGTACATGACCTTGCCACATTTTGTCCAGGTTGTTTTCTGTTGTACAGAATTTAAGCTGTTAAGAAAACATGATCTAGAAATTTGATCTTTGTCAAAACTGTACTTTCTAAATGTAAACTGACCTTCAAATCCAGCCTAAAAATCTCAGGAAACAAAAAGGAAAGAAAAACCCACCCAAACAGAATGTCAAAGCTTTGTGTTAAGATTGTAAAATTATCAAAATTAGACAACTAATATGAAAAATTAGAAACATGGTTGTTTCTTTCTCAGAGCCCATAGCTGGGTATAAAAACAGCCACATTTATAAACAGATGTAAGAGACACGGAGTGAAAGGCGAACTGACACAACAGAGCGAGCAAATTACAAGGGAAAATGTTACACAGACTCTCATGTCTAGTCTTGTTCCCCTCTGAAACCTCATAAACACAGTCTTCACGATCCACATTCCTATTGGCATTCCAGTCTTCCGGACTCCAATCACAACAGACCATTAAGCTCTGCTTGCTGCACTCTGGGGCTTCTTGAGCTCACATCTGCAAACTCCTCCACATTCCTCCTTCAAACCATTTTCAATGGCCTGAGAACCACATGGGCAGGTTTTAATCACAGAAACTAACCCACTCTTGTTGCTAACATGCTCTATTGGCTGCTTTTGCTGACCTGTGAACAAAATATCTGATATAAATAATGTAAGACTTATTTTGACTCCAGCTCTGGGGTGGGGGGGATTCAGTCTGTCAGAGGAGGGAGGCACAGTGCACCTCCATCTGCAGTGGCAGAAGCAGGAAGAAGCAACTGTTCACATCATGGAAGACTAGGAAGTGACCTAGTCAAAGGCTTGTCTCTTCTGACCTACTTCTGCCACCTAAGCCTCTGTTCCTAAAGGCTCTGCAGTTCCCCTCCCATAACTGTACATCTAGGAAACCAACACTCAAAATGTGAGCCCTTGGGAAACATGTAAGACTTACAGCAGAACGGATAGTGAGTCTTCAGATTTCCCTTTAGTCGGGAGGTCAGAGAAAGATTCTCTAAGGATGTGACATTTATGTGTAAAGACCCCAAGAAAGGTTGTGTCATGTAGACTGAAGAATCCAGAAGAAAGTGCAGGTGCCTGGAACACACTAGGAAATGTAGAGAGAAGAAAATTAGAGAAGGGTAGAGGCCAGAGGTGTGGGCAACAAGACAACCTGAAAACCGATTTGAAAATAATACGAAGTTTGGATGATCCTTAAGCACATCCTGTCTGTCTCTCTGTGTGTGTCCGTCTCTCTCCCTCTGTCTCTCTTTCTCTCTCTCTCTCTCTCACACAAATATACAGAGAGAGAGAGAGAGAGAGAGTGAGAGAGAGATCCAAAATGTTTCAACATTGGCAGAATAGCTACACTCCTTTGCAAGAAATAACATTAATTTTCATGAAGTTTTAAAATTCATCATATTCACATTTAACACTTAACTAGGAAAAATCTAAAGAACAAGTGAATATTTGCAAACTACACAAGAAACTTAAGCTGGCATTACTGGACACAGCATAGGGAAACCCATGAATACCCACAGCACAACTTGCTAAGAAGTCCATGACAGCAAGCATGCTACATGAAACAATTCCAGCTGGGGGCCATGAGGAGGGTTAGGTTTGGGTTGCTCCATAGGCTGGAAGTGCTGGTACCACTTTCTCATTATTGGGTCTGGGTGATGCTGCGCACCTATTTCATCACTGCTGCTGCCAATCTTCACCTCCATGGGTGTCTTCTCTAATATGTTTAGCATCTGTCCTTAGACAGGTATATTTGAGGAACACATGGATTGTTTCCATGACTGTGAGTTTTTAATTGCCAATGTGGAATTGTTCTGTGTCTCCATTATTTAATCAAGACTATGAATTTGTTTATGAGACTCACTATGTAGCCAATCATGATCTTTATGATTCATGATCATAATTCACGATCTTCATGCCTCAGCCTTCTGAGTGGTCCGTTACCAGCATGGACCACTATGACTGGCTAAGACTGTTTTAAGTGTTCAGCCGTATTGCTCTTATGTCTTTAACTCATCACACCTAACTGCTGCAGAGTATTTTATGATAAAGATCCTTCACATGGGACTGGGGAGATAGCTCAGTCAGAGAAATGCTTGCCATGCAGAGCTAAATGTGGATCCTTTGTATCCATGTAAAAAAATCAGACATGCTCAACCCTATACAAAGAACTGAGACAGCTGAGGAAAGCTGGGAGCAGAAAGTGGTCCTCCCCAGGGAAGAGTACATCAATGTGTTGTCCACTGCTCAACAGTCAATCATGAAGTCATACACACAAGTAACATTATATGGACTCAACAGGTTCTATTTAGGAATAAGCAATAACAATTAGTGTGGGGTGGGGGGGAAAGAGGCCATGTGTTAGAAGGAAAGTGGGAAAGAGTGTATGAGAGGGTTTGAAGGAGGGAAGAGAAAGGAGAAATGTTATAATTAAACTATAATCTCTAAAGTTAAAAAATAATCAAGCTTAATGGCTTTAAAAAAAATAGCCAGGCCTCATGGTGATCCCATTGTTAGAAAGATACCTTGAAACAAAAGAGTCCCTAGGATTTGCTGACTAGACAATCCAGATGAATCAATATGCTCCAGGGTCACCGAGAGACCCTGACTTAAAAAAATATGATGAAGAGACAGAGGAAGACATCCTGACCTCCATATGCATACATACACACACACCTAAAATAAAAATTTTACATATCAGTTATCAATTCCCCCAAAGATGCAACCTATAAACATCTTCATAAAGACGACCTTATTTGCCTGAGATGAGCTTCTGTTTGAGGTATTGCAGGGCCATTGCTCTTGAAAAGTTTAACTTGCCCTGCTAAATAAATGCACTAGTCCACAGGCCCATTACATTTCTATAGATGACCTACTCAAAATACACAGAGCCTAAGAGACATATATGGTAATACATTTAAAGTCAAACAGAAGTCTCAAAATCCAGGTCTTCCAATTTCATCTTAAGTCTTCCTCGGTTGGAAAAAAATTTTTTTTCTGAGGAAGCTGACATTTAAACAAATGGGTGTTTGTAAAGCGCAAATGAAAAACAAAACTGAATTGCTCTTTAAGGGTCATTTGAATAATAATTAAGTGACAACTATAGGGGACGCTAGCTTTTTTTCTCTTTCTCTCCATGATGTCAAATTTTCATTTTTTTTTCTCATTAAATTGCCTCTACCAAACAAGTATGTGCTGAGAATCAGCTACTTCCACTCCTGAAGAAGTTTAATCTAGTTTCTTTCTATAACCACATTGACACAGGTGGCAGATTTCCTAAAACCTTTCTATAGTTCTGTTTTCTTGCAGCTGTATGCCATGTCCCCCAAATCCCTCAAAATCAAATTTTATCAAGTTCCTCTTCCCTGTTTCCAAAGGCTAAAAACTCCTTCACACTGCAAGTTGTGCACACCAGAGCCATCTGGGAAGACACATGTAGGGTTGGTGGCCAGTGTGTAGCACAGTGGGTTTGTTGGGGGTACAATGCTTGATTAGCAATACACAGAACCATAAACTAAATCCATTTCAGCTATTGTAGGTCATTCCCATGGGCTTGAAATAATAACTTTCTTAGACATGTGGCTCCCAGATGAAAATCATGCTGTGATTTGATTTTTCAAATACAAAAAAAATATAAGCAGGAATTCATCACCAACATGTTAAGAATTTGATGACTAAAAATAATCTCTTCACAGACTGCATTAATGTGGTGTGCACATTTGGGAAAAGGACAAACACACTAGGGGATCTGAATAAGAGAATGACATCAGAAATCAACTGGGCCTACCTTTTGATTTGACTAACATCAAACATCTGTCCCGCATCTGCAAAAATGTATTTGACACTATTAAATAATAAATGATTTAAAATACTGTGGATACTAGCCTTTGATCCTTCTCTCAACTGGCTTACTCAGGGATGTCCAATAGAAATTCAATATATTTCATATATGAAATTTTTACACCCTCTGATATCACACAAAAAAGGTAAAAATGTAACAGGTGAAATTAATTTCAATGATACATTTTATTTAACCCAAAATATTAAAACATTGTCGTTTCAATATATGCCACTGGCTACATTTCAAGATCCCATTGTGGCCAGAGTTTACCATATTGAGCGGTGCAACCTGGTATTTCAGAACTGCCTTCCCCAAAACCCCACAACCTCCCAGGACCCTCTTCTATCACTATGGTTGTGGCTTTCAACATGATCATAGGTTCTTCTATCATAAATGCCTGGCTCACCTAACCAGACAACAATCTAAGTTGCTTTTTCATTTACTTTTTATTTTTATTTATGTATATATGTGTATATCTGTGCATGTATGTGCACATGTACATGTGTGTGAAGTTCTCCACAGAGGCCAGAAGAGGGCAGTGGATCCCCTAGAGCTGAAGTTACAGGAATTTGTGAGCCACCAGACGTGAGTGCTAGGAAGCAAACCCAGGTCCTCTGCAAAAACAAGATATGCTCTTAACCACTGAGCGTCTGTCCAGTTTCTCACTTTTTATTTTTCAATCTTGTTTTCTCTACAATCTCAGATCAGCATTTGACTTCAGCAATATGCTCATTTCTGAGAGACAGACTTTTTCATCCTTCTCTGTTTCATCTTTGTATCCCTGGCACTTAGCACGCTATCTGGTACACTGGACTCTTTCACATGTGGGTGGTTTGGTGAGGTTCTAGGCAGGAGAGACTGAGAGAGAAGCTGTGCGGGTGAAAAGCTATCTCAGTTGCTTTTGTGAGTCTGTCTTCAGCTTTTGGACAAGCTCTTACCTTTCATGTTTTCACCCATTTCAAGTCGGCTTTGTGTGTCGAAAGGATATTTTGGTTGACTGACTGTGGGGCACAGAGCCTCCCATATGGGATCTAGCAAGGTCTGAGAAACCCAACTGAACGGGCAGAAAGAAACAGCCAACTGGAGGTGCTCGAGACTAAGGCAGGGGTACCAGCTGCTGGGAGTCAGGGCCAAAGTGGGAGCAGAGCAACCTGGGTAGACATTTTTGCAATGGGAGGTGCAGCTCTTAGCTTAGAGGAGACTTCTCACCAGGCCAGTTCTACATGTGGGTTTGAGGGTTGTTATGGGAAGCTCAGCCTGAAGCCTGTTCCTCCAGCTTCTGTGCTTATGTGAGCTACTTAATAAACTCCTAGCCTCAGCTAGTTAGTATGGGTTTCACTATTGAAACCAAGAACCTGACCCCATTTCATAGATTACACCAGTCAGGGTTTTCTCTAGTACTCTGAAGTGTATCATACCGCTGTTAACTGATTTATTTCCGATAATTAAATTTGTTGAACCTCTGGCCACGAAGGAATAAGATTTGCATTTATTTATCTTCTTTGATTTTGATTGTGCAACTTCTTTCTGGTACCAAAGTCCCCAAATTCTGAGTAGCTGACGTTCCTAGACAATTCCTGTAAATAGCTATGGTCATAAAAGCCACACGGAGACTTCATGGCACAGGTAGTCTGATTACCCTCCCCCAGATTGTTTTATGGCCGTGCTGTAAAAAGGAAGAGAAAGGGGGGAAGGGGAGAGTTACCCACTAAACCCACCCCCGCCCTGTACCCAACTGATCGGCTAGGCTAGGTCCTGCTCTGTGCCTGTGTGGGAGGAGATGATGAGTCTCCGCCCTTTTTCCCTTCTTATTCGACCCAAGCTTGTCGGCTTCTCCAATACAACCTGATCTTGACGCTGTGAAGATGTTGAGGAAAGTCAAAAGGCCAATGACAAAATATTTGCAATTCATATCACAAATGGTTGGTGTCCTGGTATAAAAAGATTCTGAAAAATCAATAAGGTAAAAGACCAAAATTACCCCATAGAGAAATAGGCCAACAGAGAGACAGTTTATGGAAAGGAAACAGAAGGAAAAAAGACAAACACCCTTTAGCATATGCAAAGGAAAAAATGTGGTTTTCAAATACTATGCTGACACTCCATTTTTTTTTAAACCTCTTAGAATGCTACAGACCAAAATGTAGGCCAAACCATGGTTCTGGCAAGAGTTGAGGAGATGGGTATACTTACTGGTGAAAGTATAAGTTGGAATTTCTAGAAGGCAAGTTACAATTACACAGGCTCTTAACTGGCACTCCAGCTCTGGGAATTAATTCTACAGATACACTTACACATACGCGAATTGAATTGTGGTCAATTGCAGTATGTTTGTGAGAGCAAAATAAATACTCACATATCGTCTGAAAGTAATAAGAAAAGGGAACTGTCTCTTGACCAAATGGCTAAGATACCTTCATCCTGAACTCCTGGGTATGAAGAAAGGCTTCTGAAGGGATGGTCCTTATTAGGATAAGCGATTCAGACAGAGTGCTGGAGATTTCTTAGGGCATGCAGAGCTGCTAAGAGTCAACACACACACACACACACACACACACAAGGGATGCCAAGATGCAAAATGAAATATCTTGCTTGGAACAAGGCTTTGCAGGCCAGCAGGATAGCTACACAGGTAAGAGCTGAGGTTAGACCCCCTGACCTGAGTTCTATCCCCAGGACCCACGAGGTAGGAGAAGAGGAGCAGTTCCTACCACCTATCTATGCAGGTGCCCACAAACACACACAAAATAAATAAATACAGTGAAAAATTAAAAGACTTTGTACAATTCAGCCATCCAAGCTCCCTTGGGCTCGTTTTCACATTTAGGAGAGGCAGGAGTAAGAGTGAAGGAAGAGTCCTCTAGACCCACTCTCTGTCTTGCCCCAGGGACATGGGGGGAGGAAGATCTGCCACTGATGAGCAATCCCACAGCGGTGGCTGTTTTTCTCTGCAGAGAGGGAAAGGCCAGACCAGTGTACACAAGCACATGGAGGGACCCCTGTGAGGATCAGTGGTTCAGGCCGAGGTGGGGCACAGTGATCCGGTGCCTTCCCAACAAGTATTCCGGCCAACCATTGTCTAGGCAGCAGGGACCCCAAGAAACACTATTCATGATTATATTCTATGGAATAGTGCCCCTTGAAGAGAGTATAATTCAGACCTTGTCCACTGGAAATGAGAGTGTGTCAGCCCTGCAGGAAAACGTGTCCTCATTCAAGGGTGAGAAAGAATTGAAAGGGAAACAGCACGATCCTTACAAAAATACTCAAATCAATGGGGCCAAGCCAGGGGCAACTAGGAGACAACACACAGAAGGATCTTACCACAAAATCATGACCAACTTTAATCCCTGTGAGCTCTAGGAACTAAAGAAGATTCACCTCTATCTAAGAGGCACTCAAAGCAGAGATAAAAAGTTTCAAGAAAAAAAAATGTCAAGGCAACAGAAGATGACAAATGAGTTGGCATTTTTTTCCTTTGGGGGAGAGTTGCGCGCAATAAAGCCTTAGATGTATATGTCTTGTGGTAACTTCTCAAAGTAACCACAACTGTGTAACCAGCCCTCAGACACAGATATGGGACAGCACCCACACCCAAAAAGGTTTCTTCATGCTCCCTCACAGCCAAATGTCATTTGGTAGATGTAAGAATTCATTTCTGCTTGAAATATATGGAGTTTGATTTTAATATTTTTAGATTAGCATGCAGTGTAATGGGTCTCATCATGGCACCCTCAAACAGACATCTTTATAATTGGTTCTTGTTTGTCCCCCACCCACTGCCTTCTCCTCTAGCTGTTTCTCTTTCTTCCCAACTTCTGCTTTCTTATAGACTGTCTTATTTCATTACTGTTTACCTCTGCAGTTAAGATCTCTCCCTCCCTTCTCCTGATTCCCTAATTTAGTGATCTATATGCACATATGTAAACAGACACACCCCATGACTTTAAGACTAAATACTACATATGAAAAAAACCATGGATATCTGTTTGGATCTGGCTTATTTCACTTAACATAGAGATTTCAAGTTGCATCCATTTTCTTTCATTCATTCATTCATTTATTTATTTTTGGTTTTTTGAGACACGGTTTCTCTGTACAGCATTGGCTGTCGTGAAGTTGCTTTGTAGACCAGGCTGGCCTCGAAGTCAGAGCTCCTCCTGCCTCTGTCTCCCTGAGTGCTGGGATTAAAGGTGTGCACCACACCCAGCTTGTATCCATTTTCTTAACAAATGTCATGACTTCGTTTTTTATGGCTTAGTAAAATTCCATTGTATTTATGAACCATGATTTCTTTATGCATCTGTCTGTTGATGTCAACTCAGATGGCTCCATTTACTGGCTGTTGTAAGTATGCAGCTATACACATGGATATGTAAATATCTCTGTGGTATTTTTAGTTAGAGCCCTTCAGGTGTACACATAAGAGGGGTAAGAGCTGGCCATGCAGTAGTTCTATTTTCTGTTCTTAAAGGAATTTCTACAAGGAATTCCATAGTGCCTGTACAAGTTTATATCCCATCTGCAGGAGATAAGGGTTCCTAGCACTGACATCCTAGTACTTAGGAAGCAGAGATAGGCAGGTCTCTGAGCTGGAGCCCAGTCTGGTCTCCAGATCAAGTTCCAGGACAGCCAGAGAGACCCTGTCTCAAAATAAACAGATGATAGATAGATAGATAGATAGATAGATAGATAGATAGATAGATAGATAGATAGATGATAGATAGATAGATGATAGATAGATGATAGATAGATAGATAGATGATAGATAGATGATAGATGATAGATAGATAGATGATAGATAGATAGATAGATAGATAGATAGATAGATAGATAGATAGATAGATAGATAGATAGATAGACAGACAGACAGACAGACAGACAGATAGATAGAAAGATAGTAGTTTCTCTTCCTCTACATCCTCACCAGCATATTGTTCTATTGGAGACAGTCATTCTGACTGGAATCAAATGGAATCTCAAAGTAGTTTTAATTTGCATTTCCCTGTTGGTTAAGGATGTTGAACACTTTTTAAAAATACAAATCCATCACACACACACACACACACACACACACAGGAGCACCTTTTTTTTTTATTAATGTCTATTTAGTTCATAAGCCCATATACTGACTGAGTGATTTGTTTTTGTGCTGTTTAATTTTTGGAGTTTTTGTAGGCCCCAAATATTAGTTACCTGGTTGATGTGCAACTGGCAAAGATGTTTTTCTCATTTCATGAGCTGTCTCTTCACTTTAGTGGCTGTCTTTTAATTTTAATTTTTATTGATTACAATTTATTCACTTTATATCTCAGCTGTAGCCCCCTCCCTCCGCCCCTCCCAATCCCACCTTCCCTCCCTCATCTCCTTCCTGCCCCTCTCTAAGTCCACTGATAAGGGAGGTCCACCTCCTCTTCCATCTAATCCTAGCTTATCAGCTACCTGGCTCTATTCCTAACGGTGATTTCAGAAAAGTTTTTCTAAACTTTTTTCAGGTCTTAGATTGCTTGTCTACAATACTCTGGATCAGTATTTTTTAATTTATTTATTCTTTTATTAACTACAATTTATTCACTTTGTATCCCAAGTGTATGTAGCCCCTCCCTCATCTCCTCCCAATCCCACTCTCTCTCATCTCCTCCCATGCCCCTCCCCCAGTCCACTGATTAGGGGAGGTCCTCCTCCCTTTCCATCTGACCTCAGGAGGAGGTGATCAAAGAGCCAGCCACTGAGTTCATGTCAGAGAACTTACTAGGAACTTACTTTCCCCTTACTAGGAAACCTATTTGGACACTGAGCTGCCATGGGCTGCCTCTGTGCAGGGGTCTAGGTTATCTCCATGAATAGTGGTTGCTTGGAGTATAGGGGCTGTTTTCTTTGCTGTGCAGAAGAGGTTTTTTTCCATTTTTTCATTTTTTGCTGTATGTGACTTTTTATAGAGTGTGTGTGTGGTGTACATGCACATAGATGTGTGGGCGGGCAAGTCCACGCCTGCACACATGAAGGCCAATGGAGGATGTCCACTCTTTTCTTTCTTTCTTCCTTTCTTCCTTCCTTTTTTTTTTTTTTTTTTTTTTTTTTTTTGAGGCAGGATTTCTCTGTGTAGCCCTGGCTGTCCTGGAACTTGTCCTAGACCAGGCTGACCTTGAACTCACAGAGATCTGCCTGCCTTTGCCTCCTAAATGCTGGGATTAAAGGTGTGAGCCACCACCATCCAGCAAGTGTTCTACTTTTAAGATTAAGTACCTCTCACTGATCCTGGTGCTAGGCAAGCTCCCCCTCACCCTACCCCCACCCTACCCCTGCCCCAGCCCTCTGTCCCCACCTCCTCCTGTGGCACTGGCATTACAGGCTCACACGTGGCCACACCCAGGTTTCTACAGCAGGGCTGGGGATTCAAATCAGGTTCTCATGCCTGCACAGCAGGCACTTAAAAAAAGATTTACTTTTATGTATATGGATGCTTTGCCTACGTGTGTGTGTGTGTGTGTGTGTGTGTACCATATGCCTGAAGAAAGTGTCAGATCACCAATTGTTATGGACCACCATATGGGTGATGGGAATCAAACCCCAGCTCCTCCGGAAGAGCAGCTGTTGATACTAAGCACTGAGCCATCTCTCCAATTAAAAAGCTGAGGCTTTTTAATTTCATGTAATCTCGTTTGTTAATTCTTAGAACTATTTCCTATGTTGTGAACTGTTCAGAAAACCCTTGTATATGCCTATATCTTGAAGTGTTTGTCTATTTCCCTACAGCAGTTTCAGACCGTTAGTGTACCTGATTGGTATGGAGTCTAGTTTCACAGTTCATCCTCCTACATGTGGAAATCCATTTTTTCCCAGCACCCACACTTGTTTCTTCTCCAGTGCGTGTTTTTGACAGCTATATCAACAGTAAGGTATGGGCTTGTTTCTGAGTGCTCTGCTCTATACCATTGGTCCACATGTCTGTGTTAGGGCCAGTGCCGTACTGTTTTGTTAACTACAGCTCGGCGGTGTAATTTGAGGTCAGGTATTCCTCCAGCATTACTCTGTTGTCTGAAGATTGCTTGAGCTGTTTGGGGCCTTTTGTGCTTCCATATGAATTTTAGGATTGTCTTTCACTATTTCTGTGAAGAATGTTTATTTAGCTTTGGCACCATTAAGATGTCTTCAAGCTCAACAGAATTTTACATACCTGTTATCTGAGCAAGGGGCAGTCTGAGGCCAGATTGGCCTGGGTTTTGAGGCCAGCCTGGGCTCCACGTTGAGATCTTGGAGGAGGGGGAAGGGTTGTAGAGTCTGGACCAGGAATACTTCTCACAGTTTGCCCCTGCTTGGTTGGTGTTTTGTTGTTGTTCTTGTTTGGTTGGTTGGTTGGTTTGGTTTTTGGTTTTTGGAGACAGGATTTCTGTGTAGCCTTGGCTATCCTGGACTAGCTTTGTAGACCAGGCTGGCCTCAAACTCTGCCTCCCCAAGTACTGGGATTACAGGAGTGTGCCACTGAGTGCAGCCCCTGGTTGGTATTCTTAACTTTAATTTTAGCTGTTCTGAGAGTCTCAGCTCACTGTGACCTCATTGTAATTTGTATTTGCATTCCCCTGATGTTTAGAAGTCTTCAGCTTTGCCATTTCTCAGCATTTTGGCTAAGATCAAGTGTGAATCATGTTAGTGTTTATTTTTTGTAATGTGCAAAGCTTACACTATTTTAATTGGGTTGTCTTTTCCTTCCTGAAATGAAGGTTCCTTATATATTCTGTAGAGGAGTCCTTTGCTGCACATATATATAAATATTCGATAACTTCTGTAGCCTGTTTAAGAAACCACTAATACCTCAAAGTTATGAGAAAGTTCTCCCATTGTAAAAATGCTTTACTTTAACTTTCACATTTAGTTCTATAACATCTCTCAAATTAACGTCAGTGTGTGGAATGATGCAGGCAATCGTGGGGTTTTTTGTTTTTGTTTTTTCTAGATGCATAGCCCGTTAGCTCAGCACTGTGGCTAACTGGACTGACAAGGTACCTCTGTAAACAAGGAGTCTTCACACGTGTCTCCTGTGCCCACGGTGGGAAGCCATCTGAAACCAGTGGAGAGCGCCTCTCCTGTGTCCACTTCTCCTTCCAGCTGTGTGGACTTCAGTCCTGGCTGCTGGCAGAACTCCTCACGCAGAGAAACTGCCTGAAAGGAAGTGTCCTAGTTTACTTTCTGTTGCTGCGATGAAACACTGGCCCAGAAACAACTTGTGGGAGGGAGGAAAGGGTTTATTTTAGCTTATACTTCTGGGTAACAGTCCATCACTGAGGGAAGTCGCTGCAGGAGTTCAAGTCAGGAATCTGGAAGAGAAACCAGGGAGAAAAAGGGCTCACTCTGTAGTTTTCTCACTGATTCCTCAGATATCTGCCCAGAAATGGTGCTGGGCACAGTGGACTGGGTCCTCTGACATCAGTTTAACAATCAAGAGAATGTCCCACAGATGCGCCCACAAGCCAGGCTGACGGAGGCAGCTCTTCGGTTGAGGTTCCCTCTTTCCAGGTGGCTCTCGGTTGTGTTGAGGATAAAAATTAAACAGCATAGAGGGTGAGGGTTACAAAAGGTGGGAGAGGAAGAGAGGGAGGAAAGGAGAGAGGGGGGCTGGGGATTGAGAGATTACTCCTCTGGCTTTCCCCAGACCTTAGACCCTTGTTTGCATAGACCCTTCCCTGTGTCATCTCCAGCTGAAGGCCAGTGGCCACCTTAACTGCCAGAGTTAGGCTGTGTTGGTGATGCCAAACCAAGTGAGATTATTATTCCTCAAAGTGGCCATGCCTGGGTCCTCATCCATTGAGCTCCTCCACTGAACTTAAGTGGATAGCTGGACATAAAAATAAAGTCTTCTCTCCAATTGGGAAACACAAGTCCTACTTGTTCAAGGAGCCAGTTACACAAAAGAATTCTTTAAGAGTAAATTCAGAGATTTAACTTTTAGCACATGAATTTCCCATTCTAACCACCTCTTATCATTAATGATTAGGAAGCACTAGTCAAATGCGTTAAGGATAGAGGTTGATGATGTGTGTGGTGATCAGAAGAAAGAATAAAAAGGCTGCATGCATGTCTGGCTTCTACCAGTTACTCATGCTTGAATAAAGCTATATATGATGAGAGAGTGAAGGATGTGTTTAAGGTTAAGAATAAACAAATGAGAATCAAAGCCAGTGGCCACTTGCTCACCTGGCCCACGCTCATAACAGGCGACTTAATTACAGGCTTGCTCTATTATTACTCCACATGCAAGAAGCAGGATTGCTCCTCTCTCCACCCCCATCAACGAAGATGTCTCTTCAACATTCTGTAACTATCTGACTAAACAAGTGCAGTTTTCTGTGCCTCGGCCTTAGTTCTCAAGCTGTTTTTCCTTCCACTGTGATGGGGACCAAATATACAGCCTATTTCTTCAATTCACATGCAAATAAGCATTTCATTTTCTAAAAATCTGATCCTTCTCCTTTCTAACCCCAAGTTATAAATGTCTTTGTTAAACATCAGACTTACAGGATAAAAACAGCACATCAAACTGTGAAAGTACTCTTTGTTTGAGTGTTTAATAGTAACCTTGAAAAGACAGGGCAGGAAGCGCGGAGGGGTGACTTTCCATCTTTCCGGGTGCCGGGGCCATGTTCAGATGTTTTAATTAGAAATGTGTTTGTTACATTGCATATTAGACATTAACTTTAAGCCAGGTATAGTGGATCACACCTTTAAATCCTAGCACTTGGGAGGCAGAGGCAGGTAGATCTCTGTGTTCGCAGCCAACCTGGTTTACAGAGCGAGTTCCAGAACAGCCAGAGCTACATAGTGAGACACTGTCTTGAAAAGACAAAAAAAGCAAAACAAAACAAAAGGCTGTGTCCCCCTTTACAAAAACTTTCAAAGGAGCTACTAGAGAGGATATTCCAACAGATTTTTAATTTACCTGGCTGGTCTGGTACTCATTATTTAACCAGGCCTATCTCAAACTCACAGAGAGCTGCCTGCCTCTCCTTCCTGAGTTCTGGAATTAAAGGTGTGCCCACCATGCCTAACTAGAGGGTACAGTTCTTATATGGTATTTCTATGCACATCAAGTTTCCCAAAATTTTACAATTTGTATCACAGACAAGGACAGATTTTCCAAACTATTAAATGTCCCTCCAAATAAATAAGAAACGTAGAGTCTTGAGATGGCCCAGCAACTACTGTGCAAGCCTCACAGCCAGAGTTCGACCCCAGGCTCCATGAGAAGGTGGAAGTAGAAAATCAGCCCAGCCATATTGTTCTCCAACCTCCACGTAGCGCAGGAGCCCACACGTCATACACACTCATACACAATAATAATCAATGCACTTTTTAAAAAGAGAAAACAAGCCAACAATAGAAAATAATCCCCCAAAGTGTGACTAGTTCTCAGAAAGAGAGAGATAAATGGGTCATCTGCAAGTGAAAACATTTTCAGCTTCATCCCAAGTCAAATGAGCTGGGTGTGATGGCGCATGCTTGCAACACCAGCTCTTCGGAAGTGGCGACCGGAGGATTGTGAGTGAAGGCCAGTCTGGGCTACAATAGCAAGACCCTGCCTCATACAAAAACAAAGAGAAGTAACATTTTTAAGAGAATGAATTATTACATTTATTTATAGATTGGTAGAGCTCTAAAAGCGTGCTGACATTGAATTTGACAAGGCTGCGGGACGAAGTCTCATACGCTGCTGTTGCAAGTGTGAGCTGGTACAACTCCTTGTTAGGAAAACACTCATCAGATGATGGTCTGGAGATCCTGAGACTCATAGCCAAACTCTGGGCAGAGTGACAGAATCCTTTCAGAAGAAGAGGCAGATAGAAAGACCTGGAGGAGACAGGAACTCCACAAGGAGAACAGAGCCAAAATACCTGGGCCCAGGGGGTCCTGCAGAAACTGATACTCCTACCAAGGACCAAGCATGAAGAAGACTAGACCCCCTGTTAAAGGAAGCCCATTGGCTGGTCAGTCTCCAAGTGGGTTGCCTAGTAAGGAGTACAGTGGCTAGCTCTTTGATCACCTCCCCCTGGGGCTTGCAGCCTTACCAGGCCAGAGGAAGATGATGCAGCCAGCCCTGATGAGAGCTGATAAGCTAGGGTCAGATAGAAGAGGAGGAGGTCCTCCCCTATCAGTGGACTAAGGATAAGGTATAGGGGGAAAAGGGAAGATGGGTGGGACTGGGAGAGACAAAGGAGGGGGCTGCAGTGGGGATACAAAGTGAATAAATTGTAATAAATAAATATATAAGTAAAATTAAATTTTAAAAAATGACGATCTGGGCTGGAGGTGAAGTTCCGTGGTAAATGCTTGCTTAGCATGGGTTCAACTGAGTTCAACTCCCAGCAAATTACAATAAGGTTTACAGGTTTGTTTAAGTTACACTAAAAAAATATTTTTTAAGTAAATTATTCTTTGATTTATAAAAATGAAAAAGTTAATGCTGATGTCTTTGAAATAACTGTGACTTTAAAGAGAATGAATTTGATCTACCAGTATTAAGGTACATAATGAATGTTCAGATATAGTGAATTAAAAAACTGAGAGTAAAGACAGATCTGGACATAGTGGCACATATCTGTGATCCACTTGGGAAGCCATGGCAAAAGGATCAAAGTCAGCCTGAGCTACCCATTAAGTTCCAGGCAAGCTTGGTTTTATAGTGAAATCCTGTTATAAAACTACTAAATAAACTAATAAATGAAAACTTGAGGGCACAGAATGATATATGAGGCATGTTCCTTTTAAGCAAAACCAAAAGCTGTTATATATATATAGTCATATGTACATGTCTTTATATATTCATGCATTACATGTAGACTTATGCACACAGTGATGACCTTTGGGGGGAAGCCTAGGACTTGTTGGGTCAGAGGATGGACTTTCCCTGTACATGTTTATAATCTGTACATATTAATTATCGTATGCATTGTTTTTCAAATATAATAAAATTTTAAAGCTTGTAGAGAGGCCAAGCATAGTGGCTCACATCTTTAATCTCAGCACTCAGGAAGCAAACTGTGAGTTTGAGACCATCCTGGTCTATGTAACAAGTTCCAGAGCAGCCACCTCAATAAACAAACAAACAAACAAACAATCTTAGAGAGAAAATTCAAACACATATACCCTTTGTACAAGAAAACAAACTCTACTTCTACAAATTTATTTCAACTATACACTCAAGGGCTGGGATGTATCTGAGTGGTAGAGAACTTGCCTGGGGTTCTGCAGGAGGTCTGGGGTTCTGTCTTCAGCGCTGCAAAAAATAAATTAAAAAGATGACACACCCAAGGTCAGATTGACATATGGACAGGTTTGTTTACGATAACAGGTTTGCTTATAATTGCCAAGTTTGGAGTCAATCAAAATACCCACAGTAGGACGCTGTTGAAACCACGTATTATGAAACTCTGACATCCTGAGAGGCAGCCAAAAGGAAGGAGGAAGCTCCGGAGGCATGAAGACAGAAGTGAGTCCAAGTCTCCTTCAGTGGGCCTGGGGAAATGGCTCGGCAGGAAAATCACTTGCTGTGCAAGTGTGCGGACCAGTTTGGACCCACAGAACCCACACAAAAGCTGGGCAGGTGTGCTGGCACCTAGAACCTTAGCAGTCAAGAGTCAAACAGGGGATCCTTGGGGCAAACTCACAGGACTCTGCTTCAAGACATAAAAGTGGTGAGCAAGTGAAGAAAACACCCCACATCAGTGTCTGGCCTCCAAATGCACGTGCATGCATACTCACACGTGAGCACAAACATATGTACATGCATATATGCATATACCATACACACATACAAAGAGAGAGAGAATCTTCAGTGAAGAGTAAGGTGTCCCATTGCAGGTAAGAAGGAAGGTAACAGTTACTCATATTTGATTATCGGAGAGGATGCATCAAAAGATTAAAATGAAGCCGGGTATGGTGGCACACACCTCTAATCCTAGAACTAGAGAGGCAGAGGTAGGCAGATCTTTGAGTCAAGGCCAGCCTGTTCTACAAGGTGTCTTAGTTACTTGTCTATTGCAGTGACAAAACACCATGACCAGGGCAATTTAGAAAAGCATTTAATTTAGGAAGCATTCAATTTGTGGCTCATGATTCCAGAGGGTTACAGTCTGTGGGCATCTCGTTAGGGAGCATGTCAGCAGGCAGGCAAGGCACTGGGGCAGGACCTGAGAGCTCACATCTTAATCCACAAGCATGAGGCAGAGAGAGAGGTGTGTGTGTGGGGGGGGGGGGCTAACACGGAGTGGCAAGGGCTTTTGAAACCTCAAAGCTCGCTGCCCACCCCCACCGTGACACACCTCCTCCAACAAGGCCATACCAATCCTGCCCAAACAATTTCACCAACTGAGGAACCAAGTATTCAAATGTATGATCTTGTGGGGGCCTTGTTCATTCAAACCTGGCTCGAAAGAAAGAAAGAAAGAAAGAAAGAAAGAAAAGAAAGAAAGAAAGAAAGAAAGAAAGAAAGAAAGAAAGAAAGAAAGAAATCCTGGGATGGCTAGTTTTTAATGGCAACTTGACACAGCTGGAATCATCTGAGATGAGAGCCCCTCAGATGAGAAAAGGTTTCCACAGGGTAGGGTTGTAGACAAACCTGTAGGACACTTTGGTGATTAGTGATTGATGGGGGAGGGCTCAGCCCATTGTGGTGGTTGTCATCCCCGGGCTGGTGGTCCTGGCTGAGCAAGCCATGATGGCGAGTCGGTAAGCAGCACCCCTCCATGGCTTCTGTATCAGCTTCCCCCCTCCAGTGTCTTGCCCCATTTGAGTCCCTGCCCTGACTTCCTTCCATAATGAACAGTGGTGGAGAAGTGGAATCAGAATAAACCCTTTCCTCCCCAAGGTGTTTTGGTCCCTGTGCTGCCTACTGTTGTGTCAGCTTGACACAGAACAGAGTCATCTGAAGAGAGGAGGCCTCAATTGAGAAAATGCCTCCATGAGATCCAGCTGTAGGATACTTTCTTAATTAGTGATTGATGGGGAGGACCCAGAAAATTGTGGTTGGGACCACCCCCTCCTCCCCATCCCTACCCAAGCTGAGAGCAAGCCATGAAGAGCCATGAAGGCCTCCTCAATGGCTTTCGCATCAGCTCCTGCCCTGTTGGAGTTCCTGCCCTGACTTCCTTTGCAATGGACCACAAATGAAAGCATAAGCCAAACAGATCCTTCCCTCCCCAACTTGCTATCACAGCAACAGAACCCTAACTAAGACAAATCCCCTCTGGGTAGAAGGACTGCATAGATAGAGATTGGAAATAAGGAGGAGACTTTATACCTTTGACTCTAGAGGCCTGTGAACAATTTTGTATTAAAAATAAAACTTTGGCTGGGTGTGTGGCACACACCTTTGATCCCTGGCAGAGGGACGTAGATCTCTGTGAATTCAAGTCTAGCCTGGTCTACAAAGTGAGTTCTGGACAGTCAGGATTGTTACACAGAGAAACCCTGTCAAGAAAGGAAGGAAGGAAGGAAGGAAGGAAGGAAGGAAGGAAGGAAGGAAGGAAGATAGGTAGGTAGACAGATAGATAGGTAGTAGGTAGGTAGATAGATAGATAGATAGATAGATAGATAGATAGATAGATAAGATAGGTAGATAAATAGATAAAGTTCTGTGTCCTGATGTAGCCCTGCTAATACAATTGTATGATATTCAACAGAGGAGTTGTTTATGAAAATAATTTTAACCAATAGCATAATCAATGTGCCTTTCAGTGCCATCAAAAGACAGAAATTGTATGTTTTCCATTGTGCATAAAAGATAAACTAGAAGGCCAGGTGGTGGTAATGGTGCACGCCTTTAATCCCAGCCCTCCGGAGGCAGAGGCAGGTGGATCTCTGAGTTTGAGGCCACCCTGGTCTACAGAACAAGTTACAGGACAGCCAGAGCTAAAAAAGAGAAACCCTGTCTCGAAAAAACAAATAACAACAACAACAATAATAATAATGTAAACTGGAATCGGGGCTGGAGAGGGGGGTTGGCTGCTCAAGGACCCAGGTTCAATCTCCAGCTCCCACATCAGGGCTCATAACTGCCCATAATTCGACAACTACTTAATCGTCCCAGCTGATACGATACCTGTTCTGATCTCCAGGGGCACCACAATGTTTGCAGGTCGCAGACATACATACAGGCACACCACACATGCATATAACAACAAAAAAGAAGCAAAACGGGGCCTGCTTCTGGGTATCGGTGCAGGTGGATAAACTGGCTAGAGCCACTAGCCTTATCCTGTACCATCATGGCCCACCACAAAAGTTTTCTTACAGTTTGACAAGGATGAGGGCACCTAAGGTAGAGAGTAGCTCAGCGGTAGAGCTTTTTCTTAGCAAGCGAGAGGTCCTGGGTTCAGTCCTCAGCTCTGGGGGGAGAGGGAAGGGGGCAGGGAGTGGAGGGGTGTAACCGAGGAGAAAGCTGGCAGCGCTGACTTGGGAACTCCTCTGCAGAGGGAGATTTCTCCACAGTCCTCTAGACTCAAATGGCCCTCAGCCAGGCCGGGAGAGAGCGTGGCAGCTGTGGTAGCCTGCTGTGCCTGTTCCCACAAGGGTGCTGCGCGAGCAGGACAAATGGCCGGCGATCTTCAGACTCCCGCTCTGAGATAACTGCACAGCGAGAGGTTTACGTATACCAATAATTTGTCAGTATTTCTAGATGTGGCCAACGTTATCTTATTGTGTGATATTGAGAAATTATTTTGATTCAGAAAGAAAACAAATATTCATGTCCTGTCTTGAAGAAACTGCTCCTAAGGCGCATTGTCATTGCAAAGATTAGATTGCATTAAGCATATACTATTAACTTAAACTCTTCTATGACAAATGGGATTACTATTTAGTGAGGTGGACTAAAATTTTTTGGGACATTGAGCTGGGCGCAGTGGTGCATGCCTGTAATCCCAGCACTCAGGGAGGCAGAGGCAGGCAGATCTTTGTGAGTTTGAGGCCAACCTGGTCTACAAAGCAAGTCCAGGAAAGCCAAGGCTACACAGAGAAACCCTGTTTTGAAAAAAAAAAAATTCTGGACATTAGTTATAAATGTTTTGTTCCAGGTGGTGATGGTGCATACCCAACACTTGGGAGGCAGAGGGGGAGCTCTAAGTTTGAGGCCAGCCTGGTCTATAAAGCAAGTTCCAGGACAGCCAGGGCTACACAGAAAAACCCTATCTTGATTGATTGCTAAATAAATAAATAGTTCCCAATACATTTTCTATATTAACATGAAATATTCAGTTTCTGACAATTTTCTTGTATAAATTAGAACTCTCTTAATCCCGTGTAAGAAAACACATGACCCAAACAGAGGCTTAAGCAAAACCAGGGTTTTCTGGATTATGTAACAAAGACAAGCCCAAGGCTTCCTCTCCTGCTTCCTCCTCTCAGTTTTGTTTACTGCTGGTTCCTGCTCAAACTATCAATATTTCCATAGCACTTCCCAGGCTCACAATCGCTCAGAAAAAGCTGTAGCAGGGCATGGCTGAGCAGTATTGGATTCCAGCATCCACCATCACTTCTCCCCAGATAAAACAGTTCGTCTGTCTGAGCAGGGTCATCACTTCCACCAGAAGCTCTGTGCCTGAGCCCGGGGCAGGGGGGTGGTGAGGAGTGGTGGTGCAATGAGCCCACACTGGGCAGGCGAGGGTTCCCACAGAATCGGGGCCTTTGTGGGGGGCCAGTGAGAACAGCTGTTTGTGGGCAGCTGTAGCTCGGGATAATTGGTGTGCAGTGGAAATCTAGTAGGAGTGAGGGTCTGCCAAAACAAGCAAGGGACACTGAAGGAGAGTAGGAAGGATATAAGAGAGACTTTCCCCAATTTCTCCATGTTAACATTTTAAGGAAGTCGATGTTTCTGGACTTGATATGTAATTTCAAAACGAAAGAATAATTGCTTTATTCTTCAGAACTTAAAAAAAAACTCCATAAAATAAGCTTTGAAAAGAAAATTTTATCCTGAGAGTCGCTGGGAATATGATTACTCTTCTAAAAGCATGTCAGACATAAAAGACGTGCTGGGACCCAGCTACTGTCAGTTCTGGATGGGATGTCTAGTTTGAAAATGATTTCTTCTCCATGTAAGGTTCTCTCTCTTCTGTAATATGGAAATTGGAGGTGATTCGTACAACCCAGTGAAAGCTAGAGTAAGAAGTTTGGCTTAGAAGCACAGACTTTTAAAAATAGTTTTATTGTTAATCTCTATATTCATCAAGTCTCTGATGGCAGGAAATTCGGTTCAATCATTTTTCTAAGTCACTGCAAAGAATAAGTAATTATCAAAGGAAGAAAAAGCATTTCTGAATCAGCCTTGGCTCACACAATAACAGATAACATGAGGCAGAGAATCTGGCATGGGACGTGCGATTTTTTTTTCCTGAGCCCCTCTGGCAGGCACTATCTGTAGCCTAATCCAATAGCTCTTTCCCACATCTTTCTTGATTAAAACAACAACAAGCAAAACCGCTAAATATGTAAATAAGCCTTATTTGCTCAGAAGTGCAAACCATGAGCTTAGCTGCACGGTCGTGGTAGACCATGACGCTCCGTTTTCTCTCTGTCCCTAAAAAGAGCCCTGTGATGAAGTTATCCATGAATTCTGCTGGGAGCCTCCATTTTTCTTTCTACTTAGGAAGACTTAAAACGAAGAAAAAGCTGCTTTGCTCGCTTTCCTTCCTTCTGAAGTGATAGTTTGAGCATTGGCGCCATCTTGTGGCAGCAACAGGAGAGCTATGAGAAAAGTTGAGTGCTTCTAGACGTCTTAGGTAAATGGCATATTATGGGCGGGGCGGGGCCACCTTTGTACATTTTGATACTTCTAACCCAAACAGTCCCGAAATGGCGTCTTCTCGAATTTTTCACTTGAGGCTGACATACTAAATTTAACATAGCTAAAATCTGAGGTTATATACTTGCCCTGTAAAGGCCTAAAAAATGTATCAACTCAGTCTTGAACAGGTATTTGCGATTTCACAAATGTATATAATGTATTTGGATCTCATTGTGTTCTCTCGTACCTTCCCTCCCCCACTGGACCCCTTAGTCTTCTTTTCTAGGTCCCCTATGACTTTGATGTGTGTCCCACTGAGATTAACTAGGGTTGCTTGAATGAGCCTATGAGGAGCGTTATTTCCAGAGTACAGGCTAGAAATAGCTCTTCAAGCAGCGGGGTCGAAGAAGCCCCTCGCCTACCCAAGCTGGAATGTTGATGGGCCTGATCTTTTGCAGGTCTTTCGCAGGTGCTGGTGCGGGGAGGGTCAAATCCAGGAGACTGGCTTTCATTCTTTCCACTCCCTCTTCTTTGATGTTCTCTGAGCCTTGAGGGGTGGGGGTCTCATTTAGGGCTGAGCGCTTGGCAGCCTCTGACTCTCAGCACTTGGACCAGTTGTAAGTCTCTGAAGTAGCCACACCCACTGCAAAAATTAGCTTCTCTGACCAAGGCTGAGAGTAGCACTCCTCCACAGACATAAATATAAATATTTAAAGGGCAGTTTGGTGGGCACGATAGATCCACTTAGTAAATCGACAGCCATAACTTCCTTGCTTAGGGCCTGTGGTCTCCTCGGCCACGGTCTGTGTTATAATACCATGCATAAAATCCTTCCAGAACGCAAGCAGAGAGCAGTTGGTTACCCTGAAGACAGTCATGCCATTATTACAACATTGGGCACATCTTGCCTGGCAAGTTGTAGCTTGCAAGCCTTACAGCTGGGTAGGATTGTTTAAGTTTTCTTTTTTTTTTTCCCAGTCACCCGGATTTTGCATCTGTTAGCACTTTGAAAGCTAGCTAGCAGGGAGCAAGCGCCCAGCTTAGTTCCAGCTTACTTTCTCTCCATCCTACAGGCAAAAGCATGTGTGCTCTCAGCATCAGGTGTTACCATCTTGTTCTTGTGCGCGACCTCAAGAGTAGCATCAATAGCTGGATTGTTTTGGGGGCCACGGATCTCCTTGACCAACAACCAGTCCCTAGCCCTGGGATTTTCATTTAAAGCCTACAGCTTTCTCTGGGAGCAAAATTACCCACCCATGCAGGGCACCTCCATTCAAATACCTTTAAAAAATAGTTTACAAAGCAGTAGAGGCTTTTTCATGCATTCTAAATTTTGGTTAACCATCTTCCCCTACTTCCATCTCTCTCCCAGACTCCTGCCTCCTCCTCAACAGCTGTTTTTCCAACTATCCTATTCATTTAAATTTGATCTCAGAGTCTAAAAAAAATCGAGTTAGGGTCTTTTTATCATTTCCTTTGGAATGTCGTTAAATAGGTTTATTAGTAAGAGAACACTCTCTCACAGCTGACACATGTCCTCCTGTCTTAACTATGTCAACCAGTGAAATCTGAGGGGGCTTATGGTAAAGAATTTTCACTAAAATGTAATATAGTTTTAAAAAACTGACTGATACATGAAATCATTAAAGTAGCACACAAGCATTGTTTGATACATTTAATGCACTAAGTAATGTTTCAATAAGATTGAACATACTTACCTCATTAAATACTTAGCTTTCCTTTATGGTGAATAGTTTCATAAATGCTTCTAGCTTTTTGGAACGCAGAATACATTGTTAGCAATTACACAGGAAAGAAAATTTATCAGATGGGATTCCGGCAGAGGGTCTCTGTGCTTTCCTTCAACTTTAAATTTTAAAGGTTGAAAATCTGTGTGTCCACAAATCTTAAAAATTGAAAAACAATTTCTGGTTACGCAAAATTATTTTTATCATCGTCATTTTCCTTAAATGCTCGCTATTTCCCCCTCCTCCCTCCTCCTCATCCTTCATGCCATCCACCCTGAATTCTACTCTCACCTTAGTGAGAATGCTTAGTTTACTACTTGACTTGAGATTCAAGCCAAACCCAACACATTTTTTTTACTCTATATCTTCCTTGGACTTTGATCCAGAATGTGTTTTCCAAATAAAACATTCCCTTACTTCTCCAATATCCTAAGAATTTGTGTTTTGTTTGTTTTTGTTTTGTTTTCTCCTTTGGTGTGCAGTCTTAGTATAATGAATCCTTATGGGGGTGCAGGACTTTTTATAATTCTACACATCCAAGCTCTGTTACAAGAATTCTAGTTCAGTGGATCAAATGTGGGTTATCTTTGACCAACAACCTATGATTTTAGGATTTACCTTTTCTTTAATACCTTCTCTTATCAATTTTGTTTTATAGTTAGAAACAAAGAGGCAAACGGATGCTGGTTAGGCCACCAACTTCTGCTCAAGGATTTTATTTTTATTTACTGTGATGATGGGGGAGGGGAGCCACATTCACAGTATATATGTGGAGATCAGAGGAAAACTTGTGAGAGCTGGTTCTCTCTTTCTGCAATGTGTGTCCTGGGGATTGAAATCAGGCTTGCCTTTATCCACTGAGTTACCTCAATGGATCCTAAACCTGGATTTTAAAATAATGAGAAATATGTGCAGCCCTAGACTGGACCCATACATACATACATACACAGTGTAAGGGCTGGCATGTTTGTTAAAATGTGATCAAAGAAGAACCTCTCAAAAAGAGGAGTTTTAAAGTAAAAGAAAAGTAAATTCTATTCTAGCTGTGTTAAAATTAGTAATGTATTTATCAAGACCCCATCCAGAAAGGAAAAGCAAGCTAGAGAGTGGAAATCACAAATACTACTGAATCTAGAATGTGATTTTAAAAACGTGTAACAAGTCAGGCACACACATTTAATTCTAGAACTCAATAGGCAGAAGCAGGTGAATATCTGAATTTGAGGCCAGCCTGGTCTACATACTGAGTTCCAGGACAGCCAACAGCTACATAGTGAGACCCTGTCTCAAACAAACAAAAACAAAACTCAAAACGTAGAAACAAACCCCAAACCCTCTTACCAGTAAATAAAAAGTAAGGGTATTCATGAATTATGCAAACTCCCTTTCAGAGGGCCATTTTCAAAAATGATCTTTCAAAAAAGATCACGTCAGCCAAGTGAGACCTTTCTTAAGCCCTTCTCATGATGGCTTCTTTCTACACCTACTCTCACTTCAATTTTTTTTTTAATTTGTATTCTAGTCCTAGATTTATTCAACACAATCCTTTCACTCACAAGTACAAATTCAACCTTATCTAAAACGCTATGAAATTATGAAACTCAAAGGAAATTTTATAGTTTTGACTGCACAATAAAAGCAAAAAGAGGCACTGTACTCGCTGCCAAGGTTAACCTGCAGCATCACCATGAATGGCAAGTGATAATGGGGTTATCCTGGTTCCTTGAATTACTAACAAAGAACATGAAGCTAGGATGGCAGAAGAGGAGGGGATGAAAAAAGCTCTATAGGATTTATCCACAGCATAAAGCCTAAGAGGAATTGTATGTGCCTATCATCCTAGCACTTGGAGGTGAAACACTTGGAGGAGAATCAGAGGTTCAAGATCATTTGAAAAAAAAAAAAGCAATACACAGATTTGTACTTCCCCATGAGGGAAGGCATTTACTTACTAAAATGAGGCTGGTTCCGATGTTTTGAGTGGGTTTTCACTGGATATATAATTCTAAGATGAGTTCAGCACATAAAGGGCCCTTGCTTGGTATTTTGACTCCCACAATTGCTGCTCAGAAGTTGGCAATCAAGCTATTCCTTCTGGAAATAGACAGACAGCAGAAGTGGCTGAGGAAAAGGAACATGGTAGGAGAGTGAGCACAGAGAGAAAGGAGCATGGTGATAAGACGCGGGGGGGGGGGGGGAGGAGCCTGCAGAGAGAAGAGAAACCATAAGTGGGTGCATCGCTGTGACCAGCTGGAGACCTACCACAGGGTACGCTTCTGGGAGGATATGGGAGTGACTCCAGTTGAGACTCCTGCTAGCAGCGTTCATGGAGACTGAAGTGGACACCCTCTAACTAGACAGGACTCCACCTGGTAGAGGGAAGGAAACACCAACTCACCCACAAAAACTTCGACCCAAAATAAACCCTGCCTACAAGATGTGCAGGGATAAAGGTAGAGCAGAGATTAAGGGAATGACCAACCAATGCCTGGCCCAACCTGAGACCAACCCCATGGGAGAGAGCCAACCCCTGACACTATTAATGATACTCTATTATGCTCACAGACAGGAGCCTAGTATGGCTGTCCTCTGAGAGGCTCCATCCAGCAGCAGATCAAAACAGATACTGAGAGTCACAGCCAAACATTGGGCCACGTGTAAAGGAATCTTGTGGGAAAGTGTGTGTGTGGGGGGGGGGGGAGAATAGAAGGACCTGGAGGTCCTGGAGCTCCACAAGAAGACCAACAGAGTCAACCAACCAGGGTCCAGACTGAAGCACCAACCAAAGACCATGCATGGACTAGAACCAATGTAGCCAATGGGCAGCTTGTTCTTCATGTGAGTTCCCTAGTAAGGGGGGGCAGGAGCTGTTTCCAACATGGATTCTATTACCTACTTTTTGATCACGTCCCCCTAGCAGGGCTGCCTTGCCAGGCCACAGGGGAAGAAGACAAGCTTAGTCCTGATTCAAGTTGATGAGCTGCGGCGTGTCGGTATGGGAGTACTCCCCTTATCTGACAAATAGCGGATGGGGGATAGGGGAAAGAGGGACGGAGAGAAGGACTGGGAGGAGAGAAGGGGGTTATGATGGGGATGTAAAGTGAATAAATAAATTAATGAACTGGAAAAAAAAACTACTCCTTCCGTGAAGGCAAACATTTTGCCTCAGTAACTTCAGTAAGTCTTTGGCTTGTTTCCCTGCAGTGTTTCCGTGTGTGGCTTCCTTCTTGAGTGTTCCTGTGATTCACTTGTCTCCTTGAGTTTATGAGCTGATGCCTAGAACTGAAGAGCTTTCAAGGGATATCTCATTAAACACTGCTTCCGCCTCATTCTCTTGGTCTTTGGGAAAGACAAGTCAACGTACTAGACACTTCCACTCCACCTGTCTCTTGTCTTTGTCCATTTTTTTCTCCCCATACTTCGTTCTAAATGTATCTTGAGCTACATATAATTTGCTCTTAAACTCTATGTTAGAAAATGTTTATCTTATGCCCAAGTATGAGTACCGTGTATGCACCAGAGAAGGACTTTGTGTATCCTGTTCTGTTGCTCTCTACCTTACTCCCCTGAGACAGGATCTCTCCCAGAATCTGGCCCTCTGGCCGCCATCCCGCAAGCCCCTGGGAATCCTCTGGTCCTCACCGCCCTGGGGTTAAAGGTGCCCTGCAGCCACCTCCAGCTTTTCACTTGGATGTGGAGATCTGAACTCTGCTCCTTAAGGTTGTACAGCAGCTCTCTTAGCCCACTGAACTCTCTCTCCAGCCTTTCATCAGTTAAAGGGCATCTCTTCAAAATTTCACTTCTGTTTATGTGTGTGTGCCGGAGTGTATGTATGTATACCACATGCGTGCAGGAGCCTATGGAGCCCAGAAGTCTGATCCCCTGGAACTACGTTACAGCGGTTTGTGAGTCACCATGTTGGTTCCTTGGATTCAAATCCAGTCTTCTGGAAGATCAGCTGCTAGTGCTTTTAAGCACAGAGCCATCTCTCCAGCCCCATAAGTGTGTTTGTTTGTTTGTTTTAATTGAGGTCACTCCTTTCTATGATTAGAATTCCTAATTCTAATTTTAATTCTGCTGGGCATTCATTTATTTATCTATGAGGGTGGATGCAGAGGACCAAACCCAGGTCTTCAAGCATGAAAGGTAATAACTCCAGCACTGAGCTCTACTCTTTCTCCCTGTGGGTGTGGGACTATGTGGAGTTAATACTTTAGAGTTAGTCATCTACCAAAATAGCCAAGCTTAGACTTAATGTGCCAGGGTAGGTTATACCCATGAAGGACCTCCCTCTTCCCTGAGGAGGATAGGGGAGAATGGGGGAGGGGCATGTGTGGGAGGGGTCTGGGAAGAGGGGAGAGGGCTTTGATCAGGATGTAAAGTGAATGGATAAATTAATTTTTGAAACAGTCAAGCTTAGCTGGGTGTAGTGGTACATGCCTTTAATCCCAGCACTGGAAGCAGAGACAGGGTGGAGACAAAGAGATGGATCTTTGAGTTTGAGGCTAGCCTGGGCTACAGGATGAGTTCCAGGACAGCCAGAGCTATGCAGAGAAATCGTGTCTCAAAACAAACTAACAAAACCAAAAACATGGGGGGAAATTTAATTTCCATCCTTGGAAATGGAAGTCTAATTTCAACTTTTTCATCTCTTCCTCTGAGCCATCCTCCACGCCTTATAGACTTCAACGACACAGATGAAAAAAGTCTAAGCTGCGTTTTGGTATTGATTTCTACAGATTGTTGTTGTTGTTGTATATTTTCGAGGAAATTATCTAACTTTTTATTTTCAATTCTGTGGGAACAAATTAAAATTAATTTCCTTGCCTTTAAAGAAATTAAGAGAGGATTAACTAAAGAAAATTAATGGGAAATGTAAGTTACCATTCGGTCCTGGGGGCGGGAGAGCACTATGATATTCTCCATATTGTCTTGGTCTATGTGATAAAGAAAATGGATTTATACCTTTTAAACTAGAGAAAAATAATTTTGATCACCCAGTCATTCAGTATTCTTACATAAGAATAAGTCTGGCTGTGTTCCATGTTAATCATAGCTCACATGGTTTTCTTTGCACTCTTTTCTCACTAATGATGAAAAAAAATACCTTTGCTGTAAAACAAATTTCAACAAGAGATATTTTACTCATAGAAATGGTAACTGTTCTAATCTGCGTGAATGTCAGATGTCACAGACATAGTGACTGTAATAGGTACTAGCTGGAATAGACTGTTTTCTTACAGTAGTAAATAATCCCCAAACTTACTGGTTCGCTCACTTGAGCATAGTTTTCATTCACTCAAAGTTAGCTGCAGGAGCCTGCATCATCTTCGAGACACATCTCTTCGGAGTGAGCGGCTTCCATGTCTTCCAGACAGCATCTCAATGTCTGGTTGCCATGGCAGGGAAGAAAGAGAGGCCTCAAGGAACTAACGAGTGCTTTGTCGTTAGTGACAAATGTCACTTCCACTCGTGGATCATGTGTCATAACTACTCACACAGACCCACCTAACAGCAAGGGAGCTGGGAAATGTGAGGGAGTGCATGGATATTCAACGACTAATAAATTATAATAAATTATTTTGCTTCAGATGTAATTGAACTTACCATGAACCCCTTGAAGTTTTTTCCAACTAAAAGTTATTTCCAAAACAACATAACCTTGATGTGTGCTCCAGTGTTTGGAGAAGCAGACCCAGTGCTGTCTGCCCCCCGCAGTGGCTAGTTTTTAAAGAGGCTCTTACAGCTCCAAAACATAAAACCCAGCGTGGAGCTTCTTTTCTTCTTGGATAGCTGCCTTGCATTCAAAGTGAAGGAACTGGGCTGAACGGTTTTAATGCCACTTAAGAAGCCTTAAAATTAACTACCCAAACTAGTTATTTTTTATTTTAACTTAAAAATGCCTCCCTCCCCCCAGGATTTGGAGTTTTTAACCAAAACTGAAATTATACACTCCAAGTTCCAGCCCTTAAAGCAAACCCCTGAGAGCAGGGAGCTGGCTCCATTGGCAGAGTGCTTGCAGACGCGTGTGAGCTGCTGAACTCAGACCCCAGCACCACAGGACAACCGAGGCACCGCACCTTGTGGTCTCAGCCCTGAGGAGGCACAGACAGGTGGTCCCAGAGCTGTGGGCTCCAGGCTCAGAGAGAGACTCTTTCTCAAAAAAAATAAATAAATAAAGTGGAGAAGAAATTAAGAAATACATACAATGTCAACATCTGACCTCTAGACATGTGTGCTCACACACACAATGAAAAACACAAAAAGTAAAATTTTAACTTATTTTTAATAAAAATAATGATTATAAAAATAAAATATAATAAAAGGTAAATAATAAATAAATAAAAGATAAATGGAAGAGCTGTATCTATAGTTCTTGAGATACACAATATCACTCTGGTGGCTTAACTTTACTTAGAAAAGATCTTATTATTGAACAGAAAAATTTTATAAAATTATGTATGATTCAAAGCATACCTGTGTATGTATTCCTCAACTAAAAAAACTAAAGACTACTAACATCACACACAAGACTTTCTCTGATCCCACTCACTCATTTCCTTCCTTCCTTTTTCCTTTTCTTTTTCTCTCTCTTTCTCTCTTTCCTTCTTTCTACTCTCTCTTTCTTTCTCTTCTTTTCTCTCTTTTTCTTTCTTTCTCTCTTTCTTTCTTCTCTCTCTCTCTCTTTTTTTTTTAAGAAATAACGACCAGAGAACAAGACAGAAGCCTACCACAGAGGGCCGTTGAAAGACTTTACCCAGCAAGGTATCGAAGGAGATGCTGAGACTCATAGCCAGACTTTGGGCAGAGTGCAGGGAATCTTATGAAAGAAGGGGGAGATAGGAAGACCTGGAGGAGACAGGAGCGCCACAAAGAGAGCAACAGATCAAAAAATTCTAGGCACAGGGGTCTTTTCTGAGACTGATACTCCAACTAAGAGGGTTGGGCAGCCTTACCAGGCCACAAAAGAAGACAATTCAGCCAGTCCTGATGAGACCTGATAGGCTAGGGTCAGAGGAAAGGGGAGGAGGACCTCCCCTATCAGTAGACTTAGGAAGGGGCATGGGAGGAGATGAGGGAGGGTGAGATTGGGAGGGAGGGGCTACAGCAGAGATACAAAGTGAATAAACTGTAATTTATAAAAATATAAATAAATTTTTAAAAAGTGAAAGAAAAAAATAAAGAACTACCATGTGCTGAAGAGATGACTCAGCAGTTAAGAGCACTTGCTGCTCTTGCAGGGGCACAGGGTTCAGTTCCCAGCACCCACATGACAGTTCACAACCATCTATAACCCAGTTCCAGGGGATCCAAAGCCTCTTCCAGCCTTCACAGGCAGCAACCACACATGCAGTGCACATATATACATGCAAGCAAACACTTATGCATACAAGGTAAATAAATCTAAAAATGATTTTTAGAGATATAAACACCATTCTACATTATCTTTATATTCTTAGGGTTTAAACATCTTTCTCTCTCTTTTTTAAAAGATTTACTTATTTATTATGTATAGTGTTTTGCCTGCATGTATGCCTGCATGCCAGAAGAGGGCACCAGATCTCATTACAGATGGTTATGAGCCACCATGTAACCACATGGGAATTGAACTCAGGACTTTTAGAAGAACAGACAATGTTCTTAACCTCTGAGCCATCTCTCCAGCCCTGGGTTTAAATATCTTACACAATGTATTTTTAGTTTTATACCCTTTAAATTCATTTGAGTGAAAGAATATGCTATATACTCTGTGACTTGCCTCTTCTCGTTTAATGTTACATTCCTGAGATTTGTCCATACTGTTGCAGCTTCACTGTTACTAGCACTCCATTCTGTTAATTATGCTGTGGTCCATCATTTGACTGCTGCTAGACGCTGGTGCCACTTCGTTTCATGCTGTTGTAATTATTGCCACTGTCACCAGGGACATGTCTTAGTGATAAAGTTCTCACTTAGCATTAATCTTCAGCATCAAAAAAAAATAAAAATAAATTTAAAAACAGTACCACTGTGAATTAGTTTGTTCCCCTGATGCACATTTTTGAGTTTCTTTAGGATGCTAACTCAGAGGTGGGAATGTTCTGTTACATCACCTTAAACTTGACCAGCCAATGCTGTCTTTCAAGTTATTGTCTCATTTTTATACTCCTACTGGCAGAGTGTTAAAGAGTTTTTATTTCTCCACATAATTGCCAAAATTCCGTATCATTGCTATCTTGGTTAACATGAAATCATATCTATTTTCTTCACTTTTTGTTTTTGAGATAGGGCCTCATTATGGTACCCAAGCTGGCCCGGAACTCACTATCCACATGCCTCAGTCTTCCAAGTACCCAGTTTACAATTATGTTTTAATGTATCATTTCCCTTATCATTGAATGTAGCTGAGCACTTTTCCTTGTGCTAATTATTCAATTGTGTTGCTTTTATCCATAAATATGTTAATCAGCATTTAGTAATGTGATAAAATGCCTGAGGTGATAAACTTAGAAAGAGAAAAGGGTTATTTTGTCTCCGTTTTGGAGGTTTCAATTCATGGCTGATTAGCCCTGGTGTTCTGGGCTTGTGGAGACACACAGTGGGAAGAGGCCACAGAAGAAGCAAATTCATTTCAGAGCAAAAGAGCAAAGGGGAAAGAGATCAAATCCCACAGCTTCCTTAGAGGCCATGCCCCCAGCGACCCAAGGATGAAGTCTTAATACCTGAGCCTCTGGGAGACTTTCTTTGTCTGCACCACAGCACCGAGTTTACATCCTAGCCTTTACTCCTGCTGCTTTCACGTCAAAGTTCTTAGTTTAATGTTTACATTAATGTGTGTGTAGGAGCGCGCACATACCTGTACCACTGTGCATGAATGGTGGTCAGGGGACAACTTGTAGGAACCATTTCTCTCTTTCCACCATGTGGGTTCTGGGAATCAAATTTGTCAGGTTTAGCGGCAAGCACCTTTACCTACTGAATTATCTGACTGGCCCTAGGTTATTGCTTTAAATATGCTGAATCAGGATATAAGAATTTATTCAAACAACTCATATTGTCAGAGTTTCTTGCTTCTTCCATTCCCAGTCTCCCTTGAGCTCCACTTTTCTGGGAAGATACTGCGGTGGGATCACAGAAGATGCCTGGAGGAGAAAAGCTTCAGACAAAACCAAATATCATGGCTGGAACCAGGTGAGGCTGATTAGAAAACAGCCTGCCAAGAGGAGTGTTCCTTCTGCACCTGCTTTCCTGCCAGGTGGAGGACAAAGGTCAACGGCACACAACCGCAAAGTATCAACATACACATAACAGTAACTCAATCCTGGCACACATACATAGTACTTTTATGAATATGGGCAGCTAGTTCTAAATCTAAAAGGGTCTAAAAAGGGCAAATCACCAAAATAACTAAGCCTGGGGTGGGGGTGGCTCACCAATTAAGAGCACTGGCTGCTTTGGCAAAAGACCAGGGTTTGGGTCCCAGCAGCCTGTGGTGGCTCAAAACCATCTGTACATCCAGTTCCAGGAGACCTGATGCCTTCTTGTGGCCTCATGAGCACTGCACACATGTGGTGCACAAACACACAGGAAAGCAAAACATTCATACACATAAATTAGAAAAATTAAAAAGTAATTAAACTGGGGGGGGTGGTCAATGTAGCGATGTATCAGAGCC
>CM053755.1:29204554-29216699 GCA_028658305.1 Pachyuromys duprasi | reverse complement strand
CCTGAGGAGACAGGATAAGCTGGGGTTGGATGGAAGGGAAGGAGGTCCTCCCCTGTTGGTGGACTTGGAGGGGGCGGGGAAGAAGGAGATGAGGGAGGGAGTGGGAGGGTAGGAGGGAATGGGGGAGGGGGCTACACCTGGGATTCAAAGTACCTAACCTGTGATTGAGATAAAAATAAATAAATTAAAAAAAAAGAAATAGAGATAAAAAAGTAATTAAACTTAAATTAAATTTTTAAATAAAGGAATAAATATGTGGCACATGCCTCTAATGCCAGCAGATAGAAGAGGGAAGATTAGGAGTTCAAGCCTGTCTTTGACTACATAGCAAGTTTGAGGTCAGCCTGGACTACATGAGACCCTGTCTCAGACAAAACAAAAGCATCCCTACCCCCCACAAAAAAAGAAGAAAAACAAAGGAACCATTGATATTTTCAATCGTTCAATTTTACTAATGAAGACCCGGAGCCAGATATTGGGGTGTAAGCCTACTAGCTCAGAGAAGCAGAGATAGCACCAGCTGACCTTCCTACTCAGCTCACATCCCAGAAGGAAAAGTCCATTCTCTGTGCTGTGTTAAATACCCTTCACTTCAATGCCCCTTCTTTCTACTTCCTATGTATCTCTCTATCCATCCTCTGGATTTTTCACTCTATGGCTTCTTCCCATGTTCACTTCATGTCAACTGGTTGCTTGCTCCACCTCTTGACCTAGGGTTAACTTTATTTAATCCTGTTTACAAAAATCTTTTAGGGATGGACCACACTACAACTTGAAACAGGTTTTTTTCAGTTCACAATCTCAGGGTTCACAATGAGATCAAATATCCTGTAACAAACCACACTATCTAGTTTTGTCTTTTGTGACAGGGTCTCACCATGTAGCTCAGGCTACACATAGAACTCTCTAAGTAGACTAGGCTGGCCTTGAACTCATAAGTGTCTGCCTGCCTCTGCTCCCTGTGTATAGCTTTAAAAGACTGTACACTTGACTCTATACTACTTACTTTTCAGACCCATTATAAAGTAAGCAGTATAGCTACCAAAAACTCAGTCCTGAGTCCTAAGATAAAAGTTTTCATTTATTTATTTAATTATGTACTTATTGTAAATACAAAAGAAGTTGCCTTTCCAAAAGAAGTACAGCATTGAAGAAATTAAAAATAGGAGTGAAATTAAGTCTGAAACTAATATATAAATATACAAACCATGAGATCCTCACCCCCTTACAAATACAAAGTTAGCTAATCACTTCATGGCAGCTTTGACCTAAGTTCTAACAGTCTGTGAGCCTCTAGCCCTGGAAATAGTTAGACTTAAAATTGTTTTTAAGTTGTGTCGCAGCCTGAGTAACGTCAACAGGCTCCAACCCCAACCCAAGATCCTCAGGAGCCACCCTTACCACCTCCTCCCACTGCTCTCCATCTAGGATTTGCTGGTATCAAACAGGTTTTCACAGTCTCACGTGTCTCAGGATCTGTTCCTTTGCTTTTAATTTGCATTCAGGCTTGCTCAGTCTTTCCCTTGGGTTCATCTTCCCACAGACAAGCCTTCTAGTCTATTGAGGGGATTAGTCGATTTTTTAAAATTTTGTGGTTGTGGATGGAGAGCTTCCCCTGAAGCACTGAGAACTGCATCAGGCCTGGGTACTTCGTCTTCTCCTGCAGGATGGGGCTTTCATGGGCATCTGCTGGCTTCGCTTCTTCAGAGGAGGTTCTTGAAGGACCTGCTGTATTTCTTGATCAGTAAGTTTTGCCACGGTTTCTTGGTCGGAGCAACAACTCTGGAATGCATTATATATCTTTCTCTTCGTGGCAACTTTATGAAGATTTGGGAAGTTTCTAGGAGCCAACACCTCATAGCCAGTAAGACTTAGTGCTTTCATGTGGGGGAAGGTGTCCCATACGTTTCTTTCAGCCGTCTTATGGTTCATCTAAAAGAGCTGTCTCAGCACCTACACGTAGGAGCATGGCTTCTCCAGACAGTCCACCCTCAATGAATGAGTCAATAAGCATGAAAGAAGTCATTCCAACATATCCTGCAGTCATCCAGAGCTGGGCTATAAAAACACAACCAGTGGGGCCCAATGCATCAACTTGCCCATGAGCTGGGAGTGTATCAAGAAAGACTGTATCCAGTTCATAGTGAGACAACCACCGAGCAGCAGCTCTGAAGGCCTCAGTGAACAATGGATCACAGTCAGTGAGCGGAGGTTGAACGCCTGGCTCTACAGTGGAACTGACAAGAGATCTGCTGCAATAGGTTTTGTTGTGGCCATCCAATTGTGTGATGCACAACTCCTAAAGCCGCCTTCATTACAAGACACCCGTGGCTGGATGTGGCCCCAGGGTGCAGGGTTTCCAGTCTTCTGGAGTATAGCTCCTCTGTTTGGAGACCTGACGAAGCCTAGGACTGTTCTTGCTCTGTCATAGAACTGAGAAAGCCTGAGACTTTATAAAGCAAGCCATTGCCCTCATCATATTGTTTGGGTAGTGGTGGCCGGATGTGTGACGTGATGTAGCACAACTGCTCCATCTCATGGTGGAAGGGCCATCATGACATCAGGCGGGTTGTTTAACTCAAGCAGTCAAACCATATCATCCCTATTTTGATCGCTCCAGAATTTAGGAATGAGGTTCTCAAGAACTCGCTAGAAGAGCTGCAGACAAACTTAGGAATGGACTTGATAAGCACTGACTAGTGAGCTGCAGCCAGAAGGAAGGGGTGGAAAGGGAGTTCTCAGAGAAAATTTTCCCATGTCTTGTTGGACAGGCATGTGACATCATTGGACCTGGGGCTTGGGTTCATCATGTGTAGCAATTTCCTTGGAATGGAAACATTCCTTACTAGAAGGAAGAAAGCCTCAAGAGACTGGTGAGGCTCAAGAAGTAGAGAAACCTCACAAATCCGGGAAAGCTGAAATTTACGAGATGCCCAAGGCCCCTCCCAAAGCCACAATAGCCATGAAACAACTCCAATTTTCCCATGGTCAAGCTGTGTAGACTTGCCAACATGCAGGGGCCTAGAAGTGTGCAGGAGCACCAAGGATGCTGCTCTCAGGAACCAGCCATGCTGGGACAGGCTTTGGCGACACGGCGTGTTTGAGTCGTTATGCCTCCTGTGAGAAGCTCTCTCCTACACACTTGTAAGTCACATGTTTTGTAAGTACCCTTATCACTCTGGCTCCCCAAGTTGGACTCTGATGGAATTGTTACTTTGGTCTGGGGTAGGTCATGTTTCTCCAGGAAAAATCACACAACAGGCATGACCACAGGATGTGCCAGGGGCTACTAGGAAAAGTTTCTTCACTCTTAAGAACACCTTGGGATAGACTGGCAAGATGGCTCAGTGGGTAAAAACACCTGACCCAAAGCCTGCTGATTTGAATTCAAGCCCCAGGACCCACAAGATGGAAGAGAACTGAGAACTGATTCCTACAAACTGTCTTTTGATCTGTGTTCACATGCTTATGCAGACACACACAGGCACATACACACAAATAAGAAAATGGAGGAAGAGAGAGAACAAGAATAAGCACCTCAGTAAGTGCTGGTTTCCTCTCTGGATACTGTGCAGAGCTACAGTCAGGGGATTGATTGAACACACAAAAGAAAACTAATGTAATACACTATCAAGGAATATATGGAGCCAGAGTCCCTGAACTAAGTTAATCTCAAATCCTGTGTCTTTATTTCTAGTTTTCTATGCTAACACTATGTTATTTAAGTCGGTTGGAGTTTGGCAGTTAATTTGAAGAGTCTAAAACAGTATTCTTTGCTGGCCTCCTTTAACTTACTGCACCTGTTACCAGAGACCTGCACGAAGACAGGGTTCTGGGGGTCCCAACAGTTTGCCTTGGTCACTCATCTCTGCAGTGTTGGAAACAGGGAAGAGTTTCTTTTCAGTGTAGATGTACCAGGAAGCATAAAGAGTCTAGTGACCTAAGACTTTGAGTGTACACAGCAGCCTTGTGGCTCTATATAGACAGGGGCGGGAGTCTAGGGGATTTGCATAGCTAGTAACCCTGGTGAGCCTGTGATCTGGTTTGTTATTATGGTGGAACTGGTCACTGCCATGGAAATTACTGCCACTTGGGGGACAGTTTCAGTTTCTGTCACCTCTGTGACCCTAGAATTTAAGATAAACCAGGAGAGAGTAACTTAGAGAACAGGACAGAGAGGGAGACGAAGAATCAGGGCAGTGGCTGGGTCTTCTTCACATATGCCCCTAGCAGAATCTCCTCCAAGTTTGTTACTTATGAAAGGTACCCTCATTAGTATGGTCTTATTCTTTTATTTGAGAAGCTTGATTTTTAACTGTGGGAGTTAGAGGCTCGGATGTTACAATCTTATTTTTATTGTAGTTTTAGAGACTGAACTCAGGGTTTCACACGGGCCAGACGGGCCCTCTTCCAATGAGTTACCACTGCAGCCCTGAGGTGCTCCTGGTTGGTCTGTCATACAAAAGCTCTTAGCGTTTATATGTTAAATTCCATCATTTTGTCCCTTTGTGGTTTCTCTTTTTATTTATTGACCAATTGCTATAGAAAATTTAATCTAATTTTTTTCTTTTTCATTTATTTATTTATTTGGGATGGGGGTTTGAGACAGAGTTTCCTGTGTTTCCAAATGGTATGAAAAAATTAATATAAGTTTTTCTTTTTCTTTCTTTAATTAATTAAAGAATTAATTAAAGAATTAATTAAAGAATTAATTAATTAATTAATTTAGGGGGTAGGTTTGAGACAGGGTTTTTCTGTGTAGCCTTGGCTGTCCTGGACTTGCTTGGTAGACCAGGCTGGCCTCTTGAACTTAAAGAGATCCAGCTGCCTCTGCCTCCTAAGTACTGGGATTAAAAGCATGTGCCACCATGTCCAGCTTTCCTCTATTTATTTAATCACTTTACAGTGTGATCCTAGCCCCCTCCTCTCTTCCCAGTCCCACTCTCATTCTCCCTTCCCCCATGCCCCCCTTCTTCTCGAAGAGAAGGCCATCAAGGGGTATTAACCTACCCTGGCATCTTAAGTCCCAACTTGGACTAAATTCATCCTCTCCTACTGAGGCCAGACAGGGCAGCCCAGCTAGGGGAAAGGGATCCAAAGGCATGCAACAGAGTCAGAGACTACTCCCATGTTAGGGGGCCCCATGTTAACCAGGCTGCACATCTGTTACATATGTGTAGGGTTCTAGGTCCAGCCCATGCATGCTCTTCAGTTGGTGGTTCAGTCTCTGTGTGCCCCCATGGGCCCAGGTTAGTTTACTCTGTAGGTCTTCTTGCAGTGTTCTTGACCCCTCCTGCTCCCTCTATCCTTTCTCCCACTCCTCCACAAAACTCCCCGAGCCTGGCCTATTGTTTGGCTGTGCGTCTCTGCATCTGTTTCCATCAGCTGATGGATGAAGCCTCTCGGGAGACAGTTATGCCTGGCTCCTGTCTGCAAGCATGGCAGAATATCATTAATACTGACAGGGTTTGGCTCTCTTTCATGGGGTGGGTCCCAAGTTGTGCTAGTTATTGGTTTGCCATTCCCTCAATCTTATTTCTACACTTCTCATAGGCAGGAAAAATTGTGGGCTGAAGGTTTTACGGGTGAGTTGGTGTTGCCCTCTCTCCACTGGAAGTCCCACCTGGCTACAGGATGTGGTGACTTCAGGCTCCTTAACCACCTCTGCCTGGAGTCTCAGCTAGGGTCATCCCCATAGACTCCTGGGAGCCTCCCCTGTCCCAGAGACACACCCCCACTAATTTGTTCTCTTTCCCAGTGATCCCCTCCAACCTCCCACTCCTCTTACCCTCCCCATCCATCTCCCACTCAGTTCCCTCCCTCCATCTACTTCAGATGTCTTATTTCCTCTTGAGATTCAAGCATCCTCCCTTAGGCCCTCCTTTTCTTCTTTGGGTCTGTGGATTGTAGCATGGTTATACTGTACTTTATGGCTAATATCCACTTATAAGTGAGTACATCTCATGTGTGTCTTTCTGGGTCTGGGTACTTCACTATTCTAGTTCCATCCATTTGCCTTCTGTATTTATTTGTATAGTGGTTGCTTGGGGCCTGGAAGGGACAGGGTCTCAGGTACTCCAGGATGTCCTTGAACTCTCTGACCGTCCAGCCTCCACCTCTGATGTGTTGATATTTGTCTTAATTAGGTTTCATTGCCATGAAGAGACACCATGATCACAACAACTCTTTTAAAAGAAATCATTTAATTGGGGCTGGCTTGCTGTTTCAGAGATTTAGTCCATTGTCATTGTCAGGGAGCACAGCAGTGTGCAGGAAGACACGGTGCTGGAGGAGCTGAGAGTTCTATGTCCTGATTTATGGGCGGCAGCAGGAGACTGTATACAACACTGGGACCGAGCTTGAGCATATATAAGACCTCAAAGCCTGCCTCCACAGTGACACACTTCCTCCACGAAGACCACACCTACTGTAATAAGGCCACACCTCCTAATAGTGCCACTCCCTATGGGCCAGGCATTCAAACACATTAGTCTATGGGGGCCATTCCTATTCAAACGACCACAGTATTATATGTGTGGCTCCTTGTAATAGTTTTTATGTCTTTATCTCAGAATTTAAGTGTTTGCACTGCAGGTGGTTCACTGATTACTCTTACGTATCTTAAATTATTTGTGTGAGTACACAAATTTTAAAATTTTATATATATGAATGTGTATATAGTATATACATGCACATGTGTATATTTGGAGGCCAGAGGTCAACATCAGGTGTCTTCCTCAGTTGCTCTTCTTTCTTTCTTTTTTTCTTTCTTTCTTCTTCTTTCTTTCAAAACAGGGTTGCTCACTGAACCTAGAATTCCACAATTCAGCTAGACCCGTTGGCCAGTGAGTCCAAAGGATCCACCTGTTTCTCTGTCTTCCCAATGTTGGAATTATCAGGTATAAAACTGTGCTTGGTTTTTTCATGTAGGTTCTGGGACATCACACTTAGGTCTTCATGGCAAGCACCTTACCAAATGAGCCATCTCCCCAACCCCTATGACTGCATAAAATTTAACTAAAAACACTAATACCATGGAGATAACCTAGAACCCCTGAACAGATGTAGCCCATGGCAGCTCACTGTCTGAGAGGGTTCCCTAGGAAGGGGAACAGGGACTGTCTCTGACAGGAACTGATTGGCCTACTCTTTGATCACCTCCCCCTGAGGGGGGAGCAGCCTTACCAGGCCACAGAGGAAGACAATGCAACCAGTCCTGATGAGACCTGATAGACTAGGGTCAGAGGGAAGTGGAGGAGGACCTCCCCTATCATTGGACTGGGGAAGGGCATAGGAGAAGAAAGAGGGAGGGAGGGATTGGGAGGTGAGGAGGGAAGGGGCTACAGCTGGGATACAAAGTGAATAAACTGTAATTAATAAAAAAATAAAATTTTTTAAAAGGAAAAAATTTAAAAACACTAATACGTAAATAATTCCCACCTGGAAATTTAATTATTTCCCATTACTTAGCCAGTTGTTACAGCAACGTCCCTGGTGTTCTGTAGTTACAGTGATGGGCTTTAGGTCATCAATCCAGATGGCTTACCATCCTGGTGAAGCTGAAATATCAATCTTAATTTCTCCTGTTCAAGGATATCCAGTATGTTTCTTCTCATGTATCAGTCCCAAACAATCGAGAGTGGCTACTTTAAATTGCCTTGGGACATATCTGAAGGTCCAGTTTATACTGATGTGTAAGGAGCAGATGTCTTCTATAAATGGCGAGAGAGACTGAGGGCTTGTTTGGAGGTTCTGTCGGAGGAATACTTATGTGCCCTTGACAAGAGACTGGTCCTCCTCTCTTCCAGAAAGTCGTTCTCGCCCACTGAGCAAGCAGCTTTAGGAGAGAGGCACATGGATCAGTGAGGGAGAAAAGGGACACCCACCTAGCCATCCAGATTATCTGAATCAACCCTGATAATCAATGGGGGGACAGATGTTGCAGCCAGATAGCCCTGTGCTCATGGATGGGTAGGATTAACATAGTAAAAATGGACATCTTACCAAAAGTAATCTACAGAGTCAATGCAATCCCCATCAAAATACCAACACAATTCTTTATAGACCTTGAAAAGACAGTATTCAACTTCATTATTGGAAAATTAAAAACCCAGGATAGCTAAAACAAACTTATACAATAAAAGAACGTCTGGAGGTATCACCATTTCTGAGTCAAGCAATAAAATCCACATGCTATTGGCATGAAAACAGATAAATTGATCAATGGAACTGAACTGACGATCCAGAAGTAAATCTACACACCTATGGACACCTGATTTCTTATAAAGAAAGCAGAAATATCCAAGAGAGGAAAAAAAGGTATCTTCAACAAATATTGCTGATCTTAGTGGATGCCTGCACGTAGAAGAATGCAAATAGATCCATATCTATCACCCTTCACAAAACTCAAGTCCAAGTGAATAAAAGACATCAACATAAAACTAGATACACTGACCCTGATAGAAGAGAAAGTGGGGAATAGCCTTGAACGTATTGGCACAGGAGATAACTTCCTGAGCAGAACAACAATAGTGTAGGCACTAAGATCAACAATTAGTAAATAGGATCTCAGGAAACTGAAAAGTTTTTTATACCATCAATAGGACAAAACTGTAGGCTATGGAATGGAAACAGTTTTCTACTAGCTCCATATCTGACAGAGGGCTAATATCTAAAATATATAAAGAACTCAAAACACTAAACATCAACAAACCAAATAGTCCAATTAAAAAATGGCGAGAAACACCTAAAGAAATGTTCAACATCCTTAGTTATCAGGGAAATGCAAATCAAAACAACTTTGAGATTCAATTTTACACCTGTCAGAATGGCTAAGATGAAAAACACAAGTGACAGCTCATGCTGGTGAGGATGTGGAGGAAGGGGAACAGTCCCCCACTGCTGCAGGAGTACCACTTTAGAAATCAATATGACAATATCTCAGAAAATTGGAACTTGATCTACCTCAAGATCCAGCTATACCACTCCTGGGCATATACCCAGGACACTCCAACCTACCACGAGGACACTTGCTCAACTATGTTCATAACAGCTTTACTTGTAAGAGCCAGAAACTGGAAACAACTTAAGATACCCATAAACTGAAGAATGGATAAAAAAAATGTGGTACACAACGGAATATTGTTCAGCTGTCTAAAAAATGACATCATGAAAGCTACACGTAAATAAATGGAACCAGAAAAAAAATCAATCTGAGTGAGGTAACCCAGATGCAGAAAGACAAACACAGTATGTACTCTCTTGTAAGTGGATATTAGCTGTATAAGATAATCATGCTATAATCCACAGACACAGAGAAGCTAAGTAACAAGTAGGGCTCAAGAAAGGACACAAGGATCTAAAGGAGAAATAGATTTTGCAGGTGGACTGGGGGCAGGTGGAAATGGAAACAGGAGGGATCAGATATTGGGAGGGGGGGTGGATGAAGGGAGAGTCCAGGGAGAGAGGGCTGGAACTGTGGGGGTGAGGGGAGGAGGATTTCAGGGGCAAGGCAGAAACCTAGTGCAATGGAAACTTCCTGGAATCTAAGATGGTGAACCTAGTGGGGATTCCTAGTAATAAGGATATAGAGCATGAACCAGCCATTTTCTGTAACCAGGCAAGAGTTCCAGTGGAGAGATCATGACACCACCAACTCAGCCACAAAACCTTTGACCTACAAATTTGTCCTGTCTACAAGATGTGCTGAGGTAAAGGTAGCACAGAACTTGTGGGAGTGGCCTAGTCTAGCTTGAGTGCCTGCAGGGCCAGGAATCAGAGTCTGGATAGATCAGAGACCTAGGACAGAACCAAACACAACTGGCAAAATAAAATAAAATAAGTCAATGAAATGACTCCTAATGATATTCTGTTATACTGGTAGACTAAAGCCTAGCATGATCATTATAAGAGGCTTCATCTTCAGCTGATAGGAGCAGATGCAGAGACCCACAGCCAAATGTTAGGTGGAGTTCAAGAATCCCTCAAAAGAGAGGAAGGAAGGGTCAGGAGGAATCAAGGACACCAGGACACAGCCCACAAAATCAACTAACCAGCACTCATAGGGGCTCACAGTGACTGAACTGGTAATGAGGAAGCCTGTATGGGTCTGACCGAGGTCCTCTGCATATGTTAAGGTTGTGTAGCTTAGTGTTCATGTGGGACTCCTAATAGTGACAGTGGGGCCGTCTCTGACTCTCCTGACAACTTTGGGAACCTTTCTCTCCTCCTGGGTTGCCTTATCCAGCCTTGACCTGAGGTCTTGAGCCTAGTCCTACTGTAACTTGCTATGCCATGTTTGGTTGGTATCTCTGGAAGGCCTGATCTTTCCTGAAAGGAAAAGGAGTGGATCTGGGGAAGAGGGGAGGTGAGGGTAGGGACTGGGAGGAAGGAACTGGGAGGAAGGGAAAAATGCCATCAGGATGTAATATATGAAAGAATAAAAAAGAAAAATACAATAGTAAGAGAAAAGGTGTGAAATTATGACTACTGTTCTACTTATATATCACTCTAACTCTACTATCTTTCTTCAGATTAACATCAAAGACTTGTAATTTGTAAGTTCTGGATTTGGTTGTACAGCATTCTAGAAACATTATGTTTGTTAGGAAAGTCTGGCACATAAGGCAGTATTTATTAAGATATCATTGAAGGGATCTGGAATAGAGCTTACTTGGTAGAACAATTGCCTGATGTGTACCAAGCCCTGGATTACATCCTCATCCCTGCATGGGTGTGGTGACATGAGCCTGTAATTACAGCACTTAGGAAGTAGAAGCAGGAGGATCATAACTCAAGGTCATTCTTGAGTTCAAAGCCAGTCTGGGATACATGGGACTCTACCTCAAACAAAACAAAGACCTGCAAAAATCTCCTGGCTACCTGTATCAGAATCACCAAGTTGGGATGCTTGATAAAATATAGGTTTCTCACGCCAATCAAAACTACCAAAGCAACAGGTCTGGGGATGCGTTCTTTGAGTGGGCAGTTTAAGCATACTTCCAAAGAGAAATCACACTTACTCAGTGGTGCTGTTTATGTACAATTAGTTCAACTTTACATACTTTAGAGAAGGGGCAGTTAGGGTGGGAGAAATGGCTCAGCAGTAAGAGCAACAGCTGATCTGGCAGATGACCCCGTTTCTATTCCGAGCACCCACATGACAGCTAACCACCATTTGCAACTCCAGTTCCAGGGATGTGACACTCTCTCTTGACCCTGTAGGCACCACACACATACACATGGTGCTCAGACATACACACAGGCAAAACACTCATACATATAAAATAAAATATAAATAAATCTTTTAAAATTTTATTTGTTTTGTTTTGAGACAGGGTTTCTTTGTGTAGTCTTGGCTGTACTGAAACTTGCTCTGTAGACCAGGCTGGCCACAAACTCAGATATCCTTGAGCCTCTGCCTCTGGAATACTGGGATCAAAAGGTGTATGACACCACACCCAACATAAATCCTTTCTAAAAAAAAAGCTAAAATTAAAATAAAAAAATTATGCCGGGGGTATGGTGCCATACACCTTTTGACCCATGGGCTTCCTGGAATTTGACATTAGATCAAGAAACCCACTTGATACACTTCTATCTAGACAGAATAAAAGAAGGTAGATAAGGAAGACAAGTATTTAAAGCATATTCAAGGATCTAAATTGAAAAAAGAAGTGTGTTTGTTAGGTTTATGGTCAGGATACAACATCTATGTTCAGGGAGAAAGACTGGCAGGTGTATTGGACTTCTTGTGGATAAAATCCTGTCTGATGACTTTGATTACAGCATTGGTCTGCAGTTTTAAACAAGATATGGATTGGAATAATGTCTTCAAGTGGTTCTCACACCTTAATATGTGTAAGAATTGTATCACTCCCAAGGTGCTTGGGCAGGGTCCAGAAATCTTTAATTCAAAAAAAAACACAGCAGGGTATTTTCTGCAGGTGGTTCACAGAACACATTTGGAGAACCACTTTTTTGTAGTTCTGTTTTGTTTTTTGTTTTTGTTTTTGTTTTTACTTGACAGAATGTTCTGCTGGAGTTCGCTGGCTCCCTGGGTATAACATCAAAGGATACTTCAAAAACGGGTTTGACTGCCCATCTAAGCAAGAACTGAGAAAACAGCTGCTCAAAGACGGGACAT
>CM053755.1:29130843-29204454 GCA_028658305.1 Pachyuromys duprasi | reverse complement strand
AGTTGCTTTATACAGGTCAAGGACACACTGGGGTTTTATTGCTAAAGGTGGTGCTAAGAATGGAAGGTGCTAAGCAGTAAAAAGCATTTGCCTAGCCATGTAATGTCCTTCCCGGCTGGCTCCTATTTAAGTCTTTGGATTTTAAAAAATGGTTCTCTGTGGTTAACCTGGACTGGATTTGTTAAGATTATTAAAGAAAAACACTTGTAACAATTGCTTAAAAAATAGGTAGATTTTATTCTGAGGGAATACCACAATGCTGTCTTGCAGTGAGTGAAGCAATCCATAACTCTGAACACAATATGGACAGATAGGCATTGGCAGCCTCTGAGAAGGAAGGGTGTCAGTGCATAAAAAATTTCCAAGAATTACTAAGAAATGACATAATTTTATTTTTTTTTATGGGGTAGGTTAGGTGGGGTCTATCTACATAGCCCTAACTGTCCTGTAACTCACTACGTGGAGCAGGCTTGCCTCAAGCTCACAAAGATCTGCCTGCCTCTGCCTTTGGTATGTACAGCCACACACAGTTTTTTGTTGCTTTACTAAGTGGATTTAATAGGACTTTTACTAAAGGAAGCTAAGGACTTAAACACAAGGCTGGAAGATAAAGAATTTGATCAGATAAAACTGACTTCGCAAGATTCTGGCTAACCTGGGCTAGTCAGGCCCAGCAAGGGCAGGCACCAAGGTCAAGACCTACTGTAAAAGAGGGAAAAGGGAGTCTAACTAAAGTTGGTGAAGGAGACAGTCCTGTCAGGGCTAAAGGAGAATGGTTCTTTTCCCTTTGGTTCTATTTACTGTTCTTTCAGAATATAGTCAAAGTGCAGCCCTGAGGGCAAAGGACCTAGGGGACCTCCTTAAACCTGAAGACCTGCTCAGTTTAGAGATTGTTGTAGGAATAAGGGTCAAATGACTAGCCCGAAGAACAACAAATAGAACAAAACAAACCAGTAAATAACATCTATACCCTCTATTCATATAATAGAGGTATCTACATGGGTGGGTAGTAAAATATTCAGGGGTCAAGGATCCAAACTCTCTTGCACACACATGCCAACTTAGATGGTACAAGCATTCCTGGATTTACAATGGCGTTTTGTCCCAATAAATCCTTAATAATATGAAATATCATATCAAAATGTATTTAATATAATTAAGCTTCCAAACATTGTTGTATAGCAACACAGCACACTCTAAAATATTGGCTGCTTGTCCTTGAGACAGTGTGGCTGGCTGAAAGCTGTGGCTCCCTACTACTGCCCAGTATTGTGAGATAGCACCATACTGCACATACCTAGCCTGAGAAAACTTGAAGTATGGTGTCTGTTGAATGTTTACGGCTGTTACACCATTGTAAAGCAGAGAACCCTCACATCAAATCATTATAAATTGGGAGGTGTAAAGTGTAAACACGGACATCTACACATATTCTGATTTAGAAAGTATGTGCCTAAGTACTGACCCTTCAGTTTATTATTACAGACCTAGGAAGTAAATTTAGTAACATGGCCAAATTTAATAAGAATTCCTAGAATGGGTTTCAAACAAACTAACCCTGAAATACCTACACGACTGCCCCGTGGTTTCATTGCCCATCAGCGTGTGAGTAGAGCAGGCCTAAGTTGCCCAAGGACTGTATAAGCTATCCCAGTGTTTGAAATAAACTTACAAAGGAGAATGTAGGGTTCCTTCAGGACTGAAAAAGACTCAGAAAGCTGAAATAATTTGTTTAAGACAAAACTGCTGGAAAAGCAGAATCAGGAATTTAAACGAGGTCTAAAGGTGAACCCTCAAAATCATTTCTATCATTTTAAAGATATACACTTTAAACTTAAAATGAAATCATACCAATGCTTTATAGCCCATTTTCCCCAAATGATATATGTTGAACTTATCAAAAGTACATATGGTACCTAACTCCTTTTCAGTAGGCCCTCTTTTGACAAACACCTTTTTTTTTTTTTTTTTTTTTTTTTAACTGTTTGAGCTTCTATACTGAACCTAGAATCTCAGTGGGTTTTGAGTGCTCTCCAAGCTTCCAGGAGAGGCTTCAGTAACTGTAGGTGCTGGCACATTGGAACATTTGTTCCAGATACTTTAAAGATCTATTCTTACAGATCTATTCTGTTGCTCTAAAATCATTCTTACTATCAAAACTTGGGTTAGTCAGGGTTCTTTAGAGAAAAAACAAAGCCAGTGCTCTTCACCACTGGACTCTCTTTCCAGCCCCTATGATAAGCTTTTAAAAAGGCAAGCTATGGGCCAAGTGTGGCAGTCTGTGATCCTAGCACCTAGGAGGCTTAGGAGCCTTCTGGGGCTACAAAGCCAAGATTAAGCCAGCCAGGGCTATAGAGAAAGATGCTGTCTCAGCCCCTCCTCCACCACCAAAAACAAGAGAAAGAAGGCAAGGTACAAAACTGCATTATGGTAAAACTCCGTTTTTGTAAGAATATATGTATAAATATATATATATATATATGTATTTGTACATATTTACTAAAATTACCCAGAGTATGTATATGCTAAAATATTAACAAAATTTTCTCTATGGATGGCTATTTGTTCATATTATATGTGTACACACACACACATGTACATAAAAATAATTTTAAACATACATTTTCCAATTACAGGGACTGATCCCAGGCCTTTGCACATGCTAAACCAGTGTTCTACCTCTGGGCTAAACCCTTAGCTTACCCTGAATATTTTTCTTAAATTAATGTATAAAACAATAGGTTGATATAGCTAAATTTTTAAAAGTTGAAAAATCTTGGATTATATGATTTTTTAATTAATTACAAAATGAGGTTACAATTATAGAATGGGTTTTAATAGTAAGGATTTTTAGTGTAGATAAATCAGCCTCTGCTGGGGCCAGGCCCTGGGCTGCAAACTGAGGATGGAAAAGAACTAGATACAGCCCGCCTCCAGCACAGTAAAGGGCATATTCCTTGCTGGTATTCCTTGGCTCGTAGCCTTCATGTCTCCAAAACCCCATTTGTCAGCCCACTTGAGTTGCATTAATCAAATTCACAGAGGCTGATGAACAACTGGGAAAATGCATTATTTGTACTCAAAGTCACCACGTCATCCTAGGCCAGCCTAGTGCTTCAAGCTCCATCAGCATTTTCTTCCTACGAGGTGACCTACACAAAGAACCAAATTATGAGGACAGAGAGATGGCTCAGTGGTTAAAGACATTGCTGCTCTACAGGATGCAGGCTCAATTCCCAGTACCCACACTGTGGCTCATAACCATCTGTAACTCCATTTCTAGGAAATCCGATGCCCTCTTCTCAAGTCCACGGGCACCAGGCATGTATGTGGTATACTTACAAACATGCAGGCAAAATACTCATACACATAAAATAAAACAAATCTAAAATGAACTTTTAAAAAAGAACCAAATTAAGATTAGAACATGCCTGCTCAGTCTGGACCAATACTAGGGCAGGTAGTACCTTAAAAAGTGTAAAAGATAAAAGTATAAAGGGTGAAATACAGGTAGTGTCTGATAAACACGGCCTTGCCAAGTGTGAGATTTACTTTTTTCCTCCCAGACTAGTAACTGGAAGGTGTAAGGAACAAACAAACAAACTAACAAATAAACAACTCAGTTTCTCTGCCTACATTCTCACAGTGCAGAACAATTCTGCCACCCTGCACACACCCCAGCCAGTGGATTCTGCAGTCGATTCTCCAGGGAACACCAGCAGGGTAGCCTCTGATTCTCTTCAGAATTCTGCCTTGGTCTACCTGGAAGCAGTAGTGTTGGGTTCCACAGGGCAAGGCTCAGCCCCATAAGAACACTCCCTGTTTCAGGTACAGGTTTGCAACTTCTGATCAACTGTGATTATAAATTAAGATTCCAAAGATTTCCTCCTCCAGAACTCAAGAAAATACTTTATTTACAATTACCCATTTAAAAAATTTTTGAGACAGGGTTTCTCTGTGTAGCCCTAGCTCCCCAGAAACTAGCTCCGTAGACCAGGCTGGCCTTGAATTCACAGAGATCCACCTGCCCCTGCTGGGATTATGGGTTAGGGTGTGTACTGGCGGCCACCACCTGCTGCCTGACCAATCAATTATCCATTTTTAAATACTGAGCCCCAGCCTACAAGACAGGAGACACTGTGTGCAGCGCTCTCTGGTGTGTGTGGCTCTCTCTGGTGTGTGTGTATCTCTCTGGTGTGTGTGTCTCTTTCTGGTGTGTGTGTGTCTCTCTCTGGTGTGTGCGGCTCTCTCTCTGGTGTGTGTGGCTCTCTCTGGTGTGTGCGGCTCTCTCTCTGGTGTGTGTGTCTCTGGTGTGTGTGGCTCTCTCTGGTGTGTGCGGCTCTCTGGTGAGTTCAGCTCTCTCTGGTGTGTGCGGCTCTCTCTCAGGTGTGTGTGTATCTCTCTGGTGTGTGTGTCTCTTTCTGGTGTGTGTGTCTCTCTCTGGTGTGTCTCTCTCTGGTGTGTCTCTCTCTGGTGTGTGTGGCTCTCTCTGGTGTGTGCGGCTCTCTGGTGAGTTCAGCTCTCTCTGGTGTGTGTGGCTCTCTCTGGTGTATGCGGCTCTCTCGCTGGAAGTGCTCACAGAGGTGCTGATGTCTGAGCTGCTTCTGCTGCTGCCACCTTTCTACTAAGCCCATGAAGTCCAAGTCCATACACTTTCCTCAACACTCTTAAATTCTGAAGAACACGGTACAGATTATCCAAGAGGCAAACTAAACATGTTCCTATGGCACTGGCAAAGAAAGGGGCGCCTTCAGTGCAAGTGTATCTGTATGTATTACACACATGGCTACACACATACACATATCTGCATGAATAGATATTTGGAAATCATTCAACATTTGAGCTTTAAAAGCAAGCAAACAAACAAACAACAAGATGCCTTTAATCACAGCACTTGGGAGGCAGAGGCAGCCTGGTCTATAAAGTCCAGGACAGCCAGAAAAACTAAACCAAAAAACCAACTGGTATTGAAATAGCTATAATGCTCCAGGCTGTGGTGGCACACATCTTTAATCCCAGCACTCCAGAGACAGAGGCAGGCAGATCTCTGTGAGTTCAAGGCCAGCCTGGTCTACAAAGTGAGTTCCAGGACAACCAAGGCTAAAGCAAAGAAACTCTGTCTCAAAAAAACAAAAACAAAATAAATTTTAAAAAATTTAGAAACAGTCATAGTGGAAAGTTATGAAACAAACAAATTATAGAACTTACTGGATTTACTGATATTCATTTTAAGATATAATGTATTTCAAGATTTTGTTTTTTAAACTACAAACATGGGTGCTCTAAGTGTTCTAACCCCTCAGCTGACGTCTGTGATGTTAACTTGAGAGTTCCTACTCCTCTTCCATTAAAACCACAGAGTCCATGCTCATCAGGCAATTATACTTCCATATTACATATTCCAACATGTCTCAAGCACAGGATAAACTTCTGACTCCTCCTATGAAGCCGTAAAGCATTTCACATCTCACTTTCAACAGATACCAAAATAGCTCTTAAAGTTAATTATACCTAGAGTCAGGGTTTTGTGCCAAACACCCAATGCCTAACCATTAATTATTATTTTCCAAGAACTGAAAGTACGGTAGAAGCTGTTAAGTACACATTAAAACCTGGTCTCTGCCTCAAGGCTTACTCTATAAAACCAAATCAATTTAGATTACACAGTACATCAAATTAAAAGCAAGGATAAACTTGAAATGCACTAAGTTCATGGACCTTTCCATAAATCTCTAAGGAGTTACAACAAGTCTTACCAGAGCACATTGGTATTAGAGTAGAATTTTGAGTTTCTGTTTAAATCTTCTAACAATCCTACTGCTCCTATTCTAGGACAGAACACACAAATCAAGAGAATGCTACAGGAAACAGCTGTCCCAGTCTGGGTACAAGGACAAAGAAAATGAAGTCAGTGTACAAAACCTGTGTATCCATGTATATTGCAACACCATTCTATTCACAACCCCTAAAATGAAGACCTCCATCAGCAGATGAGTAGATAAAAAAGAAAAAAAAAAACAAGTGAACAGTGTATGTAGACAATGAGGTAGTATTCATCCATAAAGAAGACAAGTTTGTCAATTGCAACAAAATACATGGATGGATCTGGAGGGCATAATGTTAAGCAAAATAAACTAGTCATGGGGTGACAAGTATCACACATTCTCTATCATTTCTGGAAACTTAAAAAAAAAAGTTGGGCCTTGCAAGATGGCTCAATGGATAAAAGCACTTGCTGCGCAAGCCTGAAAACATGAGTTTGATCCCCAGAACACACAATGGAAAAGAGAACCAACTTCCCAAACTTGTCCCCTAAACACACACACACACACACACACACGCATCCTTGTACATTAATAATACTTAAAATACTTTTTAAATACTTAAAAATATTTAAGAAGACCAGAAAGTATAAAATTTCTAGGGACTACAAACGGTGCTAGGGAGAGAAGTAGGGAGGGTAAAAGAATGCTGGATATGATCAATGGGTACTACAGTCATTTACAGAAAAATCATACTTTATTTTATTAACTTTTACAAGTACTATGTTTTAATAATGACAGAGCTGAGTATGGTGGTGCAAACTAATAATCCCAGCCTCAGAGTAATGTTATTAGTATTTATAGAAAGCAGAACTTGTTAAAAACAAAGAAACAAACACCTAACGATAATAACACCACCACCTATAATTTGGATCAGGTAAGAGAATTGTAGAAACTTCCTTGGGGCTCCAGTCAATTATTAACCTTGCTGAAGTACAGATATCTTCTGTCACATGCTGATTTTTTTCATTCCTCAGTGACATTTACTGAATACCTAGTGGAGTCACAATTACTGTGATTGATCATGGACTCTTCATTGAACATTTTGCCAGGACATAAGATGCTATTACCAATTGGATTATTTTAGATGAGCAAATTGATTTCAAAAGAAAACGAATCTTTGTTTCTTGTAAGCAGATAACAAAATAATCTATAAATTGTGAGACAACAGATAAGCACCACATGATGATTTTAAAGCACCCCTCTGAAGCCTGGAGGACTGGTTCAGTGGTGAAGAGCTGATTCTGCTCTTTAGAAGGACTGGAGTTCAGCCCCAGCACCTGTCTGGTGGTTTACAACTGAATGTAGCTCTTGCTCTAAGGTTTCTGAACACCTTCTTATGGCTTCTGTGGACCCCCTCCCTATGCATATACAAATAAATGAATTATAAAATAAAATAACCCTTTCTGAGTATGTTACATAAAGAACTCATATGAATTGATAAAATAGAAATATTAAGATAGGGGATGGAGGGATGATTTAATGATTAAGAGTGTATGCTGGTTTTCCAGAAGACCTGAATTTGATTTCCAGCACCCATATTAGACTGTTCACATTGCCTGTACTGCCAGCTCAAGGGGCATCCAATACCTCTGGCTTCTGTGAGCACCTGTATAAACATTCAAGTACACATATGCTCATTATTAATAATAATAATAATAATAAATATTTTAAAAAAGAAATACTACAATATATATGTGACTAGTGATTTAATCTGTCTTGAGTTGCCATAATAAAATACCACAAACTAGTACGTATAAAAAGCACAGGATATTCTCAGTTCTGGGTTGGGAACTCCAACATCAAGGTGCTTGCTGATTTAGTATATGGTGATTTTGCTTGCAGTTTCCTCTGGGACTGAAATATTCTATCCTGTAGGGAAGTTCCTTAAGCAGGAAAGCAAACAACTCGAAAGAGCTTCAGGAAGTTCCTGAAACCAATAAGATTCACTAGGCCCCTCCTGTCCGAGAAAACAATAAAAACTGGGAGTCCCTCTCAGACTGAATAGTGAGCTGCAAAGAAGACTCTGAGATGATATCAGCTGCCTGGAAGAAGCAGAAACTAGCTGAGCTGCCTAGAAGTTTAGAGCAACAGAGAGAACTGGGAAGTGCACTCTCCAACCTGTTGCGCTGCCTACTGTGTGCTTCAGGTTCCCAACTTTGTGAGTTGTCACCTGTGCTGGGATAGGCTTTAGTCTTTGAGTAATTTCTGTAACCCATCACCCATATTCCTGTAACCTCAATAAAACTCATGGTTCACCAAGTTAGTCTTTGGTAGTACCTGTACTTTGGTCTTCTATGTGTTCCCTGTCTGGGGTGAATAGTTATGTATAATGTTCTCCTCAGAAAATGATCTGTCATCCAACAGGTGAGGATTCACTTTCTGGTACACAGGTACTATGGTCTAGCTGAGTCATTACATGGGTAAAGGCACAAGAGGTCTCCTTATAGAGACACTAATCTCATTTGTGGTTAGGTTATTTTAATCATCTCAGAAATCTCACTTCTTAGAACTATCATTTAGGAGCTTAGGGTTTCAACACACAAATTTTGAAGGAATACAACACTCAGATCATAGTAGAAAGAGTATATGAATACTTCATTGAACAAAATTATTACTGAAATATAATCATTTTAAAATTATTTTTGTTAAATAACAAAATTATATTTCAGTAATAATTTTGTTATTTAACAAAAATAATTTTAAAATGATGATCATCAGTGGATAGAAGGATAACAAGTGAAATTTTAAGATAATTTTAATTCATAAAAGTTTAAATAATATAAAATATAACTGAGGAGGGGACAGTAGAAGTAGTATATTCTAATACAGCTATGGTAGATTAATATATTTTTATAGAAACTATTAATAATTATTTTCACTTACTGATTAAGGTTTTGAAAATTAATCTGAATAGGCACCAAACGATGGTAATTAATCAGCCTTCCATCTCTGTGAAAGCAGAAATAATCAGTTTAAAAAGAGACAAGTTTTATTTATTTATTAATTTTTAAGATAATATACAAAGTAATGGCTTTTATTATGGCAGTGTCATACAAATGCAAAGGTTTATTTTGGCTCATAGTTGTATAGGTTTCAGCTTATGGTTACAGGTCCTAATGACAACACCAGTAGACCACGTAAGAAAAAGTTCACCTATTGAGGAACGGCTTTGAGCCTAAGTCAATCTGCAAATAGTCCATTTCTGCTTTTTCTTGTTTTCCTCCATGGGTCTACTGATTTAGGCAGTTCTACATTGTAAGAACTACAGAAGACTTACCAATTGAATGCATTCAACAAAAAAGGAAAAAAGTCAGAATGGCAAATAGCACCAAACACCCACACCATAGTTACCACTAGAGTTCCCCAGCAGAGAACTCCTGATCCAGCAGCTCCTCCCCAGCCAGGGGGAGGACATGACTAACTTCACATTGCTGATTCTACTTTGGGTTTTAATTTCATAGCTTGGATTTTATTTTAATAAGTAAAGTCAAGACAGGGCAAGTCTAAAGGCATATCATTTTTTAAAATAACAAATTGAGCTGCACATTTACCTGCTACAGTGTTAGCGTTTGGGATACTTTGTGCCCACCCACCACCATTCCTGGTTTTTGTTCTGTTTCCCTCACTTCCTCTCCTTCCTTCCTGATAGTGTTTTGTAGCCAAGGCTAGCCCCAAAGTTGTGACCTTCTTGTCTGAATCTTTAAAGAACTAGTAATAACACAGAATGTATCCCCCAACTCTTTTCTCCCCTCTTCTTCCCCTGCTTTTCCTTGTCTTCCCTCCCCTTCCCATTTTCTTCTGAGATACAGTCTTGCTGCATTACTCAGACTGGCCTTGAATTCACTGTGTAGCCCCAACAAACTTTAAACCTCTGAACCTGCCTCAGCTTTCCAGGTAGTTGGAATTACAGGCATGTACCCCAGGTCTAGCAGTTATCATTCTTAAAATTCATCTCAAGACCTTGTCTTATTTAGGAAAAAAAAATGCTAACACTAGAAACAAAAGTTTGGCCACTCTGGATCAAGCAGTGCCAAAGGATCTAATTTACTACATGCTTTAAATTAAAGCATTGCTATCTGAATGCACAAGAGCAAGGCTTATGTCTTTTCTAGATAAAGGGGCAAAAGAAAATAAAAACTAGGCCTGAGAAAATTCTCAAACATAAGCTGAGGCCTGATTTTTACCTCTCCTTTTTACATGCCAATCAAGGTTAGCTGATCACAACAGAAATTTAATTCTCAACTTTGTTGCAAAAATTAAGTAAAATTTTTATAAATCAGGAGCTGATAGCAGAGCTCTGTGACATAACACGTTTAGTATGTATAAAACCTTGGGTTCCATTTATAGTACCACAAAAATGAAAAATAAAAAGGTAAAAAACAAAAGCCCTGTCTAGTGTAAGAACCTCTATTATTAGCTAGATTATTACAAGAAGTGAACTGGTATCTGCTTGGTCTGCAGAGAGTTACGATGACATAAGCCGAGAGCCAGGGATACATGCCAGACGGGAAGCATGTCTGACTCCTGAATGCTGACTGGATTCCCATTTGCTGAGCTACACCTGCCAGACTGGAAGCCCCTGGTGCTTTAGTCATGAATGAGCACATCCTGTTCAGGGCTTTGGGGCCTTAGGAAGCAGGCCTTTGGCTCCACCCTGCAGTGCTGGCACAGAACCAAGTCTGGGCTGACTCCCTCCCCAGCTTGCCTGGCACTGCCTTTCCAGTACCGTCTGGCTTCAAGCCAGAGTCTCAAGTTATATGCCACACCAGCAGCCTGAAAGTGGTAATACTCCTCCCATGCTAGAGTTGCAGATTCCCTTCCCACCCCTTACCCCCAAGTAACTCCTACTTCCACTACTGTGCACCGCACTCTAGAAAAGGGATTATAAGATTGGCAAGTAAGGAAGAAAACCCAAGAATCAGTATGTCCTACAGTCCATGGTTATGAACTAGGAACATGTGAATTTCTTAGTAACTTTTAACTTTGTGAAAACAAAGGATTCACTCAGTGACTTGACAAAGACATGTCACTGAAGGCCTAGACCTTTTCTTGGTCCTTGAACCCCTACCCCGACCTACTTTTCATCATATATATGATCCTTATGATAAAATACTAGGGCAAACTCAATCTGGTTTCCCAGATTGAGCTGACTTTAGATCTTCAGGTATTAATCACTATTGTCAATAGTTTGTTCTAAGTTTAGAGAGGAAAAAGGAACAGAGGAAGGGAAAAACTCTACTTTTCACCTGTTTCTCAGAAGAGAGAGAAACACACACACACAGACACACACACACAAAGAGAGAGAGAGAGAGAGAGAGAAAGAAAGGCTTTCTTATAAGCCATTAGAATAGATACCCTGGCTGACAGTAGTTATAAACAAGCTCCTACCAAAGAAGGTCAAAGAAGCAACTTTAAAAAGCTCAATTCCCTAGCACTCCTATTCTCAGATGTCCTGTATACAGAGGAGAGAGAGGCCAGGGCTTTTGGTATTCCATAGTGGAGCATTGTTACACTGTTGGGGCATACCTAATGAGGTCATCAACACTTAAATAGACATGTCAGAGGAGGACAGTGGAGCAGAAAAAGGTATTTGAAGGGATGTTGGCTGGTATTTTTAAAAAATTAAGTGAAAGATATTTTAAGACATGAGATTCATGAAGCTGAACAAACAGAAAAGTCCTTGTTGATGTATGTCATAGCCAAATTACTGAAAGCAAAGATACAATGCAAATCTTGAAAGCTGTGAAGAAAAATAATATATGATTAAAATAAACCTATCTGATCAACAGCTCACTTCTAGCCTTGTAGAAGAGAATTGAAAAACATCATTAAAATACTGAAAATAAAAACAAATAAAACCTAGTAACTCAGCATTTTTATATTCTATTTTACATGTACTTATTATATGTGGACGTGCACATGCCACCGTGCATGTCTGGAAGTGACAGGGCAACTTGTGGGCACTGATTTTCTCCTTCCACCTGTGAGGTCCATAGCGCAAACTCAAGGTCTCAGGCATAGCAGTAGGTGCCTTGATCCACTGAGCATCTCACTGCATTAACTCAGCATTTTACCACCATGCGAAGCTACATCCAAACATGAGAGTTGAATATAAATTTACATTCAAACATGAAAACAAATAACATTTAAATTTTCATATAAAACATAAGAACTTATGGCCAACAGACCTGTACTATAGCTTTAAACACTAAAGGAAGTTATTCAGAGTGAAGTACAAATGGAAACTCTAGTCCTCAAGAAATAATAAAGAACATCAGATGTAACAAATATCAGGGTAAATCTGGACGACTGCTATAGACCATAGCCCCTTAATTTCTTTATAAATTATGTATTTAAAATTAAGGTTATAGCATTGCCATAGCCAGTCTATTAATGCTAAAAGTCTTATGTAAAAGACAAGACCCAAGTTCTCACGTATTCTTATGATAACTATTCTTCTTAGGGGATGGTTGAAATCTGGAAATTTTACTTCTGTCTGTTCTAGCCTATTCTCACCACGATAGTCTTGTCTTGAGGCTAGACTTGGGTAGGTTTTTAAATGAAGAATTGGATCTTTGAAAACTTCAAAAGAAAAAATTGAAAGAAAATAGGATCTATATGTCTGAGAAGAGCATGGAAGGAAAAAAGCTTGTGATTAGATGTCCCCATGGTGAAACCTTGGATTATAGAAATAAGCCTAAGAACCTATCCTATTTTGGCAAAAGGGAAGAAATAAGATATGCATAGTTTACTTCCCAACTTCCCCAAATTTTTACTGCTGATCTTTTCTAGAACCAACAAGAATGTCTATGACTTAGGTAGGACTTGTTATTTCATCTCCAGTGCATGCTAATGGTGAACAATTTGGGAAATTCTAAGGGAATTCACAGGTACAGTTTCAAGATCAGCCCTTGAGTGGAGGAAGTTAAAGAACTGGGAGGGTGGATGCATCACTTACCAATCATGAATTCCTAAGGCCAAAGGATGATGAGAGCTCCGGGTGGAGAGGACTGACTGACTGCTTCAGGTGCCAAAGTAGATATCGAGTGCCCTGGAATTTGGCTAAAGACACAAGAAGAGAAGAAGGGTGTTACTGGAGTTGTAAGCCTCAAAGAAAAGGCTTTTTTTTTTTTCATATGAGTGGGGAAAGATGGAGAAGCAGCAAGAACATTTCTTGGGTAGCTTCTGTGTTTGCCTCCCAAATTCCATTCTTCAGCTTGTTGAACAGAACTACTGTGGGTAAAGCCTGCTCAGGAATCTGAGAATCCTTCACTTCTTTTCCTGTCATTACTTATACCTAACCACTAACTGCTAAACAGTCCAGGTTTATTCCGTAATCACGTATGTAAGTATGAGAGAAGCCAGGCTGTCGGAGGCCTTCATACTCCATGTTTTGACAGGAGAGATGGGTCTAAAATTCTGAAGAGAAACCTGAGTCATCAGCACTCCAGCAGGCAGATGTCTGAGTTTGAGGCCAGACTAGTCAACAGAAGAGTTCCAGGACAGCCAAGACTACAGAAAGAAACCCTGTCTCAAAAAAACAAAAACAGAAAAAACAGGTGTGATGGCACACACCTGTGATCCCAGCACGGGGCGGGGGGGCGGGGGGAAGACAGACAGATCTCTTGTGAGTTGGAGGCCAGCCTGGTCTACAAAGTGAGTCCAGGACAGCCAAGACTACACAGAGAAACCCTGCCTCAAAAACCCAAAATAACTAAAAACAGAAAAAAAAAAGAAGGAAGAAGAGAGAGAGAAAGAAAGAGAGAAAAAAAGGCACCTGAGTTGCTGATCTAGTGCTTAGGATGCTGAAGGCAGAGGCATACACAACCCCAGTTCCTGTCAGAGGTTGTCAGTTTTGCAGTCTCTTTAAGGGAGACTTTTAAATGCTCCCCCACTTCTCTGTCCTCCTCCTCCCAAGCATTGGACAGCTTCTTCAACAGAAAGACAAAGTGAATGTCACCAAGTCCAGAACATCAAATCCAAGTGACACTAGTCAGTGTCTGCCCATGAGGAATAAAAGTCAGTTTTACCTGCAGGTCAATTCCCTGCAGGACTGTGGTAAGAAGGATTCTGAAGCTTAGACTCTTCCATATGGGCATGGGAAGGGAGCATTGGAGTGGATATGATAGCAGGTGCTTAAGAGTGCTTTTCTTAGCAGAGTGACTTGTTTGGAGGCAGAGAAGTATTATCTGGTCTCCAGGAAGTGAGGGACCTCCTAGACTGATACCAAGGAGTATTGTGTCTCTGTGTCAGTGAAGCTCAGGACCTGTCTGTCAGGTCTTAGTCAAGTCCTAATCAAAGAGTTAAGAAAAACAAACGTGAGAGCAAGAAAAGCCTGTTTATCACCATTGACATTTTTAGGCTTGAGCATTTTAGCCTTCTCTTTTAAGTCAGACTTGCTGCCTTCATCTGCCCCAACTGGTAAGAAATGAACCCTGGTCTTTTCTGAGACTCCAACCAAGGACTATTCATGTAGATAACCTAGAATCCCTGCACAGATGTAGCCTGTAGCAGCTCAGTCTCCAAATAGGCTTCCTAGTAAGGGGAACAGGGGCTGGCTCTTTGATCACCTCTCCCTGAGGGGAGGGGTGGGAGTGTGTGGGGGGGTGCAGCCTTACCAGGCCACAGAGGAAGATAATGTGGCCAGTCCTGATGAGACCTGATAGACTAGAGTCAAAGAGAAGGGAAGGAGGACTTCCTCTATCAGTGGACTGGGGAAGGGGCATGGAAGGAGATAAGGGAGGAAGGGCAGGATTGGGAGAGATGAGGGTGGGGGCTACAGCTGGGATACAAAGTGAATAAATTGTAATAAATAAAAATTATATTAAAAATGAATCCTGAGGTCACGTGATATACACAGACCTCTCACATTTCAACAGGAATCAAAGGAATATATTTTTAAAAAAACCATCCATTTAGCTAGGCATGTGGCACACACCTGTAATCCCAGGACTCAAGGAGGCAGAGGCAGGTGGATCTCTGTGAGTTCGAGACCAGCCTGGTCTACAAAGTGAGTCCAGGACAGTCATGGCTACACAGAGAAAACCTGTCTCAAAAAACCAAAAACCCAAACCCCAAAAACCTATCCATTTATTTATGGGTTTTTTGAAATGGTTTATGTAGAGCCTAGACTGACCTCAAATTCATGAGTCTTCTAACCAGTCAGATCTGGCTTTCTCTTGAGTGTGTGCAGGGATTACAGCCATGCATCCGTTCAGGTTATGAGGTTTGCATCTCAGCACAGGCCCCTCAACTGAAATCTTGAGTCTTAGACCTCCATTTTGCTCATGAGCCGCTATCATTTCTTCACCCCAATCCAAAGAAAGCCTTTTTGTCAAGGGATTGTTGCTGCCTTTGTCAAACAGCTAGCCCTAAATGGTGACTTGAGGCTGGTCTTTGTGAGGAGTCCATATAATAGAAAGGAGTAATAGAGAGAAATAATGAGTTTTTCTCCTGTAAGATGAGTAAGAATGTTTAGCTTCTGCAGGCAGCAAAGACTGCTGGGGAAGTCTTCCTGTGAGGAGCTTGCCCTGGCATGTGAACAGGGTTAGGGGATGGATGCTCCTTGTTGGACGACTCTCTGTCTCTATGTCTCCCTCTGTGTCTCTCTGTCTCTGTTTCTCTGTGTGTGTGTGTAAGAGAGTGGGACACGCTGGAGAATAATGGGTGTGGTTAAATCCTTTAGGGGAGTTCTTGAGAAGGGTCTGCTACAACAGTGGAGGCTACTCCTTCGCACCTCTGGCTTCCCCCTTCTCAGGAAATTGTTGCTCCCCAATGAACGACCAGACCATCAGCGAATAAGAAGGTTCCAGAGCGAGAGAGAGCAAGCTCCACGTGTGGTCCAACAAGGATGTCCGGGATATCTCTCGGCCCTTTCCAAAAACCCTGGGGTCCACTGTGGCAGGAAACGTCCCACCCTTGTCACCTCGAAGAGGAGGAGCCAGGTGGGTCGCGGCAGCTCCGGGAAGCGCTGGTCGGCTCCGGAGCTTCGGGGCCTCGCGGGAAGAGAAGCACCTCAGCCCACGCCTTCTCGGTCGTGGGCTCCACGGTTCCCGGGGTGAGGAGGAGGAGGGAGGAGGAGGGTCACGCCGCGCTGCGCTCCCCACGGCGGGCAGTCGGTGCCCCGCGGCCAGGCCGGGCGGACGGGCGGGCGGGCCGTCCCTGCCCTCCCGTCGCTCGCCTCCCCGCCCCCCGGCTTCCTGCGGAGGCCGCGGCCGCCATGTTGTTGTGGGGCTGAGGCGGCGCCGGCGGAGCCCAGCGGCCGTGACAGGCTGCGCAACAGGTTTGCTGCGGCCGGGCCTGACGACTGACCCGGCGGCGGCGGCACGGCAGGGTCTTGCCCGCGCCTGGGCCGCGCCCGCGCGCCGGGGTCGAGGAGCGCACGGGGTCGCGCCGTGACGCGCGCGTGGCGCCAGGTGGGTGAAGCCGCGCGGCTGCGGGGACGCGGGGCAGGTGCGGGCGCCGCCGCCCACGGGCTCCCGCGGGCCGCACAGAGGGGGCCGCGCGCCGCCCGCTCCGGTCCTCGCCCGCGCGTGCGGTCCCCGCCCTAGGCCCCGGCCGAGCGGCGGCGCCCCGGGCGGAAACCTCCGGCCGCGGGGTTCCCGACCCCCGCTGGTCTCCGAGGCCGGGACGCCGGGGCCGCTCTCCGCGGCCTCGCCTGGCAGGTGACGGCCGCCGCCTATTGCTGGGGGCGACCCGGTGCCCGGCTCTCCTTAGGGGCGACCTGGGTGCGCGTTGCCTTGGGGACCCGTTTTATTTCGGCTTGGTTGATTTTTCTCTCTCTCTTTTTTTTCCTTCTTGGTCAGGGTTGGTGCAGAGTGTCAGGTGAGCCGCATCTCGGTGCGTCAAAGTAGCCCGAGTCACGAGAGGACGGCGGGCGGATGCTTGGCGTCCGCGGGCTCGCCTTATAACAGCCAAAGTTGAGAAATGTGAAGCGTTGGCTTCTGCATTATGCACTTCCAGGGTGTATAGGAAGCACGGAGAGAAGGAATCTCTGTAGCCAGAGTAAAGTTCATTGCCTATTTAAGGAAAGGAGGAAAGACGTCTGGGAGTGCATAGTGATTGGGGAAACCGAGGCTGCAAGTGCAGATGGCTTTCGTTCTGCAGAGAGACGCTGTGTTTGCATGTATTGATCATGCGCCGTGTTGTTCAGTGATTGTCCGTGGCGAATGTGTTCGTTTGAAACTTGGACTCGTAATGAATAGGAACATTTTGGCTAGAGCCAGCTACTTTATAATAGGAATTCAAGGTTGCACAGAAATTACTGCTTTACTACATCCTGTTTGTCTGTTCCACAGTGTTCATTGCTTACTCAGGGGAGGCAAGGTGTCACTTAGAATTTTGTGTTGTTAGCTTAATTTAGATAGCACAGACTGGAGGCCAAGCTAGCTGCTTAAACGTCTGAGAAACTGCTAACTTCTCTCTGAAGGTTTGCAATATTGCCAATCGGTGATAAAACCTACAAGTAATCTAGAAACATCGCCCACAGCCTTTACACCAATTGATGGGAGACCTGCACAATTCAAAGTTACATGCTTACCTTTAGGTTGGAGTTATTCCTACAATTGCCTTGTAATTAATCAAAGTGGAACCCTTTTTTTTTTTAAAGGATGAAAAAAATGTGTGTTGAAATTATGTGAAGAAAAAAATGCGTGTTGCTGCCGTTTGATTTAATATTGATTTGCAGTTAAAAAAATCTGTGAGTTTGTAACCATTTAATGCAGTCCTAAGCATCCCCTTTGCTCATCTTCATGATGAAAGGTAGATGGTTAGTGAAAACTGGACCAGTGTTTAATTATTGACTAGAAAAATGCCATTGTTCAACATAGCTCGAGGCTCAAATCCTGATTTCTCCTGAATGTGAAGAAATACGCTATGCGTGTTCAGAGGATTGGATTTGTTCTTTTAAAAAAATGTTTTTTTACGAAAATAGAATAGCATACACACCCATTACCCAAACTTAGAAGCTTACAATATTTTCTTTATATCTTAGTCATTTCATCCTGTAGTTACTGTATCTCTATTACAAAGTAGAAATTTCCTTATATAATCTTAGAACTCTTAGAGGTGTGTGTGTGTATGAATGTGTATTAGGGGGTGACCCAACCATTTCACTCGTTCTGAGCATGCCCTCTGTCATCAAGGTGCATGCAGTCTCAAGATATTTTGTTTTAATTCATTTTTAATGTAAAGTTTCACGGAGTTCCATCCTTTTAATAAAAGAAAATGTATTGTCCACCCTCACCTAAAGTTCCTTTAGTATTACAGCATATCTTCCATGGTGGTCATTTATAGAGCACTTAATAGCATTAGAGCCAATGCTCAGTGTTTTATATAATTATTTAAAGCACATCGAAAGCCTTGCAAGTAATTAATGACCTCCAGTCAGCTAGGTAAGCGAAATGTTAAATTAGAGTTTAACTGACTGCTCTAGGTCTCAGAGCTAAATGCTAATAAGTATGAGTGACCTTCAGCACCTATGCTCTTGTACATATGTATATATCCTAAATATGGATATGGATATACACACACACACACACACATATACACATATGCATGGGCCGCCTTGGCCAGGGCTTGCAGGCTTCCTAGGTGCTTTCCAACCTGTGGTACTTCACCACCAAGCTGCATCTCAAGCCCTGGGTTTACACAGCCAGAGTCTCATTATTTAGCACAGACAGGCCTTGAACTTATGATTTTTTTTGCCTCATTCTACCCACTGCTGGTATCCATATGTACACCCACCACAGAGGGTTTACATGTTTACTTATAAAACATTTACATTGGTCCCTGCACATTATTAAGAATAATTATGTTACTAAAATATGCTGTATTATCTAACCACCTGTTTTGGGACAAATTTTTGTATTTTAAATACTTATGGAAAATATTTTGAAAAAACTATTTTGCAGAAAAGTCTAAACAAGGGAAACCTTTTTGGTATGTTAATTGTTAAAAGCAGATTCCAAGTATGAAGTCGAAAACCAAGAATATTTCAATTATCTCTGCAGTTGCTTAGCTCTAAAGCTGAACATACATTAGAAATGTATTTCTACTTGGCTCTCTGTTTTGTTAAGTCTGCACAAGCCTACAGTGGTTGCACACAGACAAATCTTACCATTCTCTGGGCCAAAGTGTGCATATAGGTATTCTTGAGAAAGAGGAACTGAACTGGCCTTAAAGGATATGAGGCAGAGAGGAAATGGGGGAGGAAGGGAGGAAACCAAGCAGAAATAGGACAGTGAACAGACCAAGAAATAATGTATTTTTGTAACTTTAAGAGTGCAACGAATTTCATTTGCAGTGTTTTGAGAGATTCAATCAAAATGTAATTTCACAGCTGTATCAAGACAGTGAATAACTTTGTTATGTACCATACAGCCATTCAACCATCATTTTGGCAGACATGTAGGGTCTCCTATCAGATGGCAGACATTTAACTTGTTTTATGTTTTCTAGATCCTTTTCATTGTGAATGCACATTCATTTAAGAAAAGGTCTGGTTTAATAAAAATTACATGTGTATTTATAACTCTGTTAGATAAAAATATAGGCTCTGTCTCTAATTAGGCCTCCCACCCCAGCTCCAGTTCCAAATAGTTGTATGACCTTAAGTCTCTTTAAATCTCTAATTCCTGTTTCTTCATCTATAAAACAGGGATAACAATAGAACCCATTTTTCATAGTGTTGTATATGATATAAAGTGCTTATGACTGTGCTTAGTGTTAAGTGCCCAGTAAATAACCTGTTATCATTCCAGCTTGCCTCAATGAGAAATTTCAAGCTAATTAGTCTGTCCTTCTCCCTGTGTGTCTCTCTCTCTGGTTTGCGATTTATCCTAATAACTATAAAAAATAGCCTTTTCTTTTGGTGCTCAATTTCTAATCAGTATCAAAATGAGACACAGCAGAAAGCTAGAAAATAGATAACAAGGTCTGATCTTCAGTTCAATCTAACTAAGACTCTGCCCTTTAGTTCCCTTGATTTCTACTTTGGATTATCAGGTCAGAGCCTTTGAGTTCAGGTGGTTAAATTCCATGCAGTGTGAAGAGGACATAACTAGGAAGAGGTTGCTGTTGAGAGAGAACAGTGACAAATAGACAAGGCGCCCGCACATTTTGTACCGGTCAATAGGAAGGAACAGCATTTGCATTACCATTTTCTTTCTGCTCTTTGGAGTCTCTGTCCTCCTTTCTCAGCCTTCCATCTAATACGCTTTTGTGCATTTGTCACAAAGTTAATAAGCCTCATAATTTCTGTAACATTTGGTGGCATTGCTTTTTAGTAATCATGAAATAAAGAATCCTTTCAAAGATGACTGACACCTTCTGCTCTGTGCTCTTCTTGTGGCTGTGACAAAACCCTTGCGAAGCAGTTTGAGGAAGGGCCTGTTTGACACGCGGGTTGAGGGTGTAGTCCATCACAGCAGGGGAAGGAGACCAGTAGCTAGGTGCAGAGAGAGGTGAACTCCCGTGCTTGGCTGGCTTTTTCCTCTGTATGCCTTCCATGGAATACCAGCCCATATTCAAGGTGGGTCTTCCTACTCCATTAACCTAATCCAGATGACCCTGCACAGGCAAGGCCAAAGGCTTGCCTCCTACGTTGTAGATTTTGTCAGGTTGACCTTCAATATTAGCCATCAGTTTGCCAAGGGTTGTACAGGAATACAAAGTAGCATTACTTCTGTAAACCATTCTTATGAAAACCCAAGTGGTAGAAGAGAAACCTTCTCACATTTTAGGTTGTTCACTGCGAAATTTTTAGTGAAATGCTTATAAATTGGTTTTCGTCTTGCTGCAGAGACAACCTATATTGGAGTTTTCCTTGCCTTCCCCTCATTCATTCCAGTGATTTTGCCTTGGAGTTTACTTCCTTATTCTAACATCCAGGTTCCTACAGGGTTGCCCAAGGTTGCCCAGGGGTTCAGAGAACTGAGTGACTTGGATGACTGAGATAAAAAGAGCCACTGGATGAGATTGGAGTAACCACAAGCCTTTCCTGATGGCACTCTCCGGGACCTGGGCTTTCTAGCTTCTTTTTTTAAAAAAATTATTTATTTTAATTTTATGTGTATTGTTGTTCTGCCTGCATGTATGCCTGTGTAAGGGTGGTGGATCCCCTGGAACTGTAACAGACACTTCTGAGCTGCCATGTGGGTGCTGGAGATTGAACCCTAGTCTTCTGAAGAGCTGGTGCTCTTAACCACTGAACCATCTCCAGCCCCACTTTCTAGTTTTTATAACATGATGACAACCCTCTCTTACAGAGCATTGCTGCTCAGTCTTGTGTCCACCTTAGATCTTCTCTGGGTAATGCTTCTTCATCTTTTTCTTTCTCTACATTCTTTATCAGCCTTTTTCTTTTTCTTTTTTTTTTTTGTTAAAATGTATAATTATTTATTATATATACAGTGGCATGTATGCCTGTGTGCCAGAAGAGGACACCATTAGAGGATGAGGCTCTCATTATAGATGGTTGAGCCACCATGTGGGTGCTGGGAATTGAACTCAGGACCTCTGGAAGAGCAGCCCATGCTTGTAACCACTGAGCCAGCTCTCCAGCCCCAGCTTTCTTTTCTTTATTCCCAGCTGCTGTCTCCTCTCTTTGAAAGTTAAGGAAAACAGAAATTACTCATCATTCAACGCATGGAATTCGTTTTTCCATTTCATCATTTTGTAAATATTGCATGATTTCTTGCAAGAAATGTCTGATATACTGCTTATATAACCAGTGAATAAAATATACAACCCTGTCCTGCCATAATGTCACTTAAATTCAGGAAGGAAAAGAGAAGGAAGACAATAAAATGTCTTGAATTTGGAATTTGTGACGTACTGTAGAGAAAATTAAGGCAGAAAATAGATGTCTGGAGTGCGTATGTATGTGGAGTAATGGGGAGAAGTAAATTTGCTAGATTCAGAATTCTCAAGGAACTCAAAACCAAAGAAAGACTGTGCATTTACAAGTAAATAGACGGTAGCCCTAACGTAAATAAGTTTATTCATACTTCAGGGCATCATATTTAAGATGGTTTTATTTTTATTGTTGTTGTTGTTGATTTGGTTGGTACCTACCAGACCTCTTCATATTTTTTCTAGTTACTGAAACCCAGGAAAAAACCTTCCCTGACATAGTGTATGCTTAAAGCCGAGATTTGCCAAATGGTTTAGAATGGGCACTTAATTTGATTTTTCCTAAAAGTACTGTATTGTTTGGTTTAAATTTTTATTGACTTTATGTGTACTATTTTTATTATGATGAATAATAAATGTTCTGTGTAGAAAATTGGAACACTACAGGGAAATACAAAGACCATGATATCTTTCCAGACATAGCCAGTGCTCATGTTTTGGTAGATCTCATTAGAGTTTTGTCCTTGCAGATGATAGACTCATGTTGTTATAATTTGATGTTTTTTTTCTGGTGTACTGGGATGGATCCTGAGTATGTTAGGCAAGTGCTTTTCCATTGACTATATGCCCAGTTCCTGTTCTGTGATTCTTCTTTTTAGGTTATTAATATTTATCAAAACATGGCTCTGTTTTTACTATGTACTTATCTACAATATGCTTTTATTGGTGAATAATATGTCCATACTACTGAATATTAGTAATAATGTCTAACACTAATACAGCAGTAGCTATATACTAGTTATTTTGGGGAAACGTTATATAAATTCATTTAGTCTCTAGCCTCCCTATAATAACTTTATAGTTGAGGAATGTGAGCAAGTATAGTAATTTCCCCAAAGTCACACAAGCAGTAAGCAGGAGACCTAGGTTATAAGTTTGACTTTGGTCTTCCACTTATAATTGCTATCTCATTGCTTCTGTAGACTAAGGCAGTTTATAATTTTTTCTTAATATGATGCTATAGTTCGCATTCTTTTAGCTGTATAAGCTGTATTTGTGTTCATGATTATAAGCATTTTCCAAGAATAAATTTCAAGTAGTACACATTGGGTCAAAGGGTATGGGTACTTCTTAGTGCCCATGTAAGCATACAATCAGGTGCCCTTAAAGGAAAATCCATTAGTATCAATGTGTGAATGAAATCAGTCTTATTTCCCCACACCCTTGAAAGCATTACCTTTTAAAAATATGCTCACTTGGGGCTGGAGAGATGGGTCAGCAGTTAAGAGCACTGGCTGTACTTCCAGAAGTTCAATTCCCAGCACCCACATGGCAGATCCCAACTGTCTGTAATGCCTGTTCCAGGGGAATCCAACATCCTCACATAAACATACATGCATTCAAACATCAACGTACATAAAATAAAAATAAATTAATGTAAAAAATGTGCTAACTTATTAAAACTACTTTTTCTTCCTCCATTTTTCTTAAAAAATGTTCATTTTTGCTTCTTTCTCATTTTATTGGCATGTTTACTATGTTCTTTTGTTTCTTCCTTTTCTGTCCTCTCTTCCCTCCCCTCTCCTTTCTTTGTTTCTAATCTGTTTTGATAGAGTCTCATATAGCCTTTACTGGCCTCAAATGTACTACGTAGCAGTGATAATAGAAGGAGCTAAAACTTCTAATCCACTTACCTTCCACCTTCTGAATCCTGGGATTGCAGACATCTACCCCTGGTTTATGTGGCCTTAGGGAACAAGCCTAAAGCTTTGTGCATGGTAGACAATCATTCTACCAGCTGAACATCACCAGCCTTCTTCTTTGTTCCTAAGAATCTTTGTATGTTAAGAAAAGTATATCTTCCATAAAGTTCTACATTTTCCCAGGCTTGTTTATAGCTTTGTTTATGTATTTAAGACAAATTCTACTGATGGTAGTTAATATCTCTGTGCGTTTCTCAAGTATGTGTATGTTGTATATGCTAAATGTTCTTTATTTAATAACTCATTTAATTTTTACAGCATCATCTAGGAGATATTGCTGTTATTAGTTCTTTAGATATGTTTTTTTTTCTTTTTAATTGAGACAGGGTCTTACTTTGTAGCCCTGGCCATCCTGGAACTTTCTATGTAGACTAAGCTGGCCTTTAACTAGTAGAGACCCACTTGCCTCCCAAGTGCTGGGCTTAACGGCATGTGCCTTGACATTGTCTTTTAAAGTCTAGATTTTTCTTCTGTGCCTTTGCCTATTCTGTTCTCAGTTCTTTAAAATCACCCTGCTTCCAATCACCTGCTGCGTGAAACCTATTGTTTAATACACATTACTCAATTTAGGAGTCATTTCCTCTGGGATTACTCATCTAATAAAGTTCTAGTTTCTCATGGCAAAGTAAGGTACTCATCTTGTTTTCATTCCCACAACCCTTACATGGAATTCTAAGTTTTGGAATTCTTCTTTTTCATTCTCTCTTCTTATGCATCTAATGACTGGACAGATACACTGAGTTGAATTGAAGAAGCTCATGATGCTGGTGGTGTCCAGAAGTGAAAGGCTGGGCGATGGCCCAGTTGATAAAAGGTTTGCTCCACAAGAATGGGACCTGAGTTTGAATCCCCGGCACCCGCATTAAATGCTAAGTGCTGTGCACACACATACACACCTGTATACCCTCCCTCTAACCCACAAACACAAAAGAAGTAATTTCTCCTTCGAAGTAGAAACATGTACTGAGGAAGTAACATTGAAACTGGTCTGAAAGCTAGTAGGAAGAAAAGCAGAAGTCCAGAAACTAAAACCAAGCAAAAACACAAATGGTGATTTCCTATTAATGTACAGTGAGTTGTTTAGAATGGTTTTCAGTATTACACACCTGGATTCTGGGAGAGTCTAAGGAATAAGGCCCTGTTTGCCCCAGTATGTGTTTGTGGGTGTGGTGTGGATATAGTTTTTTTTTTTTGTTTTGGGGGTTGTGGGGTTTGTTTTTGTTTTGTTCTGTTTGCCTTTAGAAAGGGTCTTATGGTGTTACTCAGGTTGTTTACAAAGCCCTGGCTACAAGTGAGTTCCCCCAGCCCTGCTCCTCTTGCCACCTTCCCAGTAGCTGGGATCACACGCACACACTGCTCCAGCTGACCCAGTATACTGTGGAGAAAGTTGTCTTCCTTCCAGAGTTGTACAGAACAGGGGTTGATTTGTTTGCTGACTTAAAAATCTTTTACTAAGATAGTGAAGAACCTGGAGAGTGTTGACATCTTGCTAAGATTCTGAAATGCTCAGGGGATTTTGATAAACTAGAAGCCTTTGCCGAAAGTCCCAGAGAAAAACCCTTGCCTGAATTCTTGCCTGTGGAGCATTTGCTCCAGACATGGTTTTCCCAGGTTAGTGCTTTTGCATAGACCAGCCTTGATTTATGCTTTTGATTTCTGTTTTGCTCTCTTGGATAAGAGGCATTCTATTCTTAATTTACTAGTTTAAATTTGAGGTATTCCGATGGCTGGTCTTGAAAGAGGCTAAGTACTCTATATCTGTATTAACAATTTAGCTTATATCATTTGATAGAAATACTTTTTCAAGTATTTAAACTTCTTAAGTTTAACTTCACTTCCCAGTAGGTAGCTTAGAGTCCTTCCCTGGATATGTGTGTGTATATTAGGTGTCCCAGATGTTGAAGTTGAGAACACAGATTTTGTTGTTTAGGTTGTTAGCTTTGTAAGTGTAACAGTATCATTATCCTGCATTTTATTTTCCTTAAAAAGTAGAGTTTTGCCAGATATGGTGATATATGCCTTTAATCCCAGCACTTAGGAGGCAGAGGCAGGCAGATTATTATGAGTTCAAGGCCAGCCTGGTGTACATAGCAAGTTCCAGAACAGGCAGCCAAGGCTAAATAGGAAAGCCTATATCAAGAAAAAAAAAAGAAAAGAAAAAAGGTATATTTTTGGTTTTTCCAAGATAGGGTTTTTTCTGTGGGTAGTGTTGGCTGTCCTGGAACTCTGTAAACCAAGCTGGCCTTGAACTCTCAGAGATCCATCTGCCTCTGCCTCCTGAGTGCTAGGATTAAAAGCTAGAAGGTAGATATTTTTATGTAAGAGTTGTGCATGGGGCTATAAAGATGAAGAGGTAACATGTAGTTACTATCACTCTGTCCTGATAAGCACAGCGGTCATAGTCAGCCCTGTCTTTGGATAGGGTCAATGAGGGTCCGCTGCTCTGCTTAGCAGGGCTGCTTAGGGTGAGAGAGCAGGTGGCAGTTGCATGCACTCTTTTTTGAAATAATTCAAATGTATTTTAAAATTTTGTTTTTAACATTCACAAGGGGCTTATGAAAGTGTTTAGTAAAGTCTCCTTTAAAATATAAATAAACAAATCAAAACAAACCCCAAAAGTTGATTTATCTTGGGCTGGCCTCAAGGTTGTTGAGTATATGTGAGCCTGAGACCCCTAGAATGGTACTTGAAATGGTGGCATCAGTAATAACAAGGTAACCATGGTAATGTAAAAACATAGCAAAGGGTCTGGCACCTTCATATTTCTAAAGTTAATTTTTAGTTGAAATAGAAAGTAATGAGTTTCATAATTTCTTCATATATTTCATAATGTATTTTTGTTTTCTCCCAGTGTCCTCTTTTGTACCCTCCCTCTAGCTGATTCCCTTTTTCCCCCCGTTAGTTCTCCCCTGCTATTCCATTGCATGTGTTCCTTCACCTGCTTGCTACCTCCTTTAAGATATCTTCTTCTGCTCTCTAGCTGTATATAAATACACATACATATGTGTGTCTATATATGTGTGTGTGTATAAAGTATGTGTTTTCTATGTATGAAGGAAGCATGCAGTATTGTCTGAGTTTGGTGTATTTTTACTTAATGATTTCACATTGCGTCTGCTTTCCTGCGTGTGAAGTTGATTTTGGGTGGCAGCATAACACTCAGCTCCATGTTATAGTGTTATCCGTGTGATGCTGTCTCCAGGATTGCTAATGCTTCTGTGAACATCTTTGTAAAGAAGGCATTTTTTTGTTGTTGTTCTTAGTGCTGTGACTATGACAGCTCCCTGAGGTGAAATTATTGACATGGAGGTTATAGATGTATGGATGTTGGTAGTTTTTTGATGTATATTTCAGGTGCCTTGTGAAAAGTTACATCATTTGTATTCCCAGAGGCTGTGCCTGCACCCAGTTCTTAATGTTTTCTAACTCTGGTATTAGCTAGGATGAGGGATGGGATTTTGGCTTTGCTTAAGTTTATGAGTAGAAACAATGCAAAATGTAAATTTTGTCTTCTTCCTTTTTTTTTTTCCTTTCTTTTGTGTTTGTGTGTACATAAAGGTTGTTTTTTGTTGTTGTTTTTTCAGGGTTTTTCTGTGTAGCCCTGGCTGTCCTGGAACTCTCTCTGTAGACTAGGTGGCTGACCTAAAACTCAGTTATCTGCCTGCCTCTGTCTCCAGAGTGCTGGGATTAAAGGCACGTGCTACCACACGTGGCTAATTTTTGTTTTCTTCATTATTAGCCAGGTTAACATTAGTCAGGATTTAAAAAAATTATTTGAAGGCTTTGTGTTTTCATTATCAAATCTTATTTATTTCTTTATTTGGCAGGGTTTTTCTATGAAGCCCTAACTGTTCTGGATTCGCTTTGTAGACCATGCTTTCCTCAAACTCAGAGATCCATGTGCCTCTGCCTCCCAAGTGCTGGGATTATGGGCGTGTGCTACTGCATCTGGCACATTATCAATTTTTATAATCCCCTATACATTAAATAATATTAACTGGTTAGCTTATGTGTGTGATTTGCCTCACTTGATTACCTTTTACTTAAATTTTTTTAAGTAGTTACATAGGTGAATCTACTTATTCTTTCCTTTGTGTTTTCTTTCTTCCTTTCTTTATTTTTATTTTATGTGCATTGGTGTTTTGCTTGCATGCATGTCTGTGTGAGAGTGCCAGATCACTTTGTGACAGGATTACAGACAGTTGTGGGCTGCCGTGTGGGCGCTGGGAATTGAACTTGGGCCCTCTGGCAGAGCAGCCGGTGCTCTTAGCCACTGAGCCATCTCGCCAGCACCCCCCTTTGTGTTTTCTTATAAAGGTTTAAAACTTTGAAAATTAAATTGTTTCAAAGAAGTCACATTTTACTGGAAAGACAATTATGTTCTTCAGGTTTTTCCATACATACATTTTATTAAACCCAAGTAAATAGGTTTGTTTAAATATTTACTCTTTGTATGAGACAAATGAGCATATAGTGCAGAGCTGGTCCTCACCCTCCTATGGGGCAGAGGCTGAGTCACAGGCTATTCTTAGGTGTGTTTCCCCTGTTGTGTGGGTGAATTGTCTTGTTCACAGTTGTTGACTGATTCTTCTAAAATTGGTTTAAAGCCTCAGTATGAATTTGAATACTAACTCAGTATTAGCTCATCATTTCTAATCTTTACGCCCTCTAACTTGTTTGTTAGTTAGTTAAACTTAACACTTATAAACACTGAAGTGAACCCAGGCTCTGTGGCCCATGCCTGTAATGCCAGCACTCTGGGAGGCACAGGCAGGCAAATCACTGTGAATTTGAGGCCAGCCTGGTTTACAAAGTGAGTCCAGGACAGCCAAAGCTACACAGAAACCCTCTCTCAAAAAACCATAAAACCAAACCAAACAAAAAAACACTGACGTGAATACTTTTATGTTTTTTTAAAGTCAGGGCTTCTTGGTATACCAAGCTTTCCTTGAATTCACAGAGGTCTACCTGCCTCTTCCTCCTAAGTGATGGGATTAACAGTGAGTGCCACCACTGCCCAGCATATATTTTATGTTTAAACATCTTTAACTGAAGAAAGTAAGTTCCAGAACTAGAATTATAGTTTGTATTAAGAGGCTTTTAGGGATCAAAATGTTTTGAGTATTTGGAGTAAAAAACATACTTTTTTAATTAATACTAGACATAACTAATTTGTTTCAATGAAATAAAGCTGAGGAATAACTATTTGAAAATGATGTAATACTAGTAGTTACATAGCTAATATTTATATGAATATTATATGTGCCACAAGTTTTACAGATATGATATGTTAGCCTTAAAATAACCGTATCTTTTGATACAGTTACCCACATGGATTAGAAATTCTGTCTATGTTGTGAATAAGACCATAGACCTGTAGAGTCCATATACTGGAATTTAACTCAGGTTAGGTGATCTGTTTTCAAAGTAACTTTAGCCTGCTTGTCCAATGTGCAGTTGAAAGTATGCTAATCTTTTAGGAGTTTGTTCTTAAAGAATACTTTTAGTATCTTTAGTAGCTGGACATTAGGTATATGAAAATGAAGAGATAATCACAGAGGTTGATAATCTTATAGAAATGAGCAAATATGAAAACAGAAGTTATTATGTTATTATGTACAAGTAGAAATGGAAGTGAAAGGAAGCTTTCGTAAGTAGAAATAGAGACCCCCCCTTTAGGCTTTTTATTGATTCTTCATGAATTTCCCATCATACACCCCAATCCCATTCATCTTCCCATCCCTTTGTATCTGTTCTCTGCCCTTGCAACCTCTCCCCAGTAAGACAATAAAAAATAAAAACGGAACAAAACTCAACCAAAACAAAACAAAGTCTCATCATGGAAACTATAGCGTGTCACAGTGTGTCGCACAGAATACCCTTTGTCCACATTTCTTTACTTGTAAATGTTCATTGCAATGAGTCATTGGTCTGGTTTGAGACCTCTGGCTTCTACTACACTGTCAATAATGGATCCTTACTGGACTCCTCTTGGATATCTTGTTGCTCTGTAAATGCTTGTGAAACAAGCATTTTACCCATAGAATTATCTCCTCAGCCCAGTGTAGCATGCGTTTGTCATTACATTTGTTAGGTAAAGAAGTTTAGTTAAGAGATAAGAGCTTGGAGATTCTAAATGTCTTTCTGAATTAAACCAGAGTTAGGGGTTTGTATTTAAGCCCCATCATATTGGAATTATTCCATCATGCCATAGTGAAAGACTTTATAGATGAAGTCCAATTTAAGGTAATTGGTAATGTCTATTTAAATTGCAACATCCAAACACTCTAATCCACTATTCATGTGTAGTGTTTATCTTTGGAAACCTCAAATAAGCGTACACATATTTATATTTAATACATACATTAAGAATGTTTTTGTTGGGGCTGAAGAGGTGGCTCAGCAGTTAAGAGAGTATACTGCTCTTACAGAGGTCCTAGGTTTGTTTCCCAGCACCCATGTTAGACAGCTCACAACTACTTGTAACTCCAATGTTAGGGGAACTGATGCCTCTGGTTTCTAAGGCCATCTGCATTTGTGTGCACATACCCACATGTAGGCACACACATACACACAATCAAAATTAAAGTAAATAAAAAAAACATTTTAGAAAAAAAGAGGTTTACTATAGTGTTATTTGTGATGGCAAAAAATTGGTCACGTGAAAAAAGTTGCAAAGCAATGAAGTATGATCCTTCCAGCATCCCATCCCCTCCTTTTAAAGGTTTGAGACATAGGTTGCACAGGCTAGCCTTGAACTTACTCTGTAGTCCAGGCAATCATCGAATTCTGACACTCCTGCTTCATCTTCCACAGTAGTTAGGATTATATTTATGGGCCCCTGGGCTCAGCTAGCAAGCTAGCTAGCTTCCTTCTTTTCTCTTTCTTTCTTTCTTTCTTTCTTTCTTTCTTTCTTTCTTTCTTTCTTTCTTTCTTTCTTTCTTTCTTTTGGTAAAAAAGTGTTTCCTAGTATATAAGCAAGAAAATATATGGAAAAATATATTCAAATCTATTAATGATTGTTATCTTGATATTGGACTTTCATTTTAAATCTGTGTGAGGTTTTTTTAAGCTAATTTTTTTCTTGCAAAATAGATGTTTTATTTCTATTTGACAAGCTTTTTTATTATCATTTATTACAATTTATTCAATTTATATCCCAGCTATGTCCTCCTCCCTCGTCTCCTCCCAACCCCACCCTCCCTCCTTCTCTCTCTATGCCCCTCCCCTAGTCCACTGATAGGGGAGGTCCTTCTCCCCTTCTATTTGACCCTAGCCTACCAGGTCTCCTCAGAACTGGTTGCATTGTCTTCTTCTGTGGCCTGGCAAGGCTGCACCCTCAAGGGGGGAGGTGATCAGAGATTAAGCTTCTTTTTAAAAAGTGTTTATTTACATTTGTATCACTAGGTGTTTTTGGTCCCTTATGTTGTTATTATCAAATGTGAATAAGTCATCATTTATTTTCTCAGACTACAGGATTCATACCTTCATTTATACCATCTTCCCCTTGATCATTCATTTAACAAATGCCTGACAGTGTAGAACCAAGGTCTCTTTGAATGTACACGTTTCTCTGATTCTTGGGAACTGATTTACATGTGACCTTCCCTTTTTCTATTTCAGAAAAGAAATTTTCACTTAGACACTAGAAAGCCCAAGAAATTAGTCTTCAGCTCTTCCTTTAAAAGAGAGGGAGAAAAAAAAAAAAGCGGCAGAAAAGAAACCTGTTTTTCTCTGAACCTATTTTTCTGCTTCCAGTCTTGTGAATGTCCATATTCATCTCTTTTGCCGTATCTGAACTTTATTCCCAGAGCCAAGGGCATCTGTCCTATGGTGTAACTTTGTGCTCAAGAGCTAATTCCACTTATATAGATAATGTTTCTTTTCACTCCTTTTGGAGATTTTCATTTTCTCTAGAAAAATAGTTTGTTTCCTTGGCTAAAAAATAAATATAGTATTCTTCCTTAACTCATCCCTCAGCTGGGTGTGTGGGTGGCGCATGCCTTTACTCCCAGTATTCTGGAAGGCATAGGCAGGTGAATCTTTGTGAGTTCAAGGCCAGCCTTATCTACAATGTGAGTCCAGAACAGCCAAGGCTACACAGAGAAACCCTGTCTCAAAAAAATGAACAAAAACTCATGCCTCTCCTCCCGCCCTCTCTTCTTCCTTTCACAGTGTACCATTTTGTGTTGTTGTTTTGTTTTGTTTTTGAGATAGGTTCCCACTATGTAGCACTGGCTGTCCTAGAGCTCACTACATAGGCCAGGGTTGATCTCAAACTCACAGAGATTCTCCTTCTGCCTCCTGAATGCTGGGGTTAAAAGACATGTGCCACCATGCCCAGCAACTACATATTTCTTGACTCACAAACACTTCACTTTTCTTTACTACATAATCCACTTCGTTTGACTTTTGAACTGTACTTGTTTTGGACCTGAACGTGACAGGTTGTTGAGACTTAATAGCTTAGCCTTTATTTGTGTATCATTTGACAATGATAACCCCTCCTCAGTTGGCTCAGTGGGTGAAGGCACCTACTTCCAAGCCTAACAGCCTGAGTTTGCTCATCTGGACTCACATAGTAGTAGAAGAGAATTGACCCTAGAACGCTGTCCTCTGACCTCTACTTGTCTGCCTTTGCATGTCCACACCCATAAACAGACGTGTACAAACTAAATGATAATGGAATAACAAATTTAAAATATATGCCTTCAGGAACTGCATTATTATGCTTTTGAATGCCAGGCCTTCAGTCAAATTTATTTAAACTATTTAATTATTATTCAGAGTAGAGCTGAAAAATACACACTTTCTTCTGTACTCAAAATTAAAAAGGCCTTGGAATTTAGTGAGAAATAAACTTTTAGCTCTAAAAGTATACTTAAAAGAAAAAAAGAAATCCTAACCAGTTATAGAAGAGCCATGTTGTAGGGGAGAATATGGTTGATAATAATATCCCTGATGCCTCCTCTGCTTTCCTACCAGATCTCCTCTATATAGTCAATCTTTAAATTTTTTATTTTATTATTAGTGTGTATATGTGTACATGCACATATGTATGTATGATGTGTGCATGTATGTGGGTTTGGGAGCATTATGACAGGGCATGCTTATTAAAGTCAGACGACAGCTTTTGGGGAGTTGGTTCTCTCCCATGATGGATTCTGGGGATTAACATACATGTCTTACATGGCAAATGCTTCTACCCCCTGTCTCTCCAGTCTGATATGTTCAAGTTGACATTGTCTCCCTACTTCCTTTTGTTTCTTTCTTTTTTGTTGTTAGTGTTCATTTGTTTCTGAGCCATATTATTTATTTACCAAATTAACTTGTTCAGCAAGTATTTAAAAATATTTTCTATAAGAGATTTGGTTTAAGAACTAGGCATACCAAACTAAATAAAAATGGCCTGTGCCCAGGGCATGTGACACAGGCAAACAAGGGTAATGTGAAATTGAAGTGCAGTATGATAAAAGAGATTATTGTGTTTGAACAGTCTTACATATGTAGGAGATAGTAATTAACTGTCAAGGAGGATGAGAAGCCAGCATGGTGTCTGTGACAGAGACACCACTTCTTTATAAAGGAATAAGGCAGAAAAAAAGCATCCCTATTTCAAGAAAGGTTTATACCCACATCTTTTAAGGTGGGGTGATAAGCAAAGTAGGTTGGAGTAAGGTTCTGAAAGGCCCCAAATTTTACCCACAAACTTTAGACCCTAACTTGTAAGTACTGAGATAGTTTAAACAGGATTGGATCACTAGGGAAGTGGGGAGGGGCAAAACTAGTAGCTGTGTGAAAACATTTCAGGGGTGGAGAACTGTTCTAGAAGGTTCTCCTAATGCACATAGTGACGTGCTCCTGACTCTCAGTCTCAAGTGATGATCACAGATGTCTATTGAATCTTCACAGTTTCCAGTGATATGATTGGTCAGATTAGGAAACTGTTTTACAAACAGAACTCTGGACTGAGGTATGTGTTTTTAGGTCCATTTTTGCTTTCTAACTTGTGGGCTTGTACACTCTTAGTTTTTCTATCTTGAAAATTGTGGCCTTTGGGCTAAATGGCCATAATTTTTCCTTTCTATAATTATGTGCTTCTAAACAAACAAAGCTTCCAACCTTTACTGAGCCACTCTTAATTTAAAATGGCTATAATTCTTTCCTGGGTTCTAAAGACCCGTTATAGAAGTGTCTGTAGGCTAGACTGTAGGTCTAGCAGTCCTACTTTTCTCTCTCTTTGGCATCATATATTCCAATCCCAAAATTATATTTGGTGACATCTCCAGATTGCATTTGGATTAAATCCAACCAAATGAGTGTTTGCCTGATACCTGTTATCTACCAGGTAGGGTTTCTCCAGCGCTGCACAGGAGTTAAAAATAGTTCAAGTCATGAATGCAAACTACCCATTGTTGCACATTATCCTCTCCACATGTAGAGCAGGGTGTTTGTTGGACACCCACGAATCATGTAGCTGAGGAGGTGCTGGTTAGTTACTTTCCCTTCATAGTTTTATGCTAAGAAGCCAGAAACAGTACTCCTAATTTATTTGATGCAGCCTTAGGTGCTGTGGCAGCCTGGACAGGCTTTTCTTCTTCCTTAAAACGTATCAGCATTAACTTCACCGCTGCTTGTATGTACATATGACCTTGCCATCATCATTATATTCATTTAGGATAGGAAAAGGTACATAGAGTCAAAGGGAGAAGTTCACAGGCTTTACAGTGACAGAGGCTTGGAATCTCCTCTCTGTTTCATGGCATTGCATTTGGGCAAGTAATTTAGGCTCTCCATCCCTTCATCTGTGAGATGAGTATGATACCTGCCTTGCAAAGTTTTTTCAGGAGCATATTATAGTGTTCCTAGCACCTGGGCATCTGACGCTCCATGTACAGAACTGGGATGTTGGATTCTTAATGAAATTATATTTGGTGACAGCTCCAGATTGCATTTAGATTAAATCCAACCAAATGAGTCTTTGCCTGGTATCTGTTATCTACCAGGTAGATAATGTTCTTATTAACCATGACACATGGTAGTTGATTAATTAAAGTGTATTGAATTAATAGACAACATTAAGCAAATGTTAGCAATTATTTCAAAAATATAGAACAGACTTATGTGGTCGTCATCGTTTTGAATATAATTATTTTTTGTGCAACACTAGGGATTGAAATCAAGGCCTTGTGCATGCTAGACAAGCATCCTATTTATGAGCTCCCTCTCCAGCCCAGTTAATAGTATTTCTGCCCAAGTCTGCTAGTAAGCCATGTTAAGCATGGTGCAATCAGTGATTCTAAGATGAGACAAAAAATTAATGTAACTAAAACAGATGCAGTGGTATGCTTTAAATGCTTATTGAGTTCAACAAATATACTATATACCATCATATACAAATATACCATATAGTCAGACGGTACTAGAATCAACTGAATGGTATATACATGTATAAATGTTGCAGTATGGTGCTTGCATGCATGAATAGGTAAATTCCACATATGAGGTACAAAAGATCTATAATACTAGTACTTTTAGCTTAGCCCAGGAGGCTTGCCCTTCCTTTTCATTGTATTATAAGGTTATTTTCTAATTTTATTCAGGATTATAAATGTGATAATTGAGTATCCACCACATGGCATTTTGTTATCTTCACAAAATACCTGATACTCAGCCAAAGTTCTAGACAGGTGGTTTGTAAGTTTAGACCTTAACTAATTAAAGGCTTTCTGTCTGTGTGGGATTCTGTCCTCCATTGGTCTTTCTGTTATCCCAGCCACCATTGACACTGTTTGTTGCTTTAGATGATTACATAGTATGTTATATATAATGCTGTAGACGGTTACATAGAGTGTTATATATAATGCTTTGGACAACTTTCTCCCATGTTTAAAAATTGTCTATTAAGGGAATACAGTAAGACAGAGGTGTTTGATGCTATACATCTAAGTTGATAAGTAACTTTCAGGCATGATTGTTATTTTTCTTTTATATTGCTATGGTCATTTACATGAAAGAAGTAAAATGTGTTTGTAGAATTATTCTGTGTTTATAGTCATAAGTAGTTGGTGAGACTTCCTTTGCGTTAACTTTTTTATCTGGTCATCCCAACTTCACATTCTATAATGCTGAGAGCTATCACTTTGTTTCCTCTTATTACATAGTCACTCATTTCCAGAGAACCAGTGAGTTCTGCTTCTTTTGAACCCTGTGCAGTTTTTCTAGTTTACCTTATTTCTCCCAGCTGCCTCTAGAGTGGGTACCAGGTTTTGTTTCAAGTTGCCCTGTTTTCTTCATAATAGATTATCTACCTTAAATGAGGTGTATGTTCCTTTCTCAAAACCCTTTTAAAACACCTGCTACAGTTAAATTTAAGATTTTTTTTAAAAAAATTTTGTTTGTTTGTTTTTTTGGAGACAGGATTTCTCTGTGTAGCTTTGGCTGGCCTGGACTCACTTTATAGACTAGACTGGCCTCGAACTCACAGAGATCTGACTGCCTCTGACTACCAGAATGCTGGGATTCAGGCTTGTACCACTGTGCCCAGCTAAATTCAAGATTTTTAACCTTATAATTAGAACTAATTCTTACTCATCCTGTAAGGCTCAACACTATCTTCTCTATAGGAGTTCCAGCCACCAGAGTTTGGGCATTAATTTTTTTGTCAATAACTCCAATACTTGGAGGTTATCTTTTTAAAGAAAGGAATGAAGAAAACTAACAAGTTCATGGTAAATTTTCTCCTACCCAGAAAAAGCATAAAGGTAACATGTTTATAATCCTCTCCCATGAAGCTCATTGTCAGCCAAGGATGAGCATGTGTTTTGACAGGAGGATGGTAGTACGGAGTAAAGTTACCAGTGCTATCTCAAGCCTTTGTGGAGGGTTACCTGTTCCACTGGTTGCCTGGCTTTCTTTATCGTGTGGATGGATACCTTTTGCCATTAACCATTCTAATCACTTCTCCTTTTGCTCACCACATGATGTGGCTAGCATTTAATACATGAATTGGTTTGCTCTGTAGGAGGAAAGGCAGCTGTCAGTTTTCTTGTAAATAAATTATTTGGATTTGTGTACCAGGTTTTTTTTTGTCACTGAAAATCACTAAATAAACATGAAATATAACCATATTTATCTAAGTCATTAGAGGATTGGATCCTTGGTAGCATAGGATGCTAGCTAGCATAGTAAAATCATTAATATAATGGTACCTTGAAACTGTACTTTCTGACAGTTCGTCAGCCAGTTTTTCTGGTGATAGCTTCATGTGAACCATTCCTGATTGCTTTGTTTAAAATCACCTAAGTATTTTTCTGAGGCTCCTAAAACTATTAATGATTAAATAATTTAGATAGATAGATAGATGAGGTAGTAAGTAGTCTTTTAACTGTTCCTGACTAATTCTATCTTCAAGATTCTTGGAGCAAATTTTGAATTTTGCATTTATTTATAGTCAAAATGATACTTCACTTTCCCTGAATGTTTAAAAAATAGCAATCATTTACTGAATATGCACTATATATCAGGCAGTGTACTAGGTTATGTAATACTTTGACAGATGCTAATATTCAGACTATAAAAAGAACTCAAGAAGTTAAAAAGCAACAAATCAAGTAATCCAATTAAAAAATGGGGTACAGAGCTAACCAGAGAATTCTCAATAGAGGAATATCAAATGGCAGAGAAATGCTCTTAAAGAAATGCTCAACATCCTTAGTCATCAGGGAAATGCAAATCAAAACAACCCTGAGATTTCACCTTACACCCATCAGAATGGCTAAGATCAAAAATTTAAGTGACAACACATGCTGGAGAGAAGGTGGAGAAAGGGGAACCCTCCTCCATTGCTGGTGGGAATGTAAACTGGTACAACCACTTTGGAAATCAATCTGGCACTTTCTCAGACAATTAGGAATAATGCTACCTCAAGATCCATTCCTAGGATATACTATTCCTAGGCATATATCCAAAAGATGCTCAAGTATACAACAGGGACATTTGCTCAACCATGTTTGTAGCAGCTTTATTTGTAATAGCTAAAATCTGGAAACAACACATATGTCCCTCAGCTGAGGAATGGATACAGAAATTGTGGTACATTTACACAACAGAATACTACTCAGCAATTAAAAACAAGGAAATCATGATATTTGCAGGAAAATGGTAGGAACATTGAAAAGATCATCCTGAGTGAGGTATCCCAGAAGCAGAAAGGCACACATGGTATATACTCACTTATAAGTGGATTTTAGACATATAATATAGGATAAACATATTAAAATCTGCACACCTAAAGAAGCTAAGCAAGAAGGAGGACCCTGGGTAAGATGATCAACACTCATTCAGAAAGGCAAACAGGACGGGCACTGGAAGAGGGAGAAAACAGAGAACAAGATAGAAGCCTACCACAGAGGGCCTCTGAAAGACTATCCAGCAGGGTTTCAAAGTAGATGCTGAGACTCATAGCCAAACTTTGGGCAGAGTGCAGAGAATCTTTTGAAAGAAGGAAGAGATAGAAAGACCTGGAGGGGACAGGAGCTCTACAAGGAGAGCAACAGAACCAAAAAAACTGGGCTCAGGGGTCTTTTCTGAGACTGATACTCCAACCAAGGACCATGCATGGAGATAACCTAGAACCCCTGTACAGATGGAGCCCATGGCGGCCCAGTCTCCAAGTGTGTTCCTAGTAAGGGGAACAGGGGCTGTCTCTGACAGGAACTCAGTGGCTGGCTCTTTGATCACCTGAGATGGGGTACAACCTTACCAGGCCACAGAGGAAGACAATGCAGTCAGTCCTGATGAGACCTGATGCCTAGGGTCAGATGGATCCCCTATCAGTGGACTGGGGGAGGGGCATGGGAGGAGATGAGGTAGGGAGGGGGCTACAGGTGGGATACAAAGTGAATAAATCGTAATTAATAAAAGAATAAATAAATTAAAAAATACTGATCTAGAGTATTGTAGACAAGCAATCTAAGACCTGAAAAAAGTTTTAAAAAAAAAACAACCAACTTTTCTAAAATCACCGTTAGGAATAGAGCCAGGTAGCTCTCCACCTAGAGCTTTTATCTACAAAGACCCTTCTCTTACTAGTGTATCATTTAAATAAACATGTAGTTTAAAAATTATGATGCTTTTTGGTAATTACTGTTAAACTTTATGTGTCTGTACACTTTGCAATATACTCCACTCCTTTAAGGTTTCTTTTAAGTGTATAGAACTTAATTAAAAAGCAGTATTATATTTATTTTGGATACATTTCTTGATGGGGATTAAAGAAGAAAATTATGGATTTCCATGTTATTCTTAATATACTTACTTCATGCAGTTGGTTTCCTTAAGTCAATTCTTGCCTAGTCATAACAGCTTTCTCTTTCCTGAGTTAATGCCAAGGGTTTCCTGATTTCACATTGGCTGTTGCATATGCTGTTTCTTTTAGACGGCCGTGTACTGATGGTAGCACTGTTGCCAGCAGGATCCCCTCTTCATCCCCACCGTGAATTCTGCCTGTTCAGCAGCAGCAGGAGCCCTGTGTTGGTTTTTGTTGGGCATGTATGCAAAAGGGGACAGACAGTGCTCTCAGCTTCGATCTGCCCTTGTTGTATTAATGGCATCATGTCCTCATGTTGCAGATGGCTAAGAGCTGCAAGAAAAATTCAGGACCATGATGGCTCAGTTTCCCACGGCAATGAATGGTAAGTAACTCTGTGCGTGGTAGAATGAGAGGATGTGGGCTTTTGTTGTGATGGTGAGCCTGTTGTTTGAAATATTTTTATAGATAATTTTAACTTTTTAATTGTAAAACTTGCAAGTATTCTGATTGAAAACAGAGCGTTTTAGAGCATTACATGTATCTTCTTACTAATATTATGCAGTAAATTTCACATTTCTGTTGACGCATTTTTGGTAGTATCTGGGATATGTGCTTTCCATTGAATATTGAGAATAACTTAAAGGTATATTCTGCTTGATTCGTGGACTGCAGGACAAAAGCTGGGTACCCTTAGGTGAATAGTAAGGTGTTTTTTAGTAAACACCTTGTGAGTGTAAATAGATCAGGATAACAAGATTCATTTAGTAATGCAAATATAAGGTTACATTTTTCTTTATGAATATTTATATTATTTAGTGTTTATAGTGTGTAATTATTTAACCTCGCAACCAGTGTTTGATATCTGGGACCTTTATGGTAGGAGAGAAGTGACTCCTATAAGTTGCCTTCTGACCTCCTCACACTGCCTAGGTTGTGTCCCTCCCAATCAATCAATACATGTAATTTTAAAACTTTGCAAGATTAAAATGAATATTGTTTCCATTGTGGAAATGGTACAGACATTTTTAAAATTAAATAATTGTTATTTTTCTATAGTGAGTGATATATGTTTAAGATTAAGACACCAATGCTCTATTCAGGTTTCAGGATTTCTGTGCTCATATGAAAAAGTTTTTGCTAAACTCAGTTTACTTACAAACGTCAACCAGCATATTAGTGAGGTTTACAAATCAAATAAACATATAAGCAATGTAATCCCAGTCTTTATTTTAATCCATTAATATTTGTGTATTATGTAGCCCATTATATTATAAATATAATTATTAAAAACAAACAAAACATTCAATAACAAAAATGCAAGAATTGTATCAACTATTTAAAATTTTGCTTTGAATCACGTTTTCTGAATTTTTTTATTTTGAGGTTATCTAATTTCTAGACATTCTTGGTACATTAATATTTTAAATTTTAAAGGGGTCCTTTGTTTTGACAGTTATTTGAACATGATTTAACTCATTCCATGTCCTAACTCAATTACTGAATGTTTCTATTTGCAGATAATGTTAACCAGAGTAAAAGTGACTATTGTTTGTGATTTTCTTGGTGGTAGAATCTTAAATATTAAAAAGGCTGTGAGCACCTTTAAAAAGGGGTTCATGTATTTGTTTTTGTTCTCTTATATGTTTATTGAGTGAATGCATATGAAGGGGTCATGATTGTTACGTGGAGTCATGAGGAATTAAGCAACAAATATTAACAGGCTGTTTGAGTTTACTACTCTGAAGATAAGCATCCAAGAAAAGTTGAACAGATAGTTGTATATAAAAGAGCACTGTAGCCAGGGATGGTGGTACACAGCTGGAATCTCAGGCAGAGACATGTGGAATTCTGTTGAGTTTGATGCCACTTCATCTACATACCAATTCCAGGCCAACCAGGGCTACATGGTGAGACTTTTTTTTTTTTTTGGCCCATTTTTCAAAATTTTTAATTAGTTTTTTAGGTTAGAATACAAAAAAGTGAGTTTTTTAAATGAAATTTTTATATGTGTCTGTCATCATACTTTGTTTTGTTATTCCTCAGTCATTATTTTATTGTAGGGATGTTGCATAATCCATGTGGTCTCTGTAGAAACCTTTTGAGCCTAGGTGTTCCTAGGCTACAGAGGTGACTGCTGTAGTACCGAGAACTGGAGCATCTTGTCCATGTATGCTGGAGCTGATATAGTTTAGGGAGTTCAGACTACCCCAGATCTAACCTCAGTTCCTATGTGGTTGAGTTTTGGGGTTTTTTTGTTGTTGTTGTTGTTTCTCATGCTGGCAACCAAATGATGACTTTGTACATGCTAGCCACACACTCTTCCACTGAACTAATCCTCAGCTGTCCAAGTTCTAATCTCAGCTCTGCTACTTATTGTATTATCTCAAACATTACTTTTCCACCATTACTTTTAGTTTCCTTCTCCATAGTAGTACCCTGATTTATAGTGTGGTGTTGTGGTTAATGAGCTACTGCATGTAAATACATGACATCATCAGGGCTCACAGCTGTTCTCATCTTTTGTTGTCACTTTCATCTTTTAAATCAGTTTTCCCAAAATTATACATAGTAAATGAAACTTATGTTCTATAATACATAGTTGTCTTTCTCATCACAGGACAGTTTTTTTTTAATGGAATTTCACACGTGTATATCATTATATTTGTTCTTAGTCATTTGTCCCCACACACTGGCCTTCTCTGTGTATTGGGTTTATTTTGCTAATATTAATAGGTGAAAGATGATGTTTAGAGTTATTTTATTGCAGGTATATTACATATTACATGGATAATATGCGCAGTTTCTCTGATAGTAAGCTGATTAGACGAGGAGACTGTTCCCACACATGTGTTTACTATAGGCTTAGCTGCTTTAGATCCTTAGTTCTTCAGCATGTTTGTTTCTTTATTTTTACTCTAATGTTTCTTTTTATAGTTTTTTAAAATTTAATCATTTAGGGCTAAGAAAAATGTGTCATCAAATCAATTTTAGCATCTAAAATTAGAGTAGGCCTTTCAGTGATAAATGTTTCTTGAAAATTGCCTTTGTAACACTGATTTTTTTTACTCAGTGTGGACAGTCTATGTGTGTGTGTGTGTGTGTGTGTGTGTGTGTGTGTGTGAGAGAGAGAGAGAGAGAGAGAGAGAGAGAGAGAGAGAGAGAGAGAGAGAGAGAGAGAGAGAGAGAGAGAGAGAGAGAGATTATGTGTATAAATACATATGGTTGTTGACAGATGTTGAGTGAACAGAAAGAGTAGCCAGAAGTGATGTATAGGTGATTATTAGACAAGGTAAATGTATAAAGCTTTCCAAAGTCTCCTCCAGAAACTGCCAATGATTGTATGTGAAGGGCAGGCAGCAAAAGGGTGAGTTTGTGAATGTTGTGTTCCTTCCAGGCCTGATTTATGTAGTAGACACTTTTTTCTCTGTTGTTCCTTCTTTTATAGATTCAGATAGTTTTTTTTTTTCTGAATCTTTTCTGGGTACTCTACTGGTTCTTGGAATGGAAAGATAAACATGCAAAACTCCTGTTCCCGGGCCTCAGTGTCTGTAGAGCAGATGGACATCAGACAGCATCTGCAGAACCATGAACTGTCTCTTGAGAACCTGCAAGAAAGCAGTTATTGTCATCTAGAGATACCAGGTCCTCCTGAAGGAAGTGATATCTGCCCTGACCTTGAAAGATAGTCTGAAATGGAGGGTAGGGTTATAGCTTGGTAGTAGGCATCTTATCTAGGCCAGGGAGGCCTTAGGTTCAGTCCCCAATGATGAAGGAAAAAGAAAATGATTCTTTGCAATTAATTTAGACTAGTTATTTCCTGCTACTTTCTGTTCTCACACGGTTCCTTAGCTGGTAGTAGCCTCTTTGGTGCACTTGAAGCATCTTGCACATCCCAAACCACATCCTTTTTGTGTGAGGGAAGTGTTTTTTACCACCACGGCACATGGCAAGATGCTGAATCTTCTGACCTGTACTTAGGTCTTAATCTTTCCTGTTATCTCACTCCTAATGTTTCTAACTTAGAATTCCACAGCTTTTGTCATACTACTGGCTTAGGGTCCTTCATAGTTAACACAGTAAATGGTGGTACTTTCTTCTAGGTATGAATTCTTTGAAAGTGAGAAAAATATTTTAATCTTTTTATTGCCAGTATTTACCTCATCCTTGTGAATGGTATGAAGTTATTTTTCAATTGATGATAACTGAGTGAGTGACTGAAAAGCCTTAGGATTGCTGTATGTAGTTGATAGAATTCTACTTTTTATGTCCTTCAGACCTTACATAGTTTCATCAAACAAATGGATGCTTAATATTCATATTTGCATGCTAGAATTTTTCATTCTTATGGACATACTGTTTTGAGCAGGCATGTCTATATACTGTATGTAATACCTTGCCCTTTCAAATATATTTTAGGAGGGCCAAATATGTGGGCTATTACATCTGAAGAACGCACTAAGCATGACAAACAGTTTGATAACCTCAAGCCTTCAGGAGGTTTCATAACAGGTTTGTGTTTATCCTTTGTTATACTATTTATTGTAAATTATGTTTCTGTTCATATATCTTACAGTTAGTTTTAATAACTGCCATGAAATTTGTGTTAATAAAATCCATATGTATCAAACTCTAGAATTTAAAAAGTACTTTAAAACTGAAGCTTAATTTGTTGATTCAATTTGGCATATGGGAGTTCTTTTCTTGAATTCTAAATGGTGGTCAGGAATCTGTTTGATTATTTCAAGAAGTTTTTTTTTTTCTTATAACATATATTTCCCAGATATTTCCCCCCCTACCTCCTGGAACCTTAAAATTTTTTTATTTATTTGGCTCTGTTGTTTGTTTATTGTTTTGGGAGAGGGTCTTGCTGTATAGCTCAGACTGGCCTTCAACTTGTTATTCTCCTGCCTCATCCTCTTCCATGTGCTTGGACTGCAGGCATGTGGTATCCCGAAGTGCTGGAATCTGTTTCCATAATGCTATCTCTCTTCTTTTGAGCCTTGTTAAATATTAATTGTTGGTGTTAACACTTGTTTTGTAGAAAGACTACCAAAACAAACAAACAAATGTGATTGATTTGGGTTTCTTTTGTTTTTTCCATTTCTGTGCTACTGCATCTTAATGCTTTATATATAGCAGTTGTCACAGCAATGACACTACACCATTGGTCAACTTTGTACTATGCATTACTGCGTAATTACTGTGTCATCTTTGCCGCACCCCTGTGAGGCAGATACTGTGTTCATCTGTTCACACAGGGTAAAGCCTAGACTGAGACATGATACGAAATTTGCCCACGGCTATCATGATGACTACTGCTGATACCTTTCAGGCTGACTTTGGAATCCATTCTCCTATTCATTATAGTCTGATGTCATTTGTATTCCTGCAGTACCTTACCTGTTGTCAGAGTTTCACTATTCTGCTTATAAGCTAACAATGGCCAGTTATCATCCATGGCTACTAGATCTGAGGTTCCCAAATCAGGACCTTACCACCAACAGCACAGCTGGCAGGTGGCTGTGGCCCTGTTTCTGTTGGTTTCCTCTGATCCCTGAGTCTGACCAGGATGATTCAGAGTGTCAGAAAGATACTCTGCATGCTGTGGGTGCTGTAGGATAACATTGAGCTTGGAAAAGCTATCATTCTGTAGCAAGTTTGTTCTTTGTTCCAGTGGGAGACATTATTACTTCAGTCTTCAAGAGTTTTCATTTACAAGCCTGGTTCTGAAAACCCCAAGCAAAGAGGAATTAGGTTTTGTGTCTTGATGTGTACAGCAAGCATGCATAAAAAATATGGGGAAACCCATGAGGGGGATGTTTCCCTACCACTGGGCAGTTTTGATTATGGAACTGTTTTAGGGTGAAAAATCAAAGATGAACAATAAACTATTTCTTCACTGGTTAATACAATCTTAGTGGTGACTTACATTGCTCTAAAATGTAAATAACCTTGTATATATATTTGTAACATATTCTTTAATGATTAGAGCAAAATCAACAGTTGGCGTTTGCCAATTGTTATTTTTCATAAATATTGGAATAATTTTGTTTACTAATGTACCACTTGGCTTTTGTGTTTATTACTTTCAGGTGATCAAGCCCGTACTTTTTTCTTACAATCAGGTCTGCCGGCCCCAGTTTTAGCTGAAATATGGTAAAATACTTTCCTTTATAAATGAGCTTAAATTTCTGATGGGCTGTTACTGCTTTTTAAATAATACATTGTTACCATAAAATTATTTTCATATTGTGAAATAGGAATATTTTTATTTCATCTATTGTTAACAAGAATGTTTCTTTAGATTTTTGAGAAGTAAATTATACTGAATAAATTATTGAAAATAATTTGAAGTTTTGTTCTATAGGACAAATTTCTAATTCCATTAGAATTCAAGAAAGAATGTATGAATTATCACTGAAAATATTTCTGTATAATTGACAAAATCTCAAATTAAAATTTCTTTTATTTTGTTGTAGCTTTATTTCTTTTCATCATTTGTAAACCTTAAAGTAGCCATCCCTTTCTTTGCTCTTACTTAAAAAATATTCTAGAGGGGCAGCAGAGATGATCAGTGGCTAAGAGCACTGGCTGCTCTTGCAGGGGACCTGGGTTCAGTTCCCAGCACCCACAGGGCAGCTCACAACCATCTGTAACTCTAGATCCAGGAGATCTGACACCCTTTTCTGACCTCTGTGGACACCAGGCACACATGTACATATGTATACATGGAGGCAAAAGACTCATACCCATAAAGAAATAATAAATCTTTAAAAAATATTCTAGAGTATCTGGGATTGTGTTTTTAAAATATATTTATAATAAATAATAATTTCTACTCCATTTTTAACTTATGGAACATTATGTGCTTGATAGAATACTAGTCACAAACATTTTCGATTATTTGAACAAGTAAATAAGTTAACTTTATAATTTATGTACCTATATAAAATATGGTAGCCTTTAGCCTTGGATGTCTTAAAACTCACTCTGTAGACTAGGCTGGAACTCTGTAGACTACAACTTGGAACAATCCTTTTATCTCTACCTCCATAATGGCTGGGATTTTAGGGGTGTGCTTTCATTCTTGTCTTACGATTATAGTAGTCTTGAATGATTATGTTTTTGTATCATCATCATTGGAAAGCCTCTCCAAAATATCTAGATTCTGTATAGTCTGTGAGCATTTTATTAGATACTATCTCTGGCTATTATTTTTTACTGTGGAGGTTTTCTGTTATTCATATATATGTATATTTAATTAAGTGATGGTCTTAATGTAAATGCTTTGTCATTGTTTTTATTTTCTCAACCTCAACAGTAACTATATTTCCTCATTGCCATCCCACATACCAATCTATTTACCTCATTCTCCTTCTAGGGCCTTATCAGATCTGAACAAAGATGGGAAGATGGACCAGCAAGAGTTCTCCATAGCTATGAAACTCATCAAATTAAAGCTCCAAGGCCAACAGCTGCCTGTAGTTCTCCCTCCTATCATGAAACAACCCCCTATGTTCTCTCCATTAATTTCTGCTCGTTTCGGTATGTATTTATTAATTTAGCAGCCCTATTTAATTGGTAAGCTTGATTCCTTAGGGATCAGGAAGGGTTTATTAGCACAAAATGACAGCCCAGACTTCTGGATAAGTATCATACCTTTAAGAGAAAAGATCTTCAATGTACTGCCATAGGTAAATGTCTGTGTTTGTTCTTGCCTGAAGCTTCTGTCACAGCTCCTACTCGTGAAATGAATTATCTGCCCCCTTAGTTGTAACTGACTCTAAGTACTATTCCTATCAGTCTCTTCTGTCTCCTATGAAAGGAGAAAGCAGAGTGCTAATTACTAGAAGCTACAGAAGGGAGCTTAGTGGGGGGTTGAGGGTGGAGAGGGTCAAGGAGAAACAGTCAGTGGGTACAAAATTATAATTTTAGTGTTCTGTTGAAGATAGGGTGACTATGGTTAACAATTTTGTATTGTATATTCCAAAGCAACTCGGAGAGAAGATTTTGAATGTATTTTTGTTTGGTTGGTTGGTTTAGTTTGGTTTGTTGAGTCAGGGTTTCTCTGTATAACCACTTTGGCTACTCTAGAACTTACTCTGTAGACCAGGCTGGTCTCATACTCACAGAGATCCTCCTGCCTCTGCTTCCCAAGTGCTGGGTTTAAAGGTGTCCACCTCCACACCCAATGATTCTGAATGTTTTTAGCACAGAAATATGATAAATACTGGAGATGATAGATGTGCTAAACACCCTGGTTTGTTTATATGTCTATTTGTATCAGAACACCACACTGTACCTTATAAATAGGTACAGTATGTGTCTTTAATAGTAAATAAATAAAAACAAATTAAACTCACCTGTGGGTTTGTGGGGGTAATTTAAAATCATACATGTGTAGAAATTTCTTTAATTTAAAGGTTAATTAGCCAGCTAAATTGAGGCCTCAAAGTTGTTGACTTTGTCCAGCTTAACTTACATACTTATCAGAGATTACCAGTTGGTATGTTTTCCATAAAATTTTGATTAGCCTACTTCTTACTAATTATATGTGAAAAGCACTCATTTTGAATGGAACATTCCAGTAAGGTGTTTTCTGTGCTGAGAAATGATTTCCTTTACACCAGATGTTAGATTTTTAAAATACCCTATTATTCCACTGTTGTACTCAGCTGAAGAGATAAACACCAAATCATCTGGTGGCCATATTTTCCTGTTGTACCTAGTGTTCTACAGTTAAGAAAATAAATGTCATCACTTTGAATTCATAGATATGTAACTTAGTAGGAAAGTGAAATATGTGACACATTTACCAATAATACATATACAAAAACATGTCTACCACATAAACAATTTCATCTACTAATTAGAACCTGTTTTGTTTGAGGAATGAGCATGCATAGTAGTCTAGTTAAGTTTCCTTACACAGAAAACCATATAGTCAGGTAAGACATTGTATCTTTGTAGTTGACAAAGACTGCTTAGTCCTAGTGGAAATATGAGAAGGAAAATGAAGTGATGATTGGGCCTGCTTGTAGTTCATACATGACAGGTGACTGACATTCAGAGCAGTTGCTTATCTCCTTCACTTCAGATTCAAAGCTGCTTTAGGGAATATTTTAAGGATCGTTTGCCATTGGTGTTTCTATACAATTGAGGCTGTTTTTTGTGCTGTAACTTGTTTTGTTTTTTGTTTTTTTGGTGTGTATTTTATAGTTGATTTGCTATTATTGGAAAAAAAAAACTGTGTTCTTGCCGGACACAGTGGTACACACCTGTAATCCCTGCACTCGGGTAGGTAGATCTCTGTGGGTTCAAGGCCAGCCTGGTCTATGAAGTAAGTCCAGGACAGCCAAGGCTACACAGAGAAACCCTGTCTTGAAAAACTTAAAAAAAAATTTAAAGATAACTAGCAAGGAAAATCCAAGGGATGATGCATAAATTTCAGCTGGAAGGAGAGATAGAAAGACAGAGATAGTGGCTGAAGAGAGGGAATAGAGTAGGAGAGAAGGCACAGATAGTTAATTGAGTAGAGCTCAGCCCTGGGGAGAGTGAGGGTGAAAAGACAGGAGGCCTGTAGGGAAAAGAGAAACTGGGGGTGGGGATATCTCTGTGACAAGCTGGAGACCTAAGTCAGGGCGGGCTCCTGGAAGGATTTGAGGGGTACTCAAGCAGAGACTCCTAGCATATGCCGTAGAGACTGAAGAGGATACCCACTAACTCAACTAGTCTTCAAGCAGAGAAAGGGGAACACCAACCCATCCACAAAAACTCAGAACCAAAATTTACCCTCTGTACAAGATGTACAGGGATAAAGATAGAGCAGACAGATCAGAGATTGAGGGAATATCCAACCAATGCCTGAGCCAACTAAAGACCCACCCTATGGGAGAGTGCCAACACCTACACTATGAACGATATTCTGCTGAACTTGCAGACAGGAACTTAACAGTTATCCTCTAAGACACACTACCCAGCAGCGCCTCAAAATAGATGCCTAGACTCTCAGCCAAACATTGAGCAATGCATAGGGAGTCTTAGGGAAAAGTGGGAGGAAAGAGAAAAGGACCTGGAGATGACAGGAGCTCTACAAGAAGACCAACAGAGCCAACTAACCAGGGCCCAGAGGGGCTTGCTGAAAGTGAAGCATCAACCAAGGACCATACATGAACTGGACCTAGGACCCCTACAAAGATGTAGCAGATGGGCATCTCATGTGGGTTCTCTAGTAAGGGAAGTGGGGATTGCATCAGAGGACAAGCACTCACTTGCTAGCTCCTTTGATCACTTTCCCCTGGTGGGACTGCCGTGCCAGGCCACAGGAGAAGAGGATACACTCAGTCCTGATGCAACTTGATGAGCTGGGGTGGATGGGAAAGGGAGCCCCCTTTTCTGAGGAAACGGGGAAGGAAGAAGAGAAAGAAAGGGAGGGTGGGACTGGGGGGGAGAAGGGATGGGGCTACAACAAGGATGTAAAATGAATTTTTAAAAAATCGAAAATACTTGTAACAATGAAAAAAGAATGATGCTGAATTAAAAAAGAAGAGAAAGAAATGGAAAACTGTGTTCTTTTTTATCTTTAGGGATGGGAAGCATGCCCAATCTGTCCATTCATCAGCCATTGCCTCCAGTTGCACCTATAACAACACCCTTGTCTGCTGCAACTTCAGGGACCAGTATTCCTCCCCTAATGATGCCTGCTCCCCTAGTGCCTTCTGTTAGTACATCTTCATTACCAAATGGAACCGCCAGTCTCATTCAGCCTTTATCCATTCCTTATTCTTCTTCAAGTAAGTGTGTAGTGAGTCAGATGTGTGAAGAAGAAACTATTATGTTTGTTGCTTAGATATTTCCTTCTTTGTGGAATTGCCTAGTACAAATCTTTTCCCTTTTATCTTTTTTTTTTTTTTCCTCAGCATTGCCTCATGGATCATCCTATAGCCTGATGATGGGAGGATTTGGTGGTGCTAGTATCCAGAAGGCCCAGTCTCTGATTGATTTAGGATCTAGTAGGTATGAATACTTAACACACAACTTTGTCTGACTTCAGTATGGATTTTTCTGTTTCATAAGCTCTGGGCTTATCCAGGTTGTCCTTTGTAATGGAAATACTTCAGATAAGTTTTCTTTTTGTTGTTGTTTTCTGAAGCAGGGTTTCAATGTGCAGCCCTGGCTGTCCGGGAACTCACTCTGTAGACCATGCTGTCCTTGAACTCACAGAGCTCTGCCTGCCTCTGCCTCCTGAGTGCTGGGATCAAAGGCATGCGCCACCATACCTGGCTCAAGTGGTAGTTTTTAAATTTTAGAAAACACAAAAATATTCTTTAGTATCTGCCATAGAAATCATCATAGTTCTCGTCAAAATGGTGTACAAAGAGTTAACCATTCATCCAGAAAAATATTGTATTGTAACTTTAATAACTGGTTTTTGTGACCTTTTTTCCTTAACATCACTGAATCATAGTTTAACAAAGTAAGAAATGTATACAGTATCTTTTTAAGTGTGTTTGGAAGAAAAGAAATGCCATTTATAAAGGCCTTGGCCAGTAAAATACCCGGAATTATAGGTTCATAATAGATGGAGTTATGTCTGTTGCCATCATATTGTATATTGATTCTTAATGTCTTTGTCTTAAAAGGTTTAATTAGGTATGTTTTATTTAGTAACACAACACTTTAAATATATTTTATCATAGCTCAACTTCCTCAACTGCTTCCCTGTCAGGGAACTCACCCAAGACTGGGACCTCAGAGTGGGCAGTTCCTCAGCCTTCAAGATTAAAGTATCGGCAAAAATTTAATAGTCTAGACAAAAGCATGAGTGGATACCTCTCAGGTAATTGTTGTATAGTGGTTATAAGAGAGCATTAGTGTTTTATATAAATTTCTTTTGAAAAACGGTTACTTGAATTTGTATCTTGTGTCTTATCTAAAGTTCTAACATTGAAGGCATTTCATATATAAGAATATTGTAAGTGTATAATTATTGAAAGGTGGATTCAGCTTGATTGCTTTCTTCAGATTCTTATGCCAAGTCAAGCACATGGGGTATACACCCACTTTTTGGAAAACCATCTCTCAGAAAGATCATAATTCATCTTGTAAGCTTTGAAGTTAATAAAACTTCCAAACCATGGGGCACGGTACTGGCAGCAGTTAGCCTTAGTTAGCGCTCTGAGAGAAAACACATTTTCTCCGCTTGCCCTTTTCACTGCTCACGCTTTACGCGATAACTCAGATGTGTCTGTAGAACATTTGAATTCAGTTTAGAATATTATGTAAATTTACGGAGGATGGGGAAGTGGTTATATACAAGATGGATACTTGTAATAGGCAAGGTTGTTCAACCTTCTAACTAACCTTCACACTTCATCTTAGAAAATAATCCTTATGTAGGACAAAGTGAATGACGGATGAAGGAAAAGGGGTCAGGAAAGACTTTGCGATTTCTGTCTTGAGACATGGTATGGACAGTAATGCAATTTATAGAGGAGAGAGAGTGATTTGGAGTGAAAATTGAGAGAGGGCCATGATGGAGACAGAAGTTTTAGACATTTTTTTTTTTGAGGTGCCCATGAAACGTATGTAGGTTTTTGGTTGGATAGAGGAGTATAAATATCGAGGTGAGGTTTGTGCTGCAGATGTGCATGTAGGCGCATCAGGCTTTAGATGCTTGTTGAAAACAGAAAAATGTGTTCAGGGGTCCTCGGAGGAATGTCAGCCTTCATAGATCATGTAGGAAGAGAAAAGGTGAAGACAGAGGAACAAAGGAAGAGCTTTCGGGAAGGGCGGTGTGTGGGAGGTCAAGGCTGGAGGTCTCCTCTCCACACATGTGGCTTGCCCTTGTCTCAGAGCTGGGAGTAGTACTCATTGCCTTGCTGGAAGGACACGGAGGAACACTCATCCTCACCAACTCTAGACTCCGATCCCTTTGGAGCAGGACTGTTTGATTGCCACAGAATGCCTAATACCTGGCCCCTGGTACAAACATTTTGATAGTAAATGTTCCAACAAAGCAACAATATTATTTGCATGACTTAAAAGGGAATAAAGAAGTTTCTCTTCATGGTTTTCTCACTCAGGTTTTCAAGCTAGAAATGCCCTTCTTCAGTCAAATCTTTCTCAAACTCAGCTAGCTACTATTTGGTGAGTCTGTACATTAATGATTTCAAACTATAGATTCTCTATTATAAGAACTCTTTCTGGAAGATTGTTTCTGGAAAACCAAACAGAAAATCATTGTTTCTGTAAAAATTTGTGACTCAAGCATGCTTCATTAAAGGGGGCATTTAAAAGTTATATTCAGCCACGCATGATGGTGCACACCTGCAGTCCCCACACTCAGGCAGAGGCAGACGGATCTCTGTAAGTTGGAGGCCTGGTCTACAAAGTGAGTCCAGGGCAGCCAAGGCTACACAGAGAAATCCTGCCTTGAGGAAAAAGAAATAAATAAATTCATAAGTAAATAAAGTAAGTTATTTTCACTTGGGAAGCATATGTTCTTCAGAACCTAACCTTTATTTTGAAAGTAACACTGTAGTTTTCTTTTCTATAATGACTTATGTGGCAGTCCAAAGGTTATCTCATTGTAATATAGTGAACTGAACATGAAATACAAAAAATCACCCTCTCAGAGTAGGCATTTGCTATGATGACTTAGTGTCTTCTTTTTCTTTTGGGCATGAAAATGGGTAAAAATTGACTCATTTTTTTTTATATGTTTAGATTTACTAAACTATGTTAGCTTAGCATTTATACTGTCATTATTCATAAAAATACAAACTCCACTCTTAAGATAGTTCAAGTCTCTCAGAGGACTTTGTAAAATGTGAACTTTCACCTTTTCTTTAGGACTCTGGCTGACATTGATGGTGACGGACAGTTGAAGGCTGAAGAGTTTATCCTGGCGATGCACCTCACTGACATGGCCAAAGCTGGACAGCCGCTGCCACTGACATTACCTCCTGAGCTCGTCCCTCCATCTTTCAGGTGCGCGTCTCCGCAGAGCTACGCTTTCATCACTTAGGTGTCATTTTTACTTCGGAATTTGTTGAAGCCTGTGATTTAGTTTAGAGGAGAGTTAAATATTTGCTCTGCCCTTCAATTTTCATACTCAATGAGTCACACTGGGAAAGTAGATAACAAGTTGTTTTTACACGTGATGGAGAAGGAAAAGTTTAACCGAAGAGCAATGAGCTGAATCTGGATCTCTCTAAGTACCCACGTACTTTGTACGTTATTATTAAAGGCCATACGGTGTTTTAAATATCCCCAAAACTGTATTTTAAATATTAAGTTGCTTTAATTGTTACCTGTATTTTTTTAGTCTGGAAATTCTCAGAATTTGTGATGCAATTTGTTGTTTGTTCTTCTTAGAGGGGGGAAACAAATTGATTCCATTAATGGAACTCTGCCTTCATATCAGAAAACACAAGAAGAAGAACCTCAGAAGAAATTGCCAGGTGTTAATTTTACACTTATAATTAATTCATGTATTTTAAAATAAAAATTAATTGTATTTACTTTAAGTTTTAATTTTTGAAGTATAAACAATTATTTAGAGTGTTTATAGACTTAAAAATTATATGCTGTATGAAAAAAAATTAATGGGTGGGATTTGTGTCTATGTGTGTATATATTACTGGGGGTCAAATGCCTGGCCTGAATGTCAGCCATCCAAGCATTTCTATCACTGAGCTGCGTCAGCAGATCATTGGGATATTTTTTAATTATTACATTTTAATGAAGAGTAAAACTAAAAATGGTGATGGAAGAGGGAAGCATGTGTATCTTTGGAAAATTAGTGTTTCTTCTACTTTAGGGAGAATCAGATCAAGCTCTGTAATGAAATCTTTAGCTTTGGAAAAAGTTTTAAATATTCATTGAAAGAATTCATTAAAAGTTAGTGAAAAAACTGGGTTTCAGCTCAATAGTAGAAGGTTTGGCCAGCACTAAGTTTGATCCCCAGCACTGAAAACCAAACCAAATAAAAGCTCACCTTCTTCAAAAAAAAAAAAAAACCAATGACATATAAACAGATAAAACACAACTTTGGTTATTTGAAGAAAGCACTGAAGAAAGATAAGCCAGTATTTTTATTGGCTTGGATAGTCAAAGAATGTTTGAATAGATTCAAATGTAGCAAATTGTGTGTTTTTAAGTGAATATTTTTAAAGGAAAGTAAAATTTTCCTAGTTACATTTGAGTTAAAAGTATCCTTAGGGGAAATAAAAACACCAAAATGATTACCGAGATGTGAAGCAGATAAGTAGATGAGAGAGAGATTCTGTAGGCTGCAGGAGAAGAATACAGCCCTTCTCTCTCTCTCTCTCTCTCTCTCTCTCTCTCTCTCTTTCTCACTCTTTTCTTTCTTCCCTTTTAGTTACTTTTGAGGACAAACGGAAAGCCAACTACGAGCGAGGAAACGTGGAACTGGAGAAGCGGCGCCAAGCCTTGATGGAGCAGCAGCAGAGGGAGGCTGAGCGCAAAGCCCAGAAAGAAAAGGAAGAGTGGGAGCGAAGACAGAGAGAGGTACAAGAACAAGAATGGAAGAAGCAACTGGAATTGGAGAAGCGCTTGGAGAAACAGAGAGAACTGGAAAGACAGCGTGAGGAAGAGAGGAGGAAAGAGATAGAAAGACGAGAGGTAATTTTCAAGTTATTTCCTAAGAAAATCACTGATTTAACAAATGAGTACGTTTCATTTAAGAATATGCTGGTCTTTTTACTCCTATTGTGCTTTTCTGTCTATATCATGTCACTCTTCTTTGTTCTGTACAGAATGAGTCTCCCTTCCCTTGATGAGGGAAAGGGGATCTTTGTGCATTAGGACCTAAGGCTTCACGGTGCAGAGCTGTGGAAGCCTATGTTATATGCATGTGAGGCCCCAATCAGAGGAGGACTGATTACACAGCGGAGCTGAGGGAGGGGCCACAGTTAGTTGAACAGCAGAAAGCCAGGCAGAGGAGGTCACTGGTGAAGGCAAGCTTAGGACTGAGACAAGGCTTCAAGAAACACTGGTTGAATTTTAAAGGGCCAGGAACAGAACGCAGTGAATTATAGTGCTCTGAAAAATTGTAAATGGAATTGTTTCTCCTCTGACACAGAATAAAGGGATAATTATTTCTCGTTTTTCATACTTATGAAGTCATCCTCTAACTTCTTAAAAGAAGAATGACTTCAACAAAAAGATGGTTGAGCAATGAATAAAAGCCACTTTTGTGGCTACCTTAAGGCCCCTTGAAAGCACTAGATTTTCTCACCTACCCTTAGGTACTATGGCCACTCAGTCCTAAACACTGTCATCCCATGAGGTTTTGGATAATGCAGATTTTGTAAATTTAGAAGTTAATATTAATTTGTTAATTTTAGGCAGCGAAACAGGAGCTTGAAAGACAGCGTCGTTTAGAATGGGAAAGAATCCGTCGGCAGGAGCTTCTCAATCAAAAGAATAGAGAACAAGAAGAAATCGTCAGGCTGAATTCTAAAAAAAAGAGTCTTCACCTTGAGCTGGAAGCAGTGGTATGGCTAAAGTCTGCGTGAACTTCATCTGAACAATGCTGCCATTTCCTCTCCAGGGTTTGCTTGAATAGAAAGGGTTTGATTGCTAAACAGAAAAAACAGTGTACCTAAATGATCTCTTACCATTTCTTTCAATTTGAAAACTAATTTTTAATATTAGTCACTCTACTTAACTGACTTTTATACATCAAATGTTAGAGGGTCAAGTTTTATAAAATGAAAAGATAAAAAGGTCTAGAATCCTATAAGCCTAGCCTTGCTAGAATGGCAGGATTTCGCATGATGAGTGCTTACTTATGTGCTAGAACTAAATTTAGATCTTGTGCAATGGCAGCTTAATTTTTTTTGAGGGGGGTGTGTGTGGCTTGAATTGCATTTAAATTATTTTTAAGAAATAAAGCATCATAATATCTTTACTCTGAAAGATGCTATATTATGGCTTTAGATTAATTTGTATATATACCATGACTATTAGTCATGCCACTGTGCTACAACAGAGGTCTAAAACCTTGAGCTTCTGTGTGCTATGTGGATGTCTTAGAACCATCATTTTGATGGTGTATTTTTTCTAAAAAACAGGAGAAGTCATCTGGCCAGATAGCTCAACAGGTGGGGGTACTTCCTGCCACACCTGCCAAGCAGAGATTAGATTCTGGGACCCATAGTGCCAGGAGAAAACTGACTCTGAACAATTGTTCTATGACCTCTGTGCATGCCCACACATACACACATAAGACAAATAAATGTAAAAAATAATTAATATAGAAAGATCTTAACATTGCCTGGTTTTCACTAAGGTTTAGGGTAACACAACAGCACAATAACATGGGTAAGTATCTGGAGGTTCTGTCTGCATTGACACATGGTGAAGATAATATGAGCTCTAGAGGTTATATAACACTCCTTTTAGTGAGTATTTTTAAAATATAAGACACATTATCTAGTCAAACTTTCTTCAGTGATAACTCATTTTCCTATTGCTAGAGCCATAATAACAAAATACCACAGGCTGAGAAGCCAAATGGCAGAAATGCTCACACTTCCTGAGGCCCGAAGTTAAGCTTTGGTTCCTGGTGAGGCCTCACTCTGTGCTCATGTCTTTCTTTGCACATGTGCATTTCTAAGATCTTTTCTGTCCATTTCTTCTTGTTACAATGAATTTTCTAGTTAGATTGGGCTGGGGCTCGTTCCAAACACTTTTTTCTTTTTATCCTATTTGCTGCTTTAAAGTATTTCTCTGAGTGTTAGACAGATTTGTCTTGGACGGTGAAGTGACAGTCCGCTCTCTAACACCCACCTCCCCTCTTCCTTATTGGAAGTTTCTGCTGTTTTTGTGGTAGTGTTGTTGTTGTTTTGCCTCCCCAGGAAGGGAAAAGGGGTACTCTTTGCATAAGGAGAAGAATAGTGTGGGGTAAATGGATTGAAACCCAAAAGCTTCTTCGGGAGCCTGTTTAACTGAAGGAGATTAGAAAACAACATTGAAGATAGAAAAAGAAGCTAGAGAAGGAGAGACTAATGCCAAATATCACATGTAAACATTTAAAGAATAAATTAAATATGCTTTGAGATTGTTTATGGTAGTTATACATAATCCAGGAGAAAATTCAGTATGTTGTATTTGTGCTTTTTCATCATAACATATGGGATCTTGCTCTCTGAGAATGATTTGTTTCTTGCTAATAACTCTTCACATAAATGAATGCTAAGTGTTTCCCACTGGACCATACCCCAGGGCATCAGACTGACTATGAATCATAAATGTCATCTGAGATTTAAGTAAATAAAAATAATTTCTCCTGAAGGGAACATGTCCTGATAGCACTTATTTTTTATTATATATGTGCATATGATCTTCCTATAGAATGGGAAACATCAGCAGATCTTAGGCAGACTTCAAGATGTCCGAATCAGAAAGCAAACACAAAAGACTGAGCTAGAAGTTTTGGATAAACAGTGTGACCTGGAAATTATGGAAATCAAACAACTTCAACAAGAACTTCAGGTATGCCTTTTGCGGCTGAATGGTCTGTAAACACGCGCAGTCCTCTGCAGTTCTTCCTGTAGGTAGTATGCTTTGAGAATCATAAAAAAAAAAAATCAGAAAATCCATGCACCTCTTAAAACTGGGCTAGACATGAATTAGGTTCTGCTTAATTTATACATAAATACTCACCACTTTGAACTTTAATAAAACTATCTTTTTATATTGTTTTTGTCCATTTGCAGATCAAGGCACTAATACTGACTGGCAGGTTTACTCCACCACAAAAGCAGCGTCTTCTTGATGTGTTTTCATAGGCCAAGTGAGCAAGGCAGAAGCAAATCCCCTTAATGAGGAACAGTCCTCATGGTTTAATCATGTCCTCCAGCCTCACCCTTAACACTATAGCGCTGGGAGTCATGTATCAGCACTGGAATTAGGCAGGACACCTGTATTCATGCCACATTTTACTTTGCAATAAAGTTGTTGCCATTCATTTTAGGAAATTTTGATTAGAAGTTTCCCATTCAGTACTGTGGTATGAGAATATCAAGTGTTACAGAAACCTGGTACTTCTTTATTTGTGAGTCTGGCTCAATTATTGTTGTTTGAGAGTAGGGGCATTAGTATTCCTCACCTGCAGAGTCCTCTTGCATAACTCCTTTTACTGCAAGGATGGCTGATCAGTTTTTCCCCCACAGCAAAGCCATTTATTACACGTTTTAAAATGACTTCCCTATTTCTCCCTAGGATTCTAGTCCCTCTTTGATGTATACGTATGCATTATGGAGTGTCATGGCCTGTTTACACATGCTGTCTCGTACATAGACACCCCTCTCATTCTTTGCCAGCTGTCATCCATTGTAGTGCAAAAAAGTTTAGGTCTCTACACACTCATTGCTGAAGGCATTCTTGATTGGCTGTACATTTCAGCCAGCCATTCCTAAGTATTGCTTAAATATTTTCTTTTTCTATTCTATATAATTCTACACTACAACCATGAGGTATTTCTATTCTGTGTAAAAGTGATTAAGTCATATTTTAAGGTTTTCAAAATATTCTTAGACATTATATTGTTTTAATCAGATTCTAATTTTCTTTTTAAAAGGAATATCAAAATAAGCTTATCTATCTGGTACCTGAAAAGCAATTATTAAATGAAAGAATTAAAAACATGCAACTCAATAACACACCTGGTATGTATCTAAGTTTCGTTTTGTTTCTTTTCTAAATAATTTTAATACATTATTATTTTTTAATGGTATTATTTTACTAAAATATTTTGCCTATAAGTTAAAATTTTTAGAATAACAGGAAAAATATTATCATAAATTGTATTAGCTACACATTTCATAGCTGTGACCAGATACCTGATAAGAAAAAACTAAAGAAAGGGAAAATTTAACTCACGGTTTAGACAAGGGTACCAAGTAATCAAAGGGAACGTGTGATCTCATATGTGAATAGTGTAAGGAAAAGTGAATAAACACATGTAAAACATTAAAATTAGCCCTGATCTTATCCCAGACATGGAAACCAACTGAAAATGAATTAAAGACCTAAGCTTGGGAATAGTAATTCATGCCTGTCCTAGCGCTTGGTAGATAGACTGGGGTAAGTCTATGAACAATGAATTTGGGGTAATTCTATGACAATGAATTTGGGACCAGTCTGGGCTGCATAACAAATTCCATGTCAGCCTGGGCTGAAGAATGAAATCCTGCCTCAAAACAAAAAACAACAAAGATAGATTAAAACATAAGATAACATAAGATACAAGCTATAAAGCTCCCAAAAGAGAACAGACAAAACTACCTTGACATCTTTTTTGTGACCATTTTAATATATTTTTATTAATTCTTTGATAATGTTATATAATATATTTTGATCATATTTATTTCCATGCTTCTCCCTAACTCCCCTCAGATTCACACCTACCTCCCCATCGCACCTCTAATTTCATATCCTCTCTTTTTTTTAAGCAGGCTTTTTAAATTTCATGTTATTTGTTTTGGTGTTTTATCTGCTTTGTCTTAGCACTACATGTGTGTGGTGCCTGAGGTGGCCAGGAAAGGTCATTGGATCTGCTAAAATTGGACATACAGCTGGGAGCTATCATATGGGTGCTGGGAATCAAACCCCAGATGTCCAGAAGAGCAGCCAGTACTCGTAACCATTATCCATCTCCTCAGCTCCATTAACAGTTTTTGTTGGTTTTTATCACCAAAATTTAAATAGAAATAGGAAATTGTCATACAAGTGATTTTTTAAAAAATATCATCAAAAGCTCAAGAAATATGAAAGAAGTCATTCTATAAAGTAAAAGGTTTCTACACATCCAAGGAAATGCCCAAGATGACAAGGCAACCCACAGACTTAGAGAAATTATCTGTGAACTATCTATCTGTTAGGTGTTTGATATATAAGGAATTCATACAACTCGATTAAAAAAATCTCCCAAACAGAAAAACCCCACATGCATGGCCTAATTGAAAAATAAGCAGAAGACTTAAATAGACATTTTCTCCTAAAAAGATAAAAATGGCTATTAAGTATTTGAAAGATGGTCACTGTTGTTAATTACTGTCTTGATACCTTTAGGATAGATGTTATCAGAAAGGTAAGAAATATGTGTTGGAGAGAAAGAAAAGGAAAATCTGGCACACCATTGGTGGGAAGGTAAATCAGAACAATATTATAGAAAATAGGCAGATTCTTACATAATTAGAAATTAGATTGCCATATGACCCACATCTGAATGTGGATCTGAAAGAAGTAAATTGCTGTCTCAAAGGCATATGAACTCCCACATTCATTGTAGCATCTTCACAAGAGGGTGGAAACAGGTGTCCATCAATAGGAAAGCATATGCACACACACAAAATGGAATATTCTACCTAATAAAAGAAAGGAAAACAGTGCCATATGTGACATCATGAGTAATCCAGACTGTAGACTCAGTAAAACAAGTCAGCAATGGAGATCAAAAAGTTCATGGTCTCACATGAACTCTCAACAAGTTGAACTCAGAGAAATAGAGTTAGAATGGTGCTTACCATGAAAGGGTATTTTTACCAAAGAAAGGGATTAGTTACTTTTAAATGGAATAACCATAATGTAGGCCACTGTGAAAATGGAACTAGATCTGCATGTCCTAATTGATAAAATATATTGTGAAATTTAAAACAACCTAAAGCTAGGTTTGTGCCTCAGTGGTAGAACACATTCACCTTGCATGTGTACATGAAGCCTGGTTCAATCTCTACTATCGCCAAAATTTAAATAAGTAAATAAAGATATGTATGTTATAGAATGCCATAGATACTCTGAGTCTATTAAGTAAAAGTTGAATGAATACACGTATATGTAAGTGTGTATTCATTCATTCATAACAAATACTTAAAAGAGAAGTTAGGGTTTCAGATGTAGGAGGACTTAGCTTTTTACTCTATATGTTTAATTTTATTCAAATTCTATACTTGATTTCTATACCCTAAAAATACAAAATTTTAGGATATGAATTTAGATAGTAGTGTTACTACTTTATTTTAAGGTAAAACTATCCTTATACCTAGTTTCTTCGTCCTTGTGTAAATTAAAAAAAAAATCATGTACAGTAAACCCTTCCTTTTTACCTCTTAACATGTGTTATTAAATAATCCTGTTAGTAATGCTTACAGGGTCCTTGCTATGAGTAGTCCTTTGTTCTTGAGATCATTATGGGTATGTACAAAACTATTTTAACAGCACATCTGTTAACTTAGTACTTACTCTGAGTCACACTTTTCGCCACGGATTTATATTCACCTCATTTAATGAGGTATATGCTATCATGTCGGTTGTGTTTGGTAAAATACCTTTTCTGATGTTGAGGTTTTCAGTTAGAACCTATTCTTATATCCATTTCCTTTGAGGACCTTTACAAGATATTATATGGGAATAAAAGTAGTGTCTCTGCTATTCACCTATGTAATAATGTATGCATTTTGTGTTTCTTTAGTTACATCTCTTTGACCAGACAGGAAAAGACATGAGCTTCTGCCAAATGTGAACTGACTTGGTATTTTTGTATTTCAGATTCAGGGATCAGTTTACTTCATAAAAAATCATTGGAAAAGGAAGAATTATGCCAAAGACTTAAAGAACAATTAGATGCTCTTGAAAAGGAAACAGCATCTAAGCTTTCAGAAATGGATTCATTTAACAGTCAACTGAAGGTATTTATCTTCTATTATCCTCATGTCTTTATAGCTGCTTCTTGCTTTAAAAGCTACTGTTAGCACGTGTATTACGTTTTCATAATTGATTATACCACCTCAACTACTAGAACGATAAAATTGTTGTTAATGTTCTCTAAAATTTTGTAAATATTGTGTCATAAGATTAAATATTTCCCCTAGAGTTTCCAGATTTTGGTGACTATGTGCACCTCAAAAACAACTGCTGCTGTCAGGACTTCAAAAGCATTTTGAATAGAAAACAGGCTGGGCGTGATGGTGCACACCTGTAAATCACAGACGTTGGGAGGATGACATATAAGGATCAGAATTCAAGGTCATTGCTCAGCAACCTAGAGAGTTTAAGACCATCCTGGGCTACATGAGCCCCTGTCTCAAAAGGGGGAGGAGGGGTGGACAGGGAAATTTCAAAATTACTCTGATGGTAGATCTTCTAACATACTAAATTCTTTTTCTTGTTTGTCTCTCTGCTCTAATATAATTAACCTTTGAGAAATAACAAAATGCTTAGTGAAATATAAAATGAGTCTGAGACTATTAACTTGATACAAAAAGTAAAGCTTGTGGTTCCTGATTCATTGTCTGCTGCTGTGGCAGAGCCAATGCCCAAACACACTGTGTTCTCTGTGTGGACACTGGTGATGGGACAGTGAGACCACATGAATGGAGATAAGAAAATGTTAGGTGGGTACTGAAGCTGTGGCTAGAGGTGATGAAAGCTAAAAACTAGACAATGGCACTTCATGCTACTGTGGGAATAGTCTCAGTTCATCCTTTGCTGACTATGCATAACATTATCAGAGCATGCAGTGTTACACCGTAATTCTTTAAGAAAGCTGTTTCTTCATATGGTTTTTATCTTGTTGACTTAGAGTAACATTAGCAACAATTGCAGAATAAACAGCATGATAAAGAAAAGGCATCATGGTGGTTTCAGTTAAGGACAGAAAATTGAGAAAAATGCTGGTAATGTCCATTACACCAAGATAGAGTCTTTGGAAAAGTTATAACATGATCATTTGTCATTGATGGTCAAACAGGCTAGTCAAGTTACCTTCCTTAAATTCTTTTTTAGAATCTGTACACAGTTTAACGGGCCTTTTGTCTGCCTTATCTTGCAGTGTGGGAATGTGGATGACTCTCTTCTTCCGTGCCTTTTGTCCCTGCTAAGCTGTCTCAACAACCTCTTCCTCTTACTTAAGGTTATTTTCTAATATCTAGCTTCTTCTTTTTTTAAGTTACTTTATTTTTTTTTTAAACTGGACCATTCTTTGCCTTTATCTGATTGTCTTTGTTTGGAATAATGTATAAAATAAAACTTTTTTTTTCCTTCTGTTTGCTCTAATATCCTTCTGCTGTCTAATTGCCTGTTTGAGTCAAATGCCCGAAATCAGGAAAGCTGTCCATACTGCCTTCCTTCAAGAGGAACCCAACTAATTCCCTTACATTTTCCCTGTGGACTGGGTTAACTAATGGCGTTATTCAGGAGAAAACTAAGGGAATGTGAGATTAAATTCCCAGTATTCTTTAAAGCCATTGCTTCCTGCATTCTAGGGCAGGTTCATGCCTCATGTACACCAGGCTGCATCCTAATTCAACCGTAAGGAAAAATGTAAAGAATCGGTAATGCTAGGGTATCATTACTTACCAGGCTGTGTATTCTGACATACTTGCACTTGAAGTAAAAATTAATATGTGTAAGTCATATGTTTTGCCGTGTGTAATACACAGACTATTCAAAATATTCAGTGAATTTCTCCTTTAATGTAGTTTAAATAAAAGTGACTTATGTTAATCGCTTTCCTACCCTACTACTCAGTGCTAAAATTATGCAATAGGCAGTTTCATATGTATCCCGTCGTAACTGCACCTCAGCTCCTTGAAAAGGTAAGGTAGATTGCAAAGCTAGCAGCAGGGGCCCAAATGTTGACCTATAGGACTAGAATGTGACTGACCAGGTCATCTGGTCTTAGAATTTTACAGAGGCTGAAGTGTGAGTTTTTTCATTGTAAGATGAGGTTCAGTGCAGATGTGTGGACTGTACTCATCATAGAATAGTTGGATTCTTCCAGTCAGCATTGATTCTCTACAGGCCAGCAGACTATTCTGTATTGCTTTACTTTCTTCCTTCTGCTTCCTGCCTTCTAGTTTTTCACTGCTTATTGATACTTTCATCAGAGGCAATTTAGGACACTAAAGGGGTGTGAAATCTGTAAGTCAGTGGCTAGGAAACTTGACTGTGGTTACAGAGTGCAAGAAAAGAAACCTTTGTGTTCATTGCTGTAAGGCGATTCAGAGGGATCATTTACCACAGTGCTGAGAAATTCCATTGACTCTGGTATCATGTGGTCCTCCGAGGGCTCCTGAAAGCACCATTTCAGCTGAGCAGTGAGCTGGGTACGGTGGGCCAGCAGTGGGGGGTGAAGACACGTCTAAATGTGAGCAACTCTGAGAGAGTAAGAAGGCATGAGGCTGACAGGCAGTGAACGGAGGGACAGAGGCAAACTCAAAGGAGACAACAGAGAGGATGTGAGAGGAAGAGATGGAGGCTGGATATAAATAAGTATGATAACTGGTAAATCACAGCCCCTGGTTAAATGTTTACCATGCATAGGGCCTATGTAAAAAAGCCAGATGTGCCACACCCATGTGATCCCAGTGCTAGGGAGACTAAGAGACCCTGCCCCCCAAAATAAGGTAGATGCTACTATCAACCTGTGCAGAACAGGGCAGGCCCCACGCCTAGCTGCAGTCAGCCAGCACAAACCGGACTCCATAGGGTATGTGTTTGCTCTAGTTGTTTTCTTTGTTTTTAAAAGAGAAGGAGAACTGAAAGAGAAATTGGGTGAGTAGGGAGTTAGGGGAGCAGTTGGGGGAGGGGGAAATTTTTTCAAAGACTAAATAAAAGCATTAAAAGTAAGGTGAGGGCTGGGCAGTTTTTAATCTTGCACTAGGGAGGCGGAGGCATTCGGATCTTTGTGAGTTCAAGGCCAGCCTGGTCTACAGAGTGAGTTCCAGGGCAGCCAGGGCTACTCAGAGAAACCATGTCTCAAAAAATGAAAATAAAAATAAAAATAAAAAAATAGCCGGGCATGGTAGCACACACCTGTTATCCCAGTACTCTGGAAGGCAGAGGCAGGTGGATCTTTGTGAGTTCGAGGCCAGCCAAGGCTATACAGAGAAACCCTGCCTCTGCAGAAAAGCAAACAAACAAAAAATTGAATTAAATTAAAAAATAAAAAATAAGGGGGAAAACAATTGAGGAAGACATTTGATGTTGAACTCTGGCCTACACATGTATATGCACACGCACCCAAAAAAAGAAGGAAGATTAAAAGAAAAAAATCCAGAGCATAGATTAAGGAATTTCTTTTAAGAGAAAATTTTCAGATGCTAGATAGATCAGCAGGAGTTCTAATTGTAGGTGAGGTTTTTAGGGAAAAGAGTGTATGGGATGTTCAAGACAGAGAGAGACAGAGACGTCAGCCTAAAGTAGATAGATGCCTTGGTGGGCAGGAGTGGGTGAATACAAGCATGAGAGAAGAAAACAATGTATTGAGCAATGTTAAATGCCTATTTCATTCCTGGTCATGAGTTTAAATTGAAGACTGCATGCCTAATTATATAATTTTCCTTCACTTTTGCAGCTGCTTAGATACAAGCACAAAGATGGCTAGTGAAATAGGTTCATGGCGTCATACAGGTTTGGGATTTTAGCAGACCAAGCTGGAAGGGAAGGGAGGTTATAGATCTTAACATGAGAATTATGATAAAGATAAGTTGAAATAGGAACTGGATATAAAAGGACCACAGAGAAAGAGGTGCTGATGAAGAAAAGGAATGATAATGCCAACAGAGTGAGGGCCTCAGTGAAGCTGAGAAACCCTTGAAGTGACAGAGGCTCAGAGGCTTATGTGTGAAGAATAGGGTGTGTTATGTAGCCAGTGGTTGTTCTTGTTTTAATGATAATAGAACTCAAGGCATATTAGTAGGAATGGTCCATTAAGAAGCATTTAAAAGGTTTGACCTCAGAGGTAGGTTTTGATTGAACCATCAATACAGAGGTCAAAGAATAATATGAGAATTGAATAAATGAGAATCGATGACCTGATGATCAATAGGTGATGTTGAAATAGCATACATACACAGACACAGGGTGGGATACTTTGTGAACCCCATGTTCTATTCAAGTAATTTTGTTGTTCTTATCAGGGAAAGAATTGCACAGAATAACGCTTAAATGCCTAGTGTGATAAAAAGCACCACCATGACTCTCCATAATAACTGAGGAAGTGCTTTTCCGCAGTAGGAAACAGAACCTGTCAATACCAGAATTGTTAGTGATACCCTCCGGGTGCCAAGGGGTAATTTGGGTATCAGGTATAGTAGCAGGAAATGTGGAAATGAATTGCTGTGAGGTGTGTGATAGGAACTTTGGTTTCTGAAGCAAACATCTTATCTATGTTTATGCTATGGACTCCTCTCTAGAGCTCATCTCCCAGTATTTTACATGAGGGGCTGGGCTCTAACTCAGTGTTAGAGCACTTGCTTAGCATGCACATAGCCCTAGTTCTAAGTCCCCAAACTACCAAATATATCTTTTAATAAGTTTCAAATATAGAAGTTCAACTATGTGTGATTCTATGTTTATGAAGTAAATAAAATCTAGTGACAGGTATACCATCTTTAAGTCAAGATATCAAGTAATCTAGAACTATACTTTTTATATATAGTAATATATAGTAACCATATTCAGTTTGTTTTTGAAAATGTCATAAATATGAGTAATATCATGGTGGTTCATTGCTTTCATTTGACATTGACACGATGGAAATGCTGGATTTTAGATAGAAGCTAGTGAAAATAAAAATCTGTTTTGTTCCTGGCCATGTTCATGAAGTTCTGTACTCTACTAAAAATAATTTTAAAACCTTAGATGTACATTGGCCCTCAAGTTATCCCAAGCTGTTGCCCCAGTGTGAAGGCAAAGTAGTTTGATGTGCTCATTTTCCTTTGTCTGCTTTTATCGCTCAGTTATAGAGGTTGGGATGATAGGATGCCCCACTTTGATGATGTATCTGTCTTTTTAAATTTTGTTAACTTTGTTACTTACAGATCTTGAAGCTATGTTGCTAGTATAAGTAGATTTACAATTGTTGTAGTTTACTGGTGCATGGGTCCATTTGTCATGATGTCCCCTCTAGAGATGCTTCTTGCCTTGAGGACTAGTTTTTCTGCCTGTAATCTCAGATTGGAGACTTGTAGGAGAGCTACAAATCCTAGGCCACCCTGGGGAGATAGCTCACTTGGCAAAGCTGATTATGCGAACATGAAAACCCAAATTCAATCCCAACTATCTGCAGAAAATTCTGGTCATGGTGGTATGCTTATAATCCCCGTAAAGGAAATAAAGAGATACAGTAAGGGAGGGGAGGACGACACAGGGTTATCCCTGAGGTAGTCTGGCTAGCCAGCCTATCCTAATTGGTGAGCACCAGGTCCCAGAGAGGCCCTGGCTCAAAACTAAGGTAGAGTCCTGAGGAAAGATAGTCAAGGTTGCCATCTACCTGCAAGTCTGTGTTCATGCATGTGTACAGGAGCATGCGCTTGTGCATGCACGCACAGACACACACACACACACACACACACACTTTTTCAAGGATAACTTTTCCTGATATAGTAGTCTAACTGTGCTGGCTTTCATTTACATTTTATCTTTTAAGTAACATAGTTATGGTTTATAATTTCAGCTTAATATTTAATTAGAGTAGTTGGTCTGTTTAATATACTTACTGACAAATTTGGACTGTAAAATGTATTTTTTTCCCTTCTGTTATTTATTTTGTGTTTCATTTTCTTAACTTGGCCTTTTTTAGTACGTTTATGTGTTTGTTTGCAGTTTCATGCACATATATTAATGTACTTTGAGCATAGCTCCCCACCATCATCCTTCTTATCTTTACTAAAAAGTCTTCCTCCTCCTTGTGCGTTTTAAAAGCCTGGTTCATTTAATTAGTACTCTGCCTGAGCGTGGGTGGGAGGTTATTTACTGAAGCTACGGCAGTTTAACAATGGCTACACCCACCCCTGCCACAGCAACCATCAACTATCTGTAGTTCCTTCAGGGAAGGGTGGCAACTGAGCATTATTTCTGTTGAGCTCTACTTCTCCTTCCCTGTAACCTAGTTACACCTACTTTTATTTTTCTGGTAGTGGGTATCCTCAGGTCACAATTTGCATCCTTTTTTTAGTGTCAATATTAATTTGCTAATGAATATACTTCATGTATATGCCCAGTGCCTGTAGAGTCCAGAAGAGGGTATTAGATCCTCTACAACTGGAGTTGCACGTGATTGTGAGCTGTTGTGTAGGTGCTGGAGTCAAACCTGAGTCTTTTGGAAGAGCAGCCTTAACTGCTGAGCCATCTCTCCAGCCCTTTTTCTTAGTTCATTAACTTTTGGTACACTTTATAATTTTTTTTGTTAAATTCCACCCAAGCTTTTTATATGAAAAAAAAAGGCACAGAAATAATTTGGATATTCAATTGTAATTTGATAAACGAGCTCATCGTCTTTCCAGCGGCAATTTTCTTTTGCTTCTGGCAAACAAAATAAAACAAATATCCTTAATTCAATTACTGACTGAGCTGATTGAAAGTGGGACTGCTATACTTCTGTGGTGGTTTGAATGCGGATGGCCCTCCTAGGCTCCTATATTTAAATGCTTGGTCCTCAGTTGGGCAGGATTAGGATGTGTGCCCATCTTAGAGGAGGTGTGTCACTGGAGGTGGGCTTTGAGGTTTCAAAAGCCCACAGCATTCCCAGTTAGCTCTCCCTGCCTCACACTTGTAGATCAGATGTATGTTCTCAGCTACTGGCTTCCATACAATGATGGGCACAGGCTGTGGCTCTCTGGCACCCAGAAGTGGATGTTCTGCCTAGCTCCGTAGCTACTGCTTTCTTTCTCTCAGCTTCTCAATTGGATGCGTGCCTGGAAGGAGAAAGTGCTGGTGTCAGGTGTCTTTCTCGCCCCTCTCTGGTTTCCTCTCTCCAGGCTCTTAACATCTCTGGTGCCTTGACAGTGTTCCAGTACATGTAAACAAGTAGTTTTATATCTATTCAACTTCCTAGTTTTGGGCAGAACTTGAAACTGTAAGAATTACTCAGCCTTTGCTGGGAGAGACCCCAGTTATTAGACTTCTTGTTCTGAGTCAGCCGTTGGAAGAAGAACCATTTCAAGGACTCAGGGCTTGAAGTAAAACCTCCCTGGAAAGTTACTGCAGCTGAATCTTAAAGGATGAGTTGGAGAGCTAATGTCACACAGGTTAAGATCAGACATTAGTTGGTTGCTCCTTATACTCCCTCAAGATGTCATATTCTCCTAGTCCTGGCTCCTGTCACTAATAATAGCTAATATTTACTGAGAATCTAAGTATGTAGCCTGCAATACTGTAAGCACTTTCCCTGGGTTAATTCATTTTACCCACACAGCAGCTCTGTGAGACACATTCAGATAAGGAAACTGAACTTTGCTGAGATAATACAAGCAGTTATTGATAGACCCTTCCTCACACTCCTATGGACTTCTCCTAGAGGCGTGCTTCTTAACGTTAAACCAGCCTGCTTCTGCATATAACCATTATGGTCTTTTGCTTTTCAGTTGAATGTAGAGGCAAACATAACAAGTAAAATCTCGGAAGCTAAGGCCTGTGTGAGACTAACCCAGAGCACAGCATTTGTGTCAGTCCCAGACACTTGGACAGCCTCAGTCACCGCACTCCCCTCGGCCAGGTATACAGCTCAGTCAGTTGACCTGTGGCTTAGCCACAGTCTGGAAATATACAGGTTGGCCTGTTTTGGGTTTAGAGTTTTGTGACTAGAATGGTGAGAAGACATCATACATTCAAAACAAAGCAAAACTACTAAAATATGTTCAGATATTATCTAGCTCCCTCATTTGCTATTAATTTTTTTATTATGTTAAGGTTTCTCCTTTCTTTTCTTTCTCTTTTTTGTTTGTTGTTGTTGTTTTTTTTCTTTTTTGTTTGTTTCCTTTTTTCCTACTCTTGTTAATTATTCTGTAGATTCCAAGGGAAAGAAAACCAAATCAAAGTGGTGGCTGTTGAAAGGATACCAGGATGAGTGAGTGAAAGGATGGAAAGGGGCATTCCTACAGCACTGAGCAATGGAGTGGAAGACTGGGTTTCTCTAGTCCTCTTCTCTCCCTCTGTTTCTCATCTTTACCTCCCTGCTTTACGTAGACTTCATTCCTGTCACTCCTGGTATTACTTGGTAGTAAGAGGGCCATATTTAGTTTATCTCAGTTTAATGAGCCAGGAAGTTTCTCTTTACCTAATCAAGGTATCTGTATCCAGGAAAAAGTTCTGACCCAGCTTAGATCATATTTATGTTCTTTTGACTAATCATTCTGAGAAGGGAAATAAAGTTCTGTGATTGTTTACACCAAGAGTAATAATTGCTTCTGAATGGAAATACTAGGAACACTGATACCTGCAAAATCCACATGTAAAAAAAAAAAAAAAAGGCACTTGTGATCCCAGCACTGGGAAGGCGGAGACAGACAGATCCCTGAGGTTCCATAGCCAGCCAGCCCAAACTACTAGGCAAGTAGTAGTTGAGAGATTCTATTGAAAAAGTAAGGAACTTGATGCCTGAGAAGCGGTATCCGAGGTTGACCTAGGCCTCTGGCCTCCACCATTTATACAAACATACATACACACCTTCACATATACACTTCACAAAATTTTTCTTTAAATGTTATCATAAGCAAATTTTGTTCTTATTTCAGTGAATTGCATTTCTACTAAAAATAACACTTCAAATAATTGGTTTATTAAATATTTTATGTTCTATATGAACTGGTGTGAAAATAGGTGAATTTAGCATGTATTTGTAGATGCATGAAGTACTTATTGTATTTAAGACTTTATTATTTAAATAGATTTTTAAACTTTAAAATTTTTTAATTATACTTGCCTTAGTAATATTTAATGTAAATGCTATATTATTAAGTATGATTAAAATATTTAAGTGTTGACTTACTTGTATTTTATCCTTAGGAACTAAGAGAAAGCTATCATACACAACAATTAGCCCTTGAACAACTTCATAAAATCAAACGTGACAAATTGAAGGAAATTGAAAGAAAAAGATTAGAGCAAATTCAAAAAAAGAAACTGGAAGATGAGGCTGCAAGGTAATTAAAATAACCTTGTATTGTACTATATTACTATTATATGAATTACTGTACTATATTTCTATTAAAATTCTGGGAAGTAGTGGCACATGCCCTTAATCCCAGCACTAAGGCAGAGACAGGATCTCTATGAGTTATATATAGGCCAGCCTGGTCTACAGAGCAAGTTCCAGGACAGCCGCAACTACATAGAGAAACCTTCTTTATAAATAAATAAATAATAATTTAGCTTTGTTGCACATTACTTTTTAATGAAAAGTTAGGTACTAATCAGAGTCTACCTTTTATTAATTTAATTCTCCTCTTAGGTATTGAGTTTTCGTTAACCAGGTATATGACTTATTAGTGAAAGAAAAGGACATGGGAGTCAGACCTAGATTGGGATTCTTGGTCTTCCCTTTACTGTCTGAGAGACCCTAGCAAGCAGATCATTTATCTTTCTAAACCTTGGTTTCTCTATTTGAAAACAAAAATTACTCTTTACCTCATAGATAATTGTAGTCTCTAAACAAATAATGCAGCTGGAATCACGTATATCTTTCACATTGCACATAATAAACCCTCATTAGTTCTCCATCTTGCTAGTAAGTCTGTTGTTCCTTGGAAGATCATTTAAAAAAAAACATAAAATGATTTTACTTTTTAAAGAGACTATCACATGCTGCTGATGCAGTTTTGTCTATGCCACTGAGATGTATCAAATGTCTCCATTTAGAGCAGAGGGAAGAAGGCCAGGACATCTGACACACAGACCTTTCCCTTAGAATCTGTATATAGCTTGTTTGAGGCTTTTTGGTCTTTTGCTTTTGTCAGTAAAATCGTTTGTTTTTCCCAAGTTCTCCAGTGTCAAAAATTAGTATAACTAGTAAACAAGTATTAATGAGGCAGTAATTCTCTGGCCTAGTAAAGAACAGATAACATCTATGGAATACCTAACAGACACTGTGAGGTAAGAATCACCCCCACTTAGCCTCCGTCCTTAACGACCACTGCCACACTTGTTTGCGGAGTGATAGCTCCTGGTGCAAATCTACCCTGGATTCCTCATTTATGTAGTTGTGGGGTCAGACAGTTAAAGAACTTTGCTATCATTCCAGGTACCGATATCCTTGGCCTTCTAGCCAGAGAGAATAGAATAATGCAGAAGGGAGGGCCTCAGTCAGTAAAGGGCCTGCCTTGCAAATATGATGACCCAAATTTGATCCCCATAGTTTAGGTAAAAGTGTGGTGGCACATAGTTCCAACTCACTGGCCAGCCAATCTCTCCTAATTGGTGATTTCCAAGCCAGTGAAAGGAAGTGGACAGGGTTTTTGAGTATGACACCTGAAGTTGTCCTCTGGTTCCTACATGCATACATGCAGGCATAAGCACCCAAACACATACATATATGAGCATATACAAGCATGAGCAAACACTTACATAAATGAGCCTTTGTGCATATACATGCATGAGTAGACATACATGCATACATGAATACATACATATAAATGCATTAGCACACATAAGGGCATGAGTACACACATAATACCATGAGCACACACACATATCAGCATGAGCATACACATGCATTTTTTAAAAGAATAATATAGAAATAGAGACAGTGAAGTTCTTCACTTGACACTTACATTGTGCCATTTAACATTGCACAGGGGATCAAAGCAATGGTCACACATCATTGGATAAGAATTTTCTGTTGATACATGCATCTCACAGTTCCTTACAGGCTTATAATTATATGTATTAGTAATACATATTTTCATTTTGTTCACCTTTGCTCATTTTGTCTTACTGTAGTAAACCAAAGAAACCAAAGATAATAAAAGTATTATAGGATCTTATTAGTTCAGAGCTTTATGATATTACTGCAGCTTGATTTTTGGCCATTTGCCTAGATGTGTTCCTTTTCTTCTTCCAAGCTATTGGGAATAATTAGGGCTTCACACTGTAGAGGAGACATCACCTGTTTCTGGGCTACCTTTTTATTCACTCGCTTGCCTAAGACAACTTACCAGAATATAATGAATTTTCTGGAGTTGTTTATGATAATATGGTAATCAAATCAAGGTCATTAGGTCATCCCTCGCTTTGTATCCATACCATCATATCTAGTCCCCATTTAGGGCATTAATTCACAGCTGTGGATAGGAGAAAATGTTTCTAGAAAGGTAACTTTTCTCATTATTACCCCAAATGTCTTTACATTCACTTAGACAGCAGCATTTTCCCCCACTTCTAGCCATGTTTCTATGACATATGACGGTTGAGTATTGGAACTAATATATGTTATAGTTCTCTCCCATACATTTGTATGACCTTATTAGAGAAAGAGTTGTCACTACTCTATTTACGAACTTCCCCAAACCTCAGTTCTGTCAGAGTAGCAGAAATTGTGGCTAGAAACATCTCTGGGATTGCATCCCATCAAAGTAGAAACTTTGGCTTATTTTGAGGTCTCTATTCCTTAATTGCTTAAGAAATTTAGAAATTCTGTGTAATTAAAAAACCAGAAGGCATACAGAAAGATTGAAATAATCCCTTCTATCCTATCCGACCATCACGGTCTAAAGCTGGACCTCAACAACAGAAATAGCAAAAGGCCTGCACATACATGGAAACTGAACAACTTGCTACTCAAGGACAGCTTGGTTAGGGAAGAAATTAAGACGGAAATTAAAGGCTTCCTAGAATTCAATGAAAACGAAAGCACAACATACCCAAACTTATGGGACACAATGAAGGCAGTGCTAAGAGGAAATTTCGTTCATAGCACTAAGTGCCTTCAAGAAGAAATTTGAAACATCTCATACAAGCAACTTAATGGCCCAACTGAAAGCTCTAGAAAAAAAAGAAGCAGATACACCCAAGAGGAGCAGACAGCTGGAAATAATCAAACTCAGGG
>CM053755.1:29078182-29130343 GCA_028658305.1 Pachyuromys duprasi | reverse complement strand
CGCAGGCAAATGGTGGGACCTGGAAACGATCATCCTAAGTGAGGTATCCCAAAAGCAGAAAGAAACATATGGTATATACTCACTTATGTAGACCTATAGGATAGGAAGGTCATGCTGAAATCTACACACCTTGGGAAGATATACAAGAAGGAGGACCCAGGTTGGTAGGATCAATGCTTGTTTAGATGAACTAATAGGATGGACATTGAATGGGGGGGAAAACAAGTAACAGGACAGGAGCATACCAAAGAGGGCCTCTGAAAGAAGCAATATAGCAATGTATCAAAGCAGATATTAAGACTCACAATCAAGCCTTTGGCAGAGGGTGGGAAGTAATAATAAAAATAGAGGAAATTAGTGAGACTTGGGGAGAACAAGAGCTCCACAAAGACCAAACTGAGCAGGGCACAGGGGTCTTATATGAGACAGTTTCTGCAACCAAGGACCATATGTGGATATGGCCTAGAACCCCCCTCTCAGATGAGGCCCATGATAGCTCAGTGTCGAACTGAAGACCCTAGTAAAGGAAACAGGGACTGTTTCAGTCATGAACTTGATGGCTGACTCTTTGACCCTCCCCCATACAAACCGGGGAGTAACAGCCTGGCTAGATCCCAGGGGAGGACATTGCAGCCAGCCCTGAGGAGACAAGATGAGCTGGGATTGAATGGAAGGGGAGGAGGTCCTCCCTTGTTGGTGGACTTGGAGGGGGCGGGGAGGTGACGGGGAGGGTGGAAGGGAATGAGGGAGGGGGCTATGCCTGGGATGCAAAGTATCTAACCTGTGATTGATATAAAAATACATAAATTTAAAAAAAACCGGAAGGCTCTTAAATTGCTTTAAACTTCATATTCCTGGTTCGTTATCCTGAATGCAAATTTCACTCAAAGTTATGTAAAACTTCTAGAGGAAGCATGCTGTGATTGGACAGAGGTTGAAGGGTTTGAAAACATTGAAAGGAAGCTGGTCCAAGGGTTCTGTTTGGCCACAGTCTCTCTCAGTCTAAGGCTTAGGGAATGCAAGCCACAGGGAGGACCTGTGGAGAGTCCATACAGAAAGAAGTTTTAGATTTGCTGGAACAGTTCCCTTCCTGCTTTTTTCTGGGGTTTAGAGGGAGTTTGAAGTCTGGAGTGTGTCATTTGTGCTCTCCAGCTCACCTCAATCAAAGCTTTCTCTTTGGCTAACTAACTGGTTTCCCCATCACCATCCCCCAAACCCTCTTTTCCCATCCCTCAGCATTCCCTTGCTAGTTCTCCAGCCAATGGGAACCAGATCTTCCACTATGTGTGCTAGTTTGTTTTGGTTTGGATGTTTCACATATTAAGATATTATGTAAACTCTTCATTTCTTTTATTTAAAGGAAAGCAAAGCAAGGGAAAGAAAACTTGTGGAGAGAAAGTATTAGAAAGGAAGAAGAAGAAAAACAAAAGCGGCTTCAGGAAGAAAAATCACAGGAGAAAACTCAAGAAGAGGAACGAAAAGCTGAAGCAAAGCAAAGTAAGAACACGGGTAGATTTGCTGAGAGCAAACAAAATAAAAATAATAAACAAAATGATGCTCATCGTAAATGTGAGTGAAGAATGTATAGACACGTGAAAACTGCCTAAGTGTAGAAACCTTACATAAGACAAAGAGGACAATTTAACGTGAAAGATCTGCTCCACTTCTGGGGGTTGATGTAATCTTAAATGTTTACGGTACTTAGCCAGGATGGCTGAGCTACTCATTTGAGTGAAGCAGCAATAAAAATGTCTTTTTTCACATCAACTTTTTCTCAAAAGACATGTTTCATTGTATAGCTTAGAGTCCATTCCTAGCTTCAGTAGTGCATCTGCTTTAGACGAGTAAGCTTTTGGATCTATAATAATTGATGCATGTAGTGTGTTCACATTTTTAACAAAATAGTTACCAACTTACCAAGTCTAGTATGTCTGTGAATCCTTCTGTTTTCCCTTTAGAACAAACTAGTAAATCTATAGATGTTTCTTCATCTAATACTTTTCACTCCTTAATCTCATTTGTGGCTTCCCCTGTGTATATAACTTCTCTGCCACAGTCTCGCCTCCACAGGTTTAACCATGTCTCTTTCCCTGCTTTGATGCCTTCCACTGCACACAGCTTGGTCTGTCTGACTCCCACACCTTCCCTTGGACCCGTGTGCACGTGTCAGTCTGTGAGGCATCACTTTGTTTAGCTGCTCCCTTATTCACTTAAGATTAACATTCTTCTTTCCTTTATATTGACTCTATGATGAGTCAAGATATTTGGATCCTAACAAAACTAAGCAGGTTTTCATTATACTGTTTGATGCTCATTTTTTCTTTGAGATTTTAGGAGCTCTTTATTGAGTCATAGTAAAGATGTGTGTACTGAAAAGTAGCAAATTATGGGAATTATCTTTTCTTCAGGTGAGACAACTAGTGCTTTGGTGAATTATAGAGCGTTGTACCCCTTTGAGGCAAGGAACCATGATGAGATGAGTTTCAATTCTGGGGATGTAATTCAGGTAAGAAAATAAGCCTTTTGTGCTCATGAGTAAGCTAATCACAATACGATGTGCTGTGTTTTCTATAATATTAGCTTTGATTTTTATATACTTCTAAAAATATTTTTTAAACATTATCTCACTTAGCCCTTGCAGCATCTCTCAGAGCTGCACAGGGCAATAATTACTACCATAATACTACTACAAAAAAAAAAAAAAACTTACACTCAGACAATTATAATTGTCAACCAGCCAGTGACAGAGTGGAATGAAAGTATATCTTTTGGTTCTGTGAGTCCAGTGTTCTTTCCACTCTGCCATATCAGTTCATATCATAAATGATGGGCACCACTTGAGATATTTTAATAAATGAACTGTAGAATTTAGAGGGGCTAATTATTTTCTAGAAACTGTTAAAAGACATAAAGTTAAATTCTGTAATCCTTACTGGATTTGGGCCTTTGTTTCTTGGACATAATATACATGAGACAGATGAATAAGAAAATAAAGGTAATATATATTGGAAAAGCTGATAAAGGTAATATATATTGGAAAAGCATAGGCTTTAAAAGTCACCCACTGAGATTTTAGTCCCTGAATAATATCAAGGTAATACTCAGTAAGCCATTATTAAAACAAAAAAGTTAAATATGCATCTATGACCTATTCATTTTACTCTTAAGTATCTACCTCAGAGAATAGAAAGCACATGTCTATGTGAGCACAAGTGCCTAAAGCATCCTTGTTTGTAATAGCCAAACACTTGAAACAATTCAGATGTCCTTCATTGGGAAAAGCATGAACAAATAACTTCCAATAAAGAGGAATGAAACTCATATTCCAACATAGATGGATTTAAAAATAGTTACTTTACATATAGGAAACAAACAGAACAAAAATATCATAAGATTTTATTCATAGAAAATGCAAGCTAATCTATAGTAACAAAAAGCAGGCCAGTGTTTCCCAGGAAGTATGGTGAGGGCCAGAAAAGAGAACTTAGAGTGAAGCAAGAGGAAACTGGAGGTGATGGGTACCTTATTATCTTGGCTATTGTGGTTTATCAAAGGCATATAAATAAACCAAAACATTATATTAGCACCTTTAATATAAATTTATATTAATTACATCTCAAACAGCTGTTTTTAAAAATTGTGGAGAGGAACCAGTAGAGGTGTGAAGAGCACAGAGCATGGAGGATGGAAATGAATTAGAACCCAGCAGATGACATACATGCATGACAATGCAATGATAAAACCCACTACTTTGTATGTTAACTTTAAAAATTAATTTTAAAATTCTAGTGGAAACTGTATGGTTTGATGAGTGTAACATTGTCAGAAAAAAAGTATGTTGTGGAAAGATATAGAAAATAGAGATGAGAGATGGTTGGTATATTTATTCGTTGATGTAAGCAGATGTGTACTGTGCTAGATGGAGTTGATAAAGAGTCACAGACAACTAGAAGAAAAATGCTGATTATGACAGTACGTAACTAATACAATATGATCATATTGGTTACAATAGTTTATATGGAAGAACACCAGCTTGAGTTGGAGCAGTTTAACCAAATCTGTATGTGAGTAAAGATTATAATAATTGTTATTATATAAAGGGCTGCTATTACTTATTGAACATGGAATTTCAAAATCAACCATTTGGCTAGAGTTATATAATAGAGATAAGAGCCACAGATTTTTGTTTAGAAGGGCTTAAGCTTTTGATGGTCAGACTAATAATAATCAAAGATGGCTCTAAAATCAGAGATGAAAGCTCCTGTCCCTCCCAAAACCCAAGTGAAAGCTAAGGTCTTGAAAGCCAGGAGGGCAGCACTGAAATGCATCCATAGCCACAAACAGGAGATCTTCATGTCACACACCTTCTGCTGTCCCAAGACTCTGTGTCTCTGGAGGCAGCTCAGATACTCTGAAAAGATTACACCAGGAGAAACAAGCTTGACCATGATGCCATCATCAAATTCCTATGCCTACTGAGTCAGCTGTGAAGAACAGAAGACAATAGCATACTTCCATTCATTGTGGACATCAGGGCCAACAAGCACCAGATCAAACAGACTGCGAAGAAACTATGAATTGATGTGCCCAAAGTTAATACCCTGACAAGGCCTGACAGAGAAGAAGCACATATTTGGTTGACTCCTGATTTATGATGCTCTGGATGTTGCCAGCAGGATTAAGATCATCTAAACTGAGTCCAGCTGGCTAGTTTTAAATATACATTTTTTTCACCATTAACAAATAAGAAGAGGGCTAGAGAGATAGCTCAGCTGTTAAAGGCTAGGCTCACAACCATAAATATAAAAAAAGAAAGAAGAATGGCAATCTGGAGAGCTCAGGCCTAGAACCAGGGAGAGGGGCTCAATCCTTAGACTCGAGGTGGATGTTCTCAGCCAATGTGTAGGTAAAGATCTCATGCAAAGAGTTGGAAGTGTAAGACTGCCCCTTTGGAAAAGAAGTCCATTCTGAGATTAGAGCTTTAGAATACAGTGTTCTGTAAGAGCATTGACCAAATTTTGGGAGCAAAAGGGCCCTTTCAGGAGGTATATAGCATGAGGCAGGGAAACTGACTGTAAACTTTGAGGTGCCATCATTGTTTAAGTAACCAGAAAGAGGAGCAGGAGACATGGTGAGGTTGGAGGCTCTTATACTCTAGGGAAAAAATGTTTAGGGAAAAAAAGAAATTGGTTTTTACCACTTGGAAAATAGTACCCAGAGGTTTCCCAGTTCAGTGAGGCCCTGCAAAAATGACTAACTGTAGGATATTGAAAGTTTACAAGAAAGAAAATGTAATCAGAATACTGTGTAAATCAGGTGTAAGAGGTTTATATAGCTATAACATAGATGTTAATTATACTTTAATAAAAATTACGTATCAATATTACTAGAGTAAGAAAGTACAGTGAAATAGAGGTGAATATTTGTTTTTGTAACCAAAAGCCAATAGATAATTTCTAAAGACTGAAAACAAATCCAAGAAGTAAGATATAATATTAGAAGGTAGGCATGGTGGCTTAGAGCTAAAGCCCTGTACTAGATAGAATAGGCAGAAGGATTGCTACAAGTTTAAGGCCAAACAGGGCTTAGTGAGTTCCACTTTAAGAAAAAGTGCATGGAGTAAGGGAAGAATTTTTCCATTGTAAACTGTGTATAATGCTGCTTTCTTATAATTTATTTTTATGTATTAACTTCGTGTTATTCTTTTGTTTTTAATTTTTATTAATTACACTTTATTCACTTTGTATCCCCCTATACACCCCTCCTTCTTCCCTTCCCAATCCCACCTTCCCTCCCCCTTCTCCACACATTCCCCTCCCCAAGTCCACTGATAGGGGAGGTCTTCCTCTCTTTCTTTCTGATCCTAGTCTATCAGCTCTCATCAGGAGCGGCTGCATTGTCTTCCTCTGTGGCCTGGTAAGGCTGCTCTCCCATCCGGGTGAGGTGATCAAAGAGCAGGCCAATCAGTTCATGTCAGAACTGATTGTTTCCATACTATGGAACCCACTTGGACACTGAACTGCCATGGGCTACATCTGTGCAGGGGTTCTAGATTTTCTCCATGCATGGTACTTGGTTGGAGTATCAGTCTCAGGAAAGACCCCTGTGCTCAGATTTTTTTTGGTTCTGTTGCTCTCCTTGTGGAGCTCCTGTCCTCTCCCTATCTTACTGTTTCCCACATCTTTCGTAAGATTCCCTGCACTCTGCCCTACAGTTGGCCATAAGTCTCAGCATCTGCTTTGATTTTCTGCAGGACAGAGCCTTTCAGAGGCCCTCTGTAACAGGCTCCTAACTTGTTTCCTGTTTTCTTCTTCTTCTGATGTCCATCTGCTTTGCCTTTCTGGCTGGGGATTGGGCATTTTAGCCAGAGTCCTCCCTCTTGATTAGTTTCTTTAGGTGTACAGATTTTAGTAGGTTTATCCTATATTATATGTCTATATGAGTGAGTATATACCATGTGTGTCTTTCTGCTTCTGGGACAGTTCACTCAGGATGATCCTTTCCATTTCCCGCCATTTACCTGCAAATTTCATGATATCCTTGTTTTTTATTGCTGAGTAATATTTCCTTGTGTAGATGTGCCACAGTTTCTGTACCCATTCCTCAGTTGAGGGGCATCTGGGTTGTTTCCAGGTTCTGGCTATTACAAATAAAGCTGCTACAAACATGGTTGGCAAATGTCCTTATTGTGTACTTGAGCCTCTTTTGGATATATGCCAAGGAGTGGTATAGCTGGATCTTGAGGAAACGCTATTCCTAGTTGTCTGAGAAAGCGCAAGATTGATTTCCAGAGTGGTTGTACAAGTTTACATTACCATCAGCAGTGGAGGAGGGTTCCTCTTCTCCACAACCTCTCCAGCATGCGTTGTCACTTGAGGTTTTGATCTTGGCCATTCTGATCGGTATAGGTGAAATCTCAGGGTCGTTTTGATTTGCATTTCCCTGATGGCTAATGACAGTGAGCATTTCTTTAAGTGTTTCTCTGCCATTCGATATTCCTCTATCAAGAGTTCTCTGTTTAGTTCTGTTCCCCATTTTTTAATTGGATTACTTGATTTGTTGCTTTTCAACTTTCGTAGTTCTTTATATTTACTGGATATTAGCCCTCTGTCAGATAAAGGGTTGGTGAAGATTCTTTCCCAATTTGTAGGCAGTTGTTTTGTTTTGATGACAGTGTCCTTCGCTTTACAGAAGCTTTTCAGTTTCATGAGGTCCCGTTTATTAATTGTTGCTCTTAGAGCCTGTGCTGTTGGTGTTCTGTTCAGGAAGTTGTCTCCTGTACCAATGAGTTCAAGGCTCTTCCCCACTTTCTCTTCTAACCGATTTAGTGTGTCTGGTTTTATGTTGAGGTATTTGATCCACTTGGACTTGAGTTTTGTGCAGAGTGATAAGTATGGATCTATTTGCATTTTTCTACATGTAGACATCCAGTTAGACCAGCACCATTTGTTGAAGATGCTATCTTTTTTCCATTTTATGGTTTTGGCATCTTTGTCAAAAATCAGGTGTCCAGAAGTGTGTAGGTTTATTTCTGGGTCTTCTACTCAGTTCCATTGATCCACCATTCTGTTTCTATGCCAGTACCATGCAGTTTTTATTATTGTTGCTGTATAGTACAGCTTGAGGTCAGGGATGGAGATACCTCCAGAAGATCTTTTATTGTAGAGGATTGTTTTAGCAATTCTGGGTTTCTTGTTATTCCATATGAAGCTGAGAATTTTTCTTTCAAGGTCTGTGAAGAATTGTGTTGGTAATTTGATGGGAATTGCGTTGAATCTATAGATTGCTTTTGGTAAGATGACCATTTTTACTATGTTAATCCTGCCAAGCCATGAGCATGGAAGATCTTTCCATTTTGATATCAGTGTCTCACTATGTAACTCAGGCTAGCCTAGAACTGGATATGTAGACCTGGCCAGCCTCAAACTCACAGAAATCCTCCTGCCTCTGCTTCCTGAATGTTGAGATTAAAGGTATGTGCCACCATACCTGGCCTCATATATTAACTTTGGTAAAATTTAAAAGGATAATTTGTCCATGATGAGAAACAGAAACCTAATAATTTGTAGGAAATGCCTTTTTTATTTCAAATGGGCTTAATTCTGAGTCTGAGACTACTAAACAGTAGTCTATACTCTTGTGAATATATAGATTTCTAAGCACTGAACTCTTTTTCTTCTTTTTCTCCTATAGGTTGATGAAAAAACTGTAGGAGAGCCTGGTTGGCTTTATGGTAGCTTTCAGGGAAAGTTTGGCTGGTTTCCGTGCAACTATGTAGAAAAAATGCCGTCAAGTGAAAAAGCTCCGTCTCCTAAGAAGGCCTTACTTCCTCCTACAGTATCTCTCTCTGCTACCTCAGCTTCTTCCCAGTGAGTTGGAAGCTAACAATGGAATTCATGTAGCTCATGTGTGAATACTAATGCATAGCTGTGTCTACCTGATCTTGATCACAGTTTTAGTCTGGGCTGGCCCTTCCAAGAGTGCCTAAGTTCATCTTACATACAAATCATGTTTGAACACGGTGTATAATAGACATGTGGGAAAACTGGTAGTACTTCATGAGGTTCTAAACAATTAAGTATACTCATATTAAAGTTTTACATTTGCAGACCACTTTGTTCAAATCAACCAGCATCAGTGACTGATTATCAAAATGTGTCTTTCTCAAACCTTACTGTTAACACTTCGTGGCAGCAAAAGTCAGCTTTTACTCGCACTGTGTCCCCTGGATCTGTGTCCCCCATTCATGGACAGGTATGTGATCTGTAGCTCTGTGTGCTTTATTCTTGACTTTGCTCTGGATTCCATACAGAGGCTTCCATCCTTCCCTCACTTAAGCAGGGGCCGTAGCATTCAGTATCTGTTCTTATTCATAAGTGATGTACAGCTGAAACATGGTTTCTAAGTACTTGCTCAACATTTTAGTCCCCTCAGGGTTGGTCTGGGAAGGGGCACTGGTTTTTCTTGTCTTGGAACCTTGCCAGTTTGGTGTATGTACTGAGATACATTAATACTACTAAAAAGAAATGGCAGGCTTCATCACAGTAAAGCCAGAAATACAGATTTAATCTTTGCTTAGAAATCCTTAGTACATGGTTATAATTTCCAGCATTTTATTATGTGCTAAAAATTAAAGAAAAAAAGCCTCTGCCATTAAGTAGTTTATAACCTAAAAAAGGAATCATACATCATGTAACTGTGAAGTGTGAGAAATCAATACATCTGCAAAGTTCTGAGGGCGTATGGAAGAGAACATCTCATACAGTCTGTGAGATTAGAGTCATGGTATTTATGTTGGACCCTCAGCAGAAGCAAGGCTTCAGCACACCTGGAAATCTTCTAGTGACAGCAACATGAGGATGGTCACTGAGGCTCATACTACTACTTTGCAGTGTCTGCAGAATGAGACTTGTTTCTATATAGCTATGTTACACAGGTTGAGGAAAGGCTGAAGAAGTCAGGTTGGTCCAGAAATGGTGTTGCAATTAGGTGGCTGAGGTAGGAGAACTGGGATTTTGAAGCTAGCCTTGAGTACAAAAAGTATTTAAGGCTAGCCTCAGCTGCATAAGCAAGACACTGTCTCAATCAGTAAACTATCAACCAACAATTAACGTCTTAAGGTAAGCAGTTAGAGGTTAAGGGTGATTAGTGAGGTAGTTAATATACACTAGACATTTTGACAGTGAGAAACCAAAAGAGGTTTTGAGAGAAGCTTGCACATGTAAAAGATTTACACTTTTAAAACTGTGGCCGGGTTGTCGGGTCAGTGGGTAAAGCTTGCACCTGGCGTACAGCCCGACAGCCAGCACTCATGTCTCTAGAACCCACATGAAGGCATGATGTAGTAATGTGGAGACACGATCAGCCAGGAGCTCATAGGCCTGCTGGTCTGTAGAAAATGCAGCATAGCAGCGCAAACAGGACCTCGTTCCAAACAAGGTGGGAAGGCAAGGACTGACTGCCAGAGGTTGTCCTCTTAGCTCCAAACTCCTGCTGTGGCCCGTAAACTCTCTCTCACACACACAAATAAAAAATAGCTTTGTCCCTGGATATGGTGGTACACGCCTTTAATCCCAAGCACTCAGGAGGCAGAAGCAAGTAGATCTCTGAGTTCAAGGCCAGCCTGGATTACATATAGGACAGTCAAGGCTACACAGAGAAACCCTGTCTTGAAAGACCAAAAAAGAAAAAGAAAATACATGGAAAGGAAACTGGCCTTAGAAGACTATTAAGAATTGATATAAAATAATCTGTTGAATGTGGATAGTGAAAGGGACATTGAAGTTAAAATAGTTCTTCAGGGACTGATGGCTCAGCAGTTAAGAGCACTCACTGTTCAGTTATGACAACTAGGATTCCAATCTAGCACTCACAGAAACTGCAAGGATTTTAATAATGTCTGCAGTGTTAAGAGACTGAGAACAATAAGGGTTTTGGAAACCTTTGGCCTGATATTAGTGTTGACAACCTCCTAAAATCAAAGGACAGCACCTAAGTCAGAAGGGATTGAGGCATGGCATCAAAAAGCAAGTTGATGACCCCTTCAAGAATTTAGATGTAGAAAAAAAAGTGATGAAAGAATGGTATGAGAGAATAGTATGAAGAAAGTGATGAAAAAGCATGAAGGCCGCAGAGCAGGACTCAGTGTTACCACCAGAAGGTAGTGAGAAAGCACCGAGCACAGTGAGTGCCGAGTTCACCTGTGAGGAGAGGAGGAGCCATAGTTCAGAGGAAACAGCAAGGGAGATGCTGAGTGTGACCATTCCACCTGGAGTGACCAACATAAGGTGGAAGCCGTCGGAAGCTGGAGGAGGGGGGAAAATGCAATAACTCCTTTTTTTCATTTCATTTGATGGAGTATGCACTTCCTGATGAAGTGTCCTTGAATAGTGGGATGCTCAAGAAGGCCCTGTATCATATGCCATTTTAAGTTCATAGATTGACCACGTTGATATGCTCTCTGTTACATGCTAGAAATTAGAAATCACAATCACCGTGATCAGCTTTTAAGTTTTGGTGGCTTTGTATCCTAGGGGCAGGCTGTAGAAAACCTGAAAGCTCAGGCACTTTGTTCTTGGACAGCAAAGAAAGAGAACCACTTGAACTTCTCAAAGCATGATGTTATTACTGTCCTGGAGCAGCAAGAAAATTGGTGGTTTGGGGAAGTGCACGGAGGAAGAGGATGGTTCCCCAAATCTTACGTCAAGATCATTCCTGGGAGTGAAGTAAAGCGAGGAGAGTAAGCGCCTCTCTGTACTTAGTGAAGTGTGGGTGTTGGTGTCCTCACCACACAAGCTGTGGTTTGAATCCCAGGGGCTGATTCCTGTCATGAAAAATTGCTTCACGTTTGTATCTGGTTTAGAATCTCTCATTCTAGCCATCTCAAATTTGTGACATTTTCAAAATACTCAATTTTTAGACCCTTGTTTTCTTTTTACCATAAGACTAGTTAGAGGGGTTACTTCTCCTTTCACTTGAAGGATTTCTCTATTGTTCACTGAAATTTTTCAATATTTAAAGGATTCTTTACTGAGGTCTCCTTTTCAAACTGGAGCATTCCCAAGCCTGGGCCTCCCATGCTCTTTAAATATAACCTCCCTATTGTTCAGAGCACATGTCTTTATAGTTACTGACTCTTTTTGACCAATATTTCTTACTAAGTCATAAGCCCCATGAAGCTATAATCTGTTACTTTTGATCTATTTTTTTCATATTTACTCTAAAATTAATACATAGTAACTGACGAATCATCTTAATGAATGAGGACAGGAGAGAATGAGTAAACAAATGAAATTGCAAATATCCAAGATCCAAAAATCTAGCTAGACTAAGCTCTTAAGGCTGTAAGGGTGTTAGGTTGCCAGATGGCTTTAACACAGGCTAGTAAGTACCACTGCTAGCCTGAAGTAGAGCAGGCTAATACTTAAGGGTCCTGGTCTTGGAGATCAAAAAGCTTATGTCCTAGTTCCACTGTCCTCAGCAGCCTGCTTTATCCCAGATTTCTGATTGGATGGAAAGTTAACTAAGCAAACTGTAAGGTGCTTCAGTGCTACATGTCTATTTACTGGTATCTAGATCAGATGTAGATATTAACCTCTCAGATTGACCTGGAATTTTGGAAGTGAAAGTCACAGTATATACCTGGCATTTTCATGTGAGAGTCTTTATAGCAATTATTTTACTATCCATTTAACATATTACAGAGAAGAAAGCTTAAGCAAAAAATAGGTTAAATGTTTTAGAGGTAATTTTCCCCCTAAATTTCTGTTTAATTTCTGATCCTTTCTAAGAAACGAGTCATATTACTTAAAAGACTGCAGTCGGGGTAGGCATGGGTACTCCTACCCCCATATAGATTCAGCAACTTAGGAAGTTGAGGCAGGAGGATTACAAGTTCAAAACTAGCATGGACAACGTAGAAGACCTTGTCTCAAAACAAAACACAAACCACAAACCACAACCAAAACCTGCATTAATGGAGACATTACCATTAACCAAGGCAGTCCATCATGAAGCTTAATAAAATTTTCTTCTGTAGCTGTCTGTAATTCAGCCACAGGTCCTGAGGAGTCCTCTGCACCCCCTTCGTGTCTATATCTTAAACATGACAGTTCTTCCAAATTTTTTAAATCAGCATCACGGATTAACATGGAAATTACTTTTTATCTATTATGAGATTTAGGAAAAGGATAATTATTATATTTTAAGATATAGTAAAGTAATCAAATAATAACATTCATATATGTATCTTGTTTATCTTTAAGCCACGCCATAAAGATAAGTCTCTATATGTGCTTTATCAAAACACTGCCCACTTATTAGTATATACATGCCTGTTAAGTTCCTTATAGAGATAAAAGCTATGTCCTACTGAAATTATTTCAAAATGTAGTGGCTTATAATTAGCTCTTAGGCTAGGAGGATTTTGTATCTAATATTCCTGGTGTGTGCACAGAGAGAGTTGTTCAGCTGAGAGAGCAGTAGATGCTGCTAGCCCTGTTGTAGTGTTTAGCTCGCCTCTGTTGAGCTTCTGTTCCTGTGTATGCGTGTGTCTTATCTCTCTGTTTGGTTTGGTAGGCCAGAAGCTTTGTATGCAGCTGTAAATAAGAAACCTACCTCCACAGCCTATCCAGTTGGAGAAGGTAAGTTCCTGGCAGGTTGCTTTAAATGGGAGTTAGTTTAGCTATTATTTGAACATTTGTTGTTCTTTTCTCTTTCTATTCCTTTAATGTTTTTAAGATTAAGACAGCCTGCCCCTCTTTACTACATATGAATGTTGAAGACACAGAAAGTACATTGCTGAAAACTCTCAACATATTTAGAGATGATGCTGCAGAATCAGCACAGGGCCTGGGATGATGGCGCTGTGGTTAAGAGCGCTTGGTGATCCTGCAGAAGACCTGCATTTATTGCCCAGCACTCATATCAGACTACTCACATCTACCTGTAACTACAGCTCTGGTGCCCTTTCTGTCCTCTGCAGACACTCTGCACAAGTCTATACACTCCCTCACTCCCCCCTACATACACACCCACACACGCAAATAAAAATAATCAGGTGTGGTGGTGAATGGTTTAATCCTAGCACTGACAAAAAAAAAAAAAATGAGGAAGGGCTTCTTACAGAGAAAAGAGACTGAGCCAAGGAATACCCGTGCACCTTAAGGAAAAACCGTCACCAGAGAGGCTGGTGCCACGTCCGCACTGCAGAACAAGTGTGAGGGGATGAGTGTAAAAAAGCAGTAGGTAGAGCTTGGAGTGACTATACTGTGATTTATTTAGACACTAAATAGTTGTATTAAATCAGCTAGGCAGAGTGACTCTGGAAATGTGAATAAATGAGTCTCAGAGTATGTTTTTGATTATCTCTACTTATGCTAAAAGATCGAGTTTTGTGTTGACAAATATACATAAAGATAGAAAGAAAAAACCCAAAAGACTTCTAAAACCCAGTTGCTGTTTCTTCATAGTAGTAGCAACCACAGGAACGAGAATCAAAGTCGATCTAAAACTGCAGACCTATCCCATGAGGTCATTCAGTGACAGAGAATCACTGAGCATGTGCTCAGAGCCAAGCACTCTGGTGCTGGGCCCCTGTGGCAGAAGTTGATGTTTCCTTAACTGTACAGAACAATTAAAGAACAGAGAATTCAACACATTGGCGTGTCTTTCACATAAAAGGTTTAAAAAACTGTTTTGACTCCATTAACACTGAGTGACACTCCCATTAAGCCTCAGTTCCATTATTTGTCTAGATACTGCATGTTTGTTGTTAGCCAAAAAAATATATATATAGTTATATATATTATATATATATACATATATATAGTTATATATATGTGTGTATATATATATATATATATGTATATATTTGACAAGCTGGCATACCTGGGGAACGGGGTTGGGCAATCTCTCTGAGTTCCAGGCCAGCCAAGGCTGGCTACATAGTAAGACTTTACCTCAGACTGAAGTAAGAGATTGACTGTTGCTACTTTTGTTGCTGCACAGCCCATTGTCCTGCAGCATAAGCAACAATCCTTCCTTCCTTTCACAACATAACAGCAATTGAAAAAATATAAATCCCTCAATAAAGTTGACAGTTTATTAACTAATTGCATTTATTATTCTGTTTTCTACCTAAAGACTTTGTTTGAGGTTCCGTAAGATGCAAGGTCTTTTACAGTTAACCTCTACCTACATCTTAGAGATTAACTCCTTTCCTTTTTTATAGCTATGATCTCTTTATTGTTGTTGTTGTTTTCCTAACCTCCAAACCATTTGCTTTTCCTTCTTCCCTACAGAGTATATCGCACTTTATCCATACTCAAGTGTAGAACCTGGAGATTTGACCTTCACTGAAGGTGAAGAAATCCTGGTGACCCAGAAAGATGGAGAGTGGTGGACAGGAAGTATTGGAGATCGAACTGGAATCTTCCCATCCAACTATGTCAAACCAAAAGATCAAGAGGTAGTGTTCTTTGCATTAAAACAAAAGCATTCCATTGTTACCAATCAAGATTTATGCTAATACAGAGATGTGTGGTTTGCATGGCACTGCTTTCATTACAAGAAAACTACTCATTGTCACTCCAATCACTAGGTTTATTTTAGGGCCCCAGTTAGAAGACAAGGGGCACAGGATTTCATAGATTGAAAAAGAGCCAGAGCTGAAGATAGGGCTGAGTGTGAATGTTAGCATTGGCAACAAGTCCTGTCAGCTCTTTTCCTTGAAGTGATAGGCATACTTAATTCACTTTTGGGAAAATGTGTACTAAACCCAAGTCTAAGTATTTATCTGTCTGTTCTTTGAAGTAACCTATTCCCTAAAGGCGTTTAATCACAAAGAGAGTTTTCCTTGATCGCCTGTGCTATATAGTAGAAATATAACAGGCACACTTCTTCTTAGTCACATAGAAAAAAAGATACATGCAGTAGAATCCTAGCGCTTAGGAAACAGAGGCAGAAAGATTAGGAGTTCAAGGTCTTCCTTGACTACAGTAAGTTCAAGGCTAGCCTAGGCTCCATGAGACCCTGTCTCAACTGAAAAAAAAGATGTATAATCAACATTAGGAGTTGGGGTTGAAAAGATGGCTCTGTGGTTAAGAGCACTTGCTGCGCTTAGGGAGGACCCAGGTTCGGTTTGCAGTACTCACATAGTAATTCACAGTCATCTCTAACTCCATCTCCAGGGGATCTGGCAGCGTCTTCTGACCTCCATTGGCAACAGTCATGTACTTGTTGCACATACATACAGCAGAGCACCGTACACAAAAAATAAAATGAAAGAACAAAAGAAAGGAAACAAAATAATTGCATAAATAAATAATAATAAAATAATAAGATTTCTATTCAAGGACATTGTCAAGTGAAGCTGGCCTTGTATAATGAATGCCAAATTATTAATATGGTCTTATGCTGCTAAGTCATTGGCTTTTTACCCACCATAGTAACTGTAAACACAGTGAAAAGACAGTTTCTAGTGTTTCCATGAAAGCTGTTTACATTCCACAGACTCCTGCAGGTGCCTGAGCACTACAGGGACCGGTGAACTGATGGTGTAGTAGACCCAGGCTATTGGGCCTCCCCCACTGAGAGGCTGGATGACCTTGAACAGTTGCTTTGCTTGTTAGTGCCTCAAGGACAGTCATAATGACGTAACAAGGTTATCATAAAAGCTCAGAGCTGAGTATCTATACCCATGGAGAGCACACCTGCTCCGTACACACAAGTGTTAGTTCTGACCTCAGACCTTCACTCAAACTGTGTATACTAATAGAAAAGAAAATCTTAACTCCTCTCTTTTTTATGCAAACTCCTAAAAATAATAAATCTGACCAATTCAGTTTATTTTTTATGTTGTTCTGCAGTACTGGGGATTGAACCCAGGGCCTCACAAATAGCAGGCAAATATTCAACCATTGAGCTGCATTATATCCCCAGTTTATCCCTTAAAGGCAAACAGAAGTCAGAGTTGCTACCCACTATATGAATTTCCTATTAAGTCAAAGTCAGTCATTTTAGAGAACATATAATAAATAGATAAATATTGCCTCCTATTCAGCCATATCTATGGATGAGGCTTATAGAAAACAGGAACAAAACTCTTTATGCCTTCACAAGCTGGCTAGTTAGTCATCTGAGATGAGGGGGCCTCAACCGAGAACCTTCCCCAGTCAGATCAGCCTGTGGGCTTGTCTGTTGGGCATTTTCTTGATTAACAATTGTTGGGGAGGGCAGCCCATTGTAGATGGCATCAGCCCTGGGGCAGGTGGTCCCAGTATAGGAAAGCAGGCTGAGAAAGCCAAGAGAAACAAGCCAGTAAGCAACAGCCCTCATAGCCTTGAATTCCTGCCCTGACTTTCCTCAGTGATAGGCTCTTATCTGGAAGTATAAGATGAAAAAAAAAAAAAAAGAACCTCTTCCTCCCCCAACCCCACCCAAGTTGTTTTTGGTCACGGTATTACATCACAGCCCAGAAACCAAACCAAGATACTCCAGACAGTCATGCTTAATATCAGGAAAGCTTCAGTGAGCACTTTCTGTTATATAGTGCATGCCAACTTGAGCTACGTGCATATAAAATGGGCAGACCAAATTTCTTTCTCAGTGCTGGATTCTTTGGTTATTTGACTAATATAAAGTTCAATGTCACTTAGTTCTTTGATTAAAGAAATTATAATCCTAGACATTAGAAATCTTGAATTTCTAGTAAAGTTGGATTGTCATGTTCGGATTGCTGAAAATGATATAAAAAACTATTTTTTATTGTAGAATTTTGGGAATGCTAGCAAATCTGGAGCATCAAACAAGAAACCTGGTATGTATAACAGTGGCCTTGAAATCTGACTAGAGTTTGCTCTATTTGCTCTGTCTTGGATTCACAGCTCTGTTTTCTTTTCAGAGATCGCTCAAGTAACTTCGGCATATGCTGCTTCTGGTGCTGAGCAACTCAGCCTTGCACCAGGACAGTTAATATTAATCTTAAAGAAAAACACAAGTGGGTGGTGGCAAGGAGAGCTACAGGTAATTTTGTTTTCTAGGTAAAAATTCAGGCTTATAAAAAAGACAGAAGAAAAGCCACCCCAAGCATAACATTTGGAGGCAACCAGTCAACATTTAAATATATTGTTTTTCCCTCCAGTCTTCTGTTGCTTTTAACAGTTTAGTTGATCTACTAAGTTTTTTCTACTTTCTAGGCCATAGGTCCTTTTCTTAAAGGAAAGAGAACATAATGTCATCTCTTCCTGGGATACCTGGCTTGCTGTACTCCTCTAAAGAAAAAACCAGGCTGGTGCTGAAAAAATACTCTTCAATGGACTGTTGCTTCCTTCACAGCCGAGGTTTCAAGCTTTGGAAGCAGCGGTGCAAGGAAATAGTGCAGACATACATGAGCATAGTTTTTTTCTGAAAATGTTAACAGATAGTTGCCACATGTATTTTTATAGAGAAAAAGTCGCCTTCTTTCATAGCTGATATTTCCTTCCTAGCCTAAATGCACTTTAGGGTTAAAAGATGATAAAAGAAGTTAAGAGCTATGTTTTTATATAGGTTTTCATGTGGTAGAAATGCATTTAGTTCTGGCATTGTAGTCTTAGAATTCTAAAGAACAGAGGTGTGCAGATTCAGTATATTCTTAACTGATCTCCTCAATGTCCATCTTCTGATTTGCTTGAACTAACTAAATGGGAAACATGACCCTCTAGAAATGCTTTTATGACTTCCTGGTTATTGACAAGGCTCCAGGGTGTACTTTCATAAGTTGACTTGAGCTTGCAAAGAGCTCTGGGAAGCTCTCTTTAGACTGTAAGTGTTACTTGAGTAGAATAAGCAGAGAAATCTTAGCCTGGAAGTTCTCTAGAGATATCCGTGGCTGGCATTGTCAGCAGCACTTTCAGATGCATATCGTAGTGAGTCTGCCCATGTTTAATATTGACTTAAAGGGCTAATGAGAAGTTCAGGAGTTCTATGACTAGTCCCCAAGTCTGTTCTCAAATTTGGTAACTCACTAGAAGGCTTCTTGTTGCTCCCTGAAAGCTGTTACCCTGTTTGTTATTATGAAACAGTGCAGATGAAAATTAGCCAGTGGGTCAGATGCTCCTAGAGGGGAGCTTGTGGTCCCTCTCCAGCAAGGCAGTGGCAACGTTGCTTCTTCCTGGCAAGAATCTGTGGCAGTGAAGAACTACTGCCAGCCAGGGGAGCCCTGCTGTCTGGAGTTTTTGACGGGGGCTTTATCACATGGCTATGGTTGGATATTCAAGTGGTAAAGCCCTGTCACCAGAGTGAGCTGATACAGCATGACACAGAGCACCAACCATAAGTCGCATTGCTAGATTTAGTGCTGCCCAAACCTCACTGGTAAACTAAGAGGCATGGCCAAGGTTAACTTGTCATTAGAAAGCCTAGGTTTTTTTGCTTTTAAGTTGTAGCTCAATAGTTGTTTTTAATTGTTTCTTTTGCTAATTTTATAGGCCAGAGGGAAGAAACGACAAAAGGGATGGTTTCCTGCCAGCCACGTGAAGCTGCTGGGTCCAAGCAGTGAGAGGACCACGCCAGCCTTCCATGCTGGTACGGAAGTGGCCGCCTTGCATTTTGTCTTAGATGACTGCTACAGCACAGGGTGTCTAAGATGAGCCAGCTCCTCAGAAGGCTCGGAAGCTTGCCTTTCCTTCCTTCTGTGTCAGAGCTTCAGTTGCCACTGGGAACGTCTTTTTGCAGAATTCAGTTGCTCTTTGAAATGTGAACTTGCTGCTTTGTCAGATTAGAGTGAAGAGGTTCACCTGGCTTTTTACCTGGAGTTGCTTAGGCTTGGGGGATTGTTTTGTGAGACATATTTGGAGAAGAAGATTGCAGGAGAGAGCATGTAAAAGAAAATTTTAACCTAATTTTAGGATTTAATAATAATTTAAGTTGTAGAGGCAGGATGATCCTAGTAGGAATACTTAATTTATTATTTTGCTCTTCTTTTGCTAGTGTGTCAAGTAATCGCTATGTATGACTATATAGCGAATAATGAAGATGAGCTCAATTTCTCCAAGGGACAGCTTATTAATGTTATGAACAAGGATGATCCTGACTGGTGGCAAGGAGAAATCAATGGCGTGACTGGTCTCTTTCCTTCAAACTATGTAAAGATGACAACAGACTCCGATCCAAGTCAACAGTGTGAGTAACATCAAATTACTTATTTCTTATCTGATATAAAATCTTATTATGCTATGTTGCATGCATTACTATTCTGGGTCATTTCTTAAACTCATCACTCACGGTCGATGTAATTAATATTTCAAGTAAGAAAACCCAAAAGATAACAGTTTACAAGCTCAGAGGTTGTGCTGCTTTATCATGAATGCTTTTTGCTCGCTCCAGACCTTGGTGCTAGTTTTTAATCTTTATAAGTATGTAATTTCTTGTCTGAGTCCTTTGGTGTGATGGCATCAAAACTATAACTACTCTTCATCACCACCTTGACAGCACCCAGTGTTATCTGCTCAACAAAAAGTAGCTGGTACTGTAATTTCCTGTACTGTAGTGTGTCCTTTTAGTGTACACAGCCCATTAATTTTGGAATCCCCTCCTTTAGTTTCTTTTTGTTTATATGTCATCCAGTTTGGAAAATTTAAACAACCCATTTTAAATGCTTGCAAAACTCTCACTAGGTGATTGTTTAGACTATCTCATGCTACAAAATATATGTGAATCCAGATCAGTTTCACAGTTACAGCTGACACATGCAAAGGGCAGAGGGAGAGAAAAAGAAAGCCATTACTTTAAGGAAATCTACTTCAAGTATAAAGAGCTCTTAAAATAGTAACCTAACTTCAGTGACAGCTTTTTTTAAAAATGTATTGGTCTTTATGTATTCTGGGTTGGCCTCATACTTGTTGTGTGCCTGAGAATGACCTTGAATTCCTGATCCTCCTGATTCTAAGTACCTGGATATAGGCCTGTACTACCATGCTCAAGTAAAATTCTCTCTCTCCTTTTCCTCTTCCTCCTTCTCCTCCTCCTCTTCCTTCCTGTACTAGTAGTGCCAGTAGTGGGGTGGTAGATACTGAGGTTGATTGAACCTCGGGCCTCATGCACTGTAGGCAAGTGCTCCACCACTGAGCCATGTTCCCAACTTCTGATTCTTAACAGAATTTCAAGTTTGTTTGGTACACAAATTATACAGAAAGTATGAATTAGTTATCCAAGGACACATGGCAAATTAACTTTTGGCAGTCTAGGTGTGATACACTCCTAGAATTCCAGCATTCAGGAGGATTATAAGCTGCAGCCCAGTTTAATTTAAAACTAGCCGCCATGGCTAGTGGCTGCTGTGTTAGCACAACTCTACAGTACAACTAGTTTTATGCCCTCACTGAAACGATATGGTGAAATACAGTATTTGAACAATAAGAGGAAGAAAATCTTTAAGTTATTATTGTTCTACTCAGATTTAAAGAAATGAAGTTCTCATTTGCTTCAGTCAGGAAATTTGTTCATTTTATAAATATTCTTTAAGTGTCCACTGCATACTTCCAGGCATTAGAATCTAAATAGTCAGAGGATGCCATGCTCTAAAGTAGCTTTGGACTGGAGTTCGGACCAGTCAGGTAATGTAACAGTTGCCATAGTGAATATTTATACAGATATGTGCCCTAAAGGCCCCTAAACCTGTGTGGGAAGGTGTGCTGTTGCAGAAGTCTTCTCCGAGTGCATGTGCCTGGGGCAGAGAGGAGGGGTTATAGTTTGCTAGGAAGGCAAATGGGGATGAAAGGAAGTATTAGAGAAGAGGAAACAGAACAGTCGAGGGACTGGGTCAAAACAGAGTAGTTCCAAATGCTCTTTGTTATAAAGTTATTCTCTATAGCTCATACCTTAGTTTGGGCTAAGATATATGGGGTTTTGTAGTTTGATCGTATCTAAAAATAAGACTTCTTTCTTTCCTAAATGAACAGCAAAGTTTGTCATATATTCTGGAATAAAAGAATTCTCAGGGAGCAGTTTCCAGATAGAACCTCTGAAAGTTTGTTTTTTATAAAACAACTATTTAAATCACCTAGGAGACAGCAGAGTGTCTTATGTTTGCTCAGAATAGCTGTTTACTAGCAACTGTAGAGTCATAATTGCTTTTCAGCAATGACCAGAGTTCATTTAATCGGTAGTTGTGAAATTCACTTAACATAAGTTTACATAATTCTACAGCTTCCACAGGATATGCTCTAGAAAATGTTTCATGCTTGTAGTCAGGAATTCATTTGAGAACATTATTATAGTTCCTCAGCTACTTAGAAGTAAATCATTTATTAATAGTCCTTTTTTGAGGCATTAGTCCTAGTTAAACTGTGAATTACCATTTGTGTTTCTCTAGACTTCTAAACACTATTTTCATTTTAATATACACTTGGGACGTTTTAAGGTTGAGGATTATAGTGGTTCAAATTTATTTAGTTGATGTTGCATGTGACTATAAGTCAAATTTTTTCTCACCCGCCTAATTTACGGTATGTTCATTTTATTCCTCATTTTTCTTTTTTTAGGACCCAATGTTGTCTTCCAGTTGTGAAAGCGCCCCAGAGACCCACTATCCAAGTTTGACCCTAGCGTGGAGGCAGGGCAAGCAGCCCTGATCAGATATCTCCTACACAATTTGTTTACTTCGTTTGAGTGTTAGAGCCACTTGTGATTATTTCCATGTGTTTCTAATTTTACAGTTAAAATTTATTTGTAACAATTTCAAGGATAGTGGGTCTTTGTGTGGCTTTCCCTGCTGTTCACTCTGGCATCCTTTAGCATTTTTCTTCTTTTTTTAATTTGGCACTTGTAGGTCATTAGCATGCATACTCAGTTTGCCCTTACATGGTGGGAGTACAAACACACAAAGACCCACTATTTGCACAAACTGTTCTCTCCGGTTTTGGAATGCTTTTCCGATGCTTTTGCAAATTGTATATTCATTACGGAATTCAGATGATGTTTGCTTATGTTCTGCTATTATATTTAATCTAATCCTAATCACAAGGGTCTATAATTGGCTCATTCTGTGATTTGCTCTCAAATAAGCACTGTTTATTATGTTCTCATATGCCACTATGAGTACCAGTGGTTAGGTTTGTTTGAAGGCCAAGAACTGGAAACAGCTTTCTCTATGTTACCTGTGTGATCTGAGTAGGAGCAATAACATTGGGGGAGCCTCCCTTGTCTTACAGAAGGGAGCACACTGTGCCCTGGCCAGTGAATGCAGAGTAGTATGTTCAGTCTGTCTCAGCTGCCCACAAACAAGTGCAGGGCTGCAGCAGTTTCCTGACGGCCTTAGGTGCTCTAGGCTACAGAGCTATGCTCCAGCACAGCTACTGCTTTATTGATGACATAAATATAGATTGTTTTCAAGAATGCAAAGTGTTCTCACTGTGAGGTGAGAAACTGTCCCTAGTGTAGAGCACTTATATCTATAATATATTCTAAAGTAGAATTTATGTTGTCTCTTGTAGTCAGGTGACTACTTACCCTAGTACACAAAATGACACTGCTGGCATTCATAATACACTTAGTAAAATCCATAAGGAATCCTTGAAGAGTTTCAACTAGACCTGAAGCAGGCATGCAGGCTCTAGCCAAGGATCCACAGCAAGGGGAGAGCACATGAGAGCTGGCATTCCTCTGTGCCCATGAGGCTTCTTTGAGGTTAGAGCATTGATGTTACTATCTATACTTTCCTGGGTAATATTTTTTTCCCACATTGCCTACTTTGACATAGGATTTTACTTCTTGCCTTGAATAGAAAGCACTCTACACATAATAGACATTATTATAAACTAATATGTGACAACACTTAGCTGAAATGAAAAAGTTTTAATACAGTATTAAACCATATTTGAAAATCAGTAAGCAGTTTATGCAATTTAAAATGTTTACAAATTGCCGTGCAATCTACTGTTTATGAAAATGTCAGATACGTGTGTATACAATCACAGAGTCTTATTCCTCACTGAGTTCTTTGAGAAAGTGAAACATGCTTTTATACCTCTCACTTTAATTTAAAGGCACATCTCGTGCAATATTTATGTTAACGTGCCTATATATAATGAATGGTTTATTACAGTCGCACATTGCCTAAATCATGACCTGAGGGGGAAGAAACAATAGTTTAGTTACGACTTTATAACCCAAATATCTGTTCTGGAAAACTTCACATTATTGGTATATTAGGGAGATGAGTGTGTGCTCCCTGGGGTGGGGCTCTCTGAGAGGTCTTAGGCCACCTCCATTTTAGCATTTGCCATCATGACAGTATTTTGTATGACATTCATAGGAAAGCAATAATATCAGTTTATAGATGGAAAAAGAGAACTGCCAGTGGTCACTAAGAGACGGTGCAAAGACTGACTCCAAACTGACTTTTCTACAGTATATAGATTACCTGATCTTCTTTTTGTCTCTTCAATACCCTGCCTTTATAGCCTTGAATTTAGTGTGTGGACAGCTGCTTTATATACGCAGGTCAAAACTCCAGCACTGCTAATTAATTACATTGTTTCGTAAAGTACCTTTTTCTTTACAATGTTTATTTTGGGCTCCTCCATACTGACAAATTATTCCAAAAGTGTCTTTATAGGTCAAATCACTTTACTTCTCCATCACTAAATGTAGATATCTAGAACTGGCATTCAGGTTGCGTTCAGCAGCTACAGTCAATCTGAAAAAAAAAATGTGTTCACCAGGTATCTGTGGATTAAGTCACACACTGGCCCAACAGTCAAGCAAGTAAACTGACTGCGTTAACCAAATACTACTCTGTAGGTATTTTGTCATATATCTGATAGAAAGCTGTAAGAAAGGAAATTGAATGGCATAATCATTTAAATCACTCTTACAAATGCATGCAATCTGTTGCAATACCTCATCCAGCCATGTATTTCCTGATTTAATATAAGGCAGCTTTCTGTTGCTTAGGAAATTATTGGAGACATAATTTAAAAATGAGAATACAGTGAAATCAACTGGAAGTTATAGGAAATGCCTGCTTAAGAGCACACAGTGACAAGTATCTCTAAAGCATGTGCTTAAACTTGATGGGTTTTCCAGCAGTGGGGGGGGGGGAAAGGCTACAGCCAAAGCTATTATTTTAGAAAGTTAAAAACTAAAAATTAACCATATCAATTATATAGTTTCTCTGGATCTTTGAGTCGTTTTGAAATAATGCGACACTTAAAACAGTAACTGTTCTCAAATAGAATCTGATAGTAGAGTTCGAAACAAAGGGACTGGGAGAGGAAAGGCAGAGAAAGAAATGCCAAGTCTAGTCCAAAGCTTTAGTTGCCAAGTTTTCTTAGAATGAATTTTACCAAGTTACAATTTCTTGTAAATAAATAATGGAAATATGAGAACCCTTTGCCTAGATGGCATTATTAGATGCTGCTGTGATGCTACTGTAATGTAATAAACTATTAAATTGTTGCAAAGTGATGTATCTGCCTTAAATTTTTATTTTGTGTGTCTTGAAAACCATAGTATTAAAGGTATTGATTGTATAAATGCTGGGCACGCTTGGCATGAAATAATCTGTTTTTATTTTTACACAATTGTAATATCACTATGCAAGTGTGTTTATTAAAAGGACACAAACTCCATTACTTGTATTGTGTATTTCTTTTGAAGCATCCTTTTGAAACTTATTTTAATTGCTTAGATATAAGTGTGATTAAATGTCTTTGGGACTTTGCTTTTCTCTTAGTGTAATCTTGGAGTACAGACAAATGGCCAATTTGAGATAATTACACATATCTCAAAAGCAAAAGAGATTTTTATTTTGCTATGCTTCTGCATAGCATATATAATAGGATAATAGGAATATTTTTATTTATAGTTTTTTCACAATTTTTTTCTAAAAATATAGAAAGAAACTTAGAAGCCATTTCAGTCCAAACAGGCTAATAGAAACCTCTACTAGCTCTTCATGTATGGGACCTTAGGGTTGAACAGAGTACTGCATTTGATAATCAAGTCAGTATTTTTATAAGTTGGTGAAAATAAAAATGTGGATCCAAATGTAACTAGCATAAGCACCATCTTTCCCAGATCCTTTCTCTGCAAAGTTATCCAACTAATATGTGTTGAATGTTTGTTTGCATGAGGCCAAGCAGAATGCTAGCTGCAGTAATACCTAAGTGAGAGTGAAGATATCCTAGCGTTACATTGTCGTGGGACAGGGCAGAAGCACACAGTTTAAGTCCAAGCACTGTGGCAGGGTATTTTGGTTGTTTGTTTGTTTTTTCCCCCTGCACATCAAGGAGAGCAGATGAGGAATACCTAGTTGCACCCTAGATTGGTGAGGCAGAGAATACTTGATGGCTGGAGGCAGCAGCTAGCAGACCCAGGAGATAAGTAGTAGTAAGCCGGATTCGGGCAGCTGAGGGGTTTACTCCACACAGTCGGTGCTGGGGTGGGCAGAAGCTTTCAGTATTGTGAGGATGGAACGTTTGTGAAGCCATCAGTGAAAGTAGAGGCTCAAGAAATAGTTGAGACCCAACGATTCTATAGCCTGCCTATGTTGGAATGACCTGGAAGCTCTGGAATTCTTCTGAGTCCTGGCTGGTGGTCTGAAGTTTAACCTGAGCAAGGGGATGTTTTCCAAGTTTCTCAGATGATTCTCGGATGCATTAGAGGTGGAAAAAATGTGTCAAAACTCTGAGGGAAAATTGGCAGATGTTAGGCACTGACGAAATGGGAGAGAAGGTAGAAGCGTCTTATTCCCAAATTTTATCTTGAGTGGCAGAGTGGGATAATAGAGTAGCCATGTCATGTGTGGGTCCAGAGTTGAGGGAAGAAGGTGAGGCTTTCCAGATATAATTGCCTAGCTACTTAGAAAGATGGAATCCTGATGTACAGTGTTTGCTATGCATCAGCTGGGAGTGGGCACCACCGCACACACTGGTAGCTTTTAGAACACCTCAGGTAGTGGAGGCTCCTTAGGGAGAGGGTTAGCTCAGGAGATATTCTCAGGCTAAGGGTTGGCAAGTACAAGGACCAGGACAACAGGCAGCAGGATGTGTGAGACTGGAGCGTGCTGAGGGCTACATTCAGAAAACAAGGACTCTGCCTGTGTCGGGGGGACCCATTAGATACTCACCTAGATCCACAAACAGAGTGACTCATTGTTTCATTTTTACAGATGGGAAAATTAAAACGAATTAAAGTCCCAGGAATGGCTTAGTGATCTGGCTTCTGAATTCGTGCTATGAACCTTAAATACTTGTGTGCTAATGCTACTACCATCTATATAATCATGAGGTCTAGCAGTACACCATACCAGTAAAAGAGGAAAAACACACAGAAGAAGCAAGGGAGGCATATAGCAGCAAGAGCCTATAGTGATAGCATCCAGAGGAAAAGGCTGCCCGTAATCAGTCTTATTGAGATATAATTCATATACCTCTTAAAAAGAGCCAGAGGCAGGTGGATCTCTGTGAGTTCGAGGCCAGCTTGGTCTACAAAGTGAGTCCAGAGCAGCCAAGGCTCTGTTAAACAGAGAAACTTTCAAAACCCAAAAATAAATGAATGGTTGGTTGGCTAGATGGATGGATGGATAGATGCATGGATGCATGGATGGATGGATAAGTTAATTACTTAATTTAAAAATGTACAATTCAGTGGGTTTTAGTATATTCACAATCATGCAGCCATATATTGCTATAATCAATTATAAAATATTTTCATCACCTCAAAAAAAAAACTAAATTGGCCCTCTCCTATCTCCCTGGAACCACACACATGCACACAACATACAACATACACAGTCCTTAGCCCTGGAAACTATTAATCCACTTTCTGTCTCCATATGTTTGCCTGTTCTGAACATTGCTGTATGTGTGGGGTCCTGTACTTGGCTTATTTCACATAATATCATTGATGTAGTAGTATGTATCAATGCGTTATTCCTTTCTATTGGCCAGGTTAATTTTTTGTTTGGCTATGCCATATTTTGTGTTCCTTTGGCAAACCCATGGTTTCCAGATAATGTAGTTATGTTCTTTTGTAACAGCCACACCGTTCCAAAGTGGCAGCACCATGCACTGGCCCCTCTCAGGGAAGGAGTCTCTTGCTCTGGTCCTTCCACCGTTTCCTGTTGTGTTGTGGCTTCTGGCCATGCCAGTGTGTGGAGCTGCACTTTTTAAAAACTATTTTATTTATATTTCTTATGCCTCTACTTCCCTTCTCCACCCCAATCCCTTTCAGTACCCCAACACCAGGTAGGAGCGAAAGAAGGTTAGTGGGAGATGGGGCAGAGTTCTCTTTGGCTACTTCCTGCTGTTTGGGTTGTTGGGTTCCTTGGGGCAAGTCCAATCTCCATTTCATGATACCTCCAACTTCTCCTCAAACTGCATCAGCAGCAGGAGCAGCAGGGAGAGCAGCAGCCTTTTCTCTCCTGGAGCCCCCTTTGTCTGTATGCGCTCTGGCCTTTATTCCCTCTCCAGAGTCCTCAGGTTTGAAATATCTGCAGCTGGCAAAGAGCCCCTCTCAGAGCCCCTCTCACAAGGCAAATAGTTTGCTGCTGCAGGCAATCGGAATCAGTCCCATATCCTATACCTAGGATCAAAAAAAAAAACATGTTTATATATCATAACTGAGTCTTTAAAGACAACCAAAACTTTCCACTACCAATGTGTGTGCTGATGTCTTATAATACGCATTTTCCTGAAGAGAGATGGTATGCAAAATCCCCTTTTAAGCGGGGGAAGAATCTCACTAAGTAGCCCTGGCTGGCTTGAACTCAGAGTCACCTGCCTCTGCTTCCCAGTTGCCAGGATTAAAGGTGACCACCACCCAGCTGCAGCATCTTTTCATGAATTCATTTGCCACATGCATATCTTCTTTGGTAAGGTGTTAAGTTATGTGGCCTGTTCTTTTTTCTTTTAATTTTTTTATATTAATTACAATTTATTCACTTTGTATCCCTCTTTAAGTCAGATATTTTTGTTTATTGTTGAGTTAGTTATATACATTGAGTCAACAATCCTGTGTCAGATGTAGGTTTTATAAGTATTTTCTCACATTCTATAACTTGTCTCTTTTTTCTCTTGAGCCTGTCTTTCATTAAAAAAAATTAATTTGGTGATGTCCAATTATGAATTTTTTTCATGGATTATGCCTTTTGTGTTATATTTTAAGTCATTCATTAACCCAAAATCATGTAGCTTTTCCCTCTTTGTGAGTTATGTTTTGTGGCTCACATTTGGTACTTGAGTATGGTGTGTTTTGACTTAATTCTGATGAGGAATAGATCTGTCTAGAGCAGCAGTTCTCAACCTGTGGGTCACAACCCCTTTGAGGGTGGAACAACCCTTTCACAGGAGTCACATATCAGATATCCTGCATATCAGATACTTATATTAAAATTTCATAACAGCAGCAAAGTCATAGTTATCAAGTAGTAACAAAAATAATTGTATGCTTGGGGGGCACCATAACGTGAGGAACTGAAGTAAAGGGTCACAGCGTTGGGGAGGTTGAGAGCCACTGATCTAGATTCTCCCATGTGTAGCGCTCACACATCACAGGGCCATCTGCTGAGATTATGCGCTCTATTATTACCTGTGCTCCTGAGGCAAACAAAGATCAATTGGCTGTTGTATGAGTCAACTTCTCGGTTTTTGTGGGGGCCGGTGGTCAGTGCATCTGTCTGTTCTCTTGCGCATCCCACACTGTCTTGGTTCTTGCCGTTCCGTGCTGAGTGTTTTTCCCTTTGCCATACTGTAGTGGCCTTTCTGGGTCTTTTGCCTCTCCACGTAAACGTCAGAATTAATTTCGAATCACTTTTCTTCATCTTAAACAAGAACAAGAAATTATGAGGTGTTCTTAGGAAAAAGACTTCACGCTATTGTCAAAAGGCAACAGTCACTCGGTGTCTCCAAGCAAGTGAGTAAGCAGAACTCCCTAGGGGTCCATGCCTTGTTCCATCACTGAGGATGGAAGCCACATTACTCTTTTGGCATTTAGGAAGCCCTAGTTCATGGCACGTCATATAGTAAGTTCTAGAAGTAATAGCTGACGTGTTGTGAGCATTTCTTAGGCAGCATACAGTGAACCAGGCATTTGGGGATGACGAATTAGAGCTCAAGTCCTTCCTGACTCTGTAATATGTTCCTGGCTACCCAGTCCGCTTTTTCTTAGCCAGGACCTGCTTTTTCTCCAATCTAGAAAAGCAGAACCAATCGATCCGAGGTGAAGATGAGGGTGATGGAAGGCACAGCTTCAGGTGAATCCAGGTTGGCCAGTTACATTTCAGGACCCTGGAGGAACCTGCCACCGGATCTGAGTGTCACCAGTGTTATCTGTCAGCCACTGTGAAACCAGAGTCAGGAGCTAAAGAACAGCTGAGTCCTAAACCCAGCAGGGGAGGGTGCTCTCCAGTTATGGAATCATGGGCACTGGAAATAGGAAGTGTGTGAGTATTCCATGGGGGACATGAGAGGTGTGTAGGTGACTCAGTGATTACAAGGAAGACTAGATTTATGAAAGCCCTCTGTCCACGGACAGTGCTGTTTGGTTGAGCACTGATGCAAAGTGCTGCAGCAAGTAGCTACAAGGTTCTAACTATGTGACGGGGTTAGAGGGTGTGTGAAGGGCCAATTATGCCACTAAGACACAAAAAAGGTAAAGAAAAGAAAAGGTCATGTTGGTTTTGTTTGCAGTGCCTGAAGATGTTTGACATTCCGAATATTTTTTTTCTAATTCCTTTTCCCCTCAGAAATCAGTTCAGGGTCAAACCAGATCAGGCCTGTAGTCTACATCTGGCATCCAGTGAGTGTGGTGTAGTCCCCGCTGCGCTCTGCCTTTCCTTCCCGGGAAAGACACCTGGGAGCTCTGAGGTGCCGCTCAGAGCCCAGCTACAGAACGCCATCCTCTGTTCAACAGGCTTCAACGTTACGTTAGCCAGAGACAGGTCACATATTGGTAGAGTCGAAATTTCTGGACTGGGAGCTAGGACGGAGCTACCCCAAGCACCAGGTTCAGCAGAGACCCCATCAAAGCAAGTGGAGTGAGAAGAAGGACAACACCCAACATCAGCCTCAGACCTCCAGACGTCCTCATGTACACACATGTGCACCTGCATTTGTGAACGTGCATTCACATACCACGCATATAAGCACACAAAGAAAAAGAGTTCTCTGTTGCCTTATAATCTTTCACAGAAGATTAGGAAATAAAACTAAATCTGATAAATGTGTCAACAGGGCTGCTTCAGGGACATTCTGGAATACTGCTATTATGTGGTAATCTTTTTACAGTTCTGAAACATTTCAATACAGTTGCATCTAAATATGCAACTTCAGGCTGGATGTAAAACTTGGTAGACATCAGAAAGATACAGGAGCCCAAGTTGGTGGAGTACATGGCACATGAATTTAATCACAGCACTTGGGAGTTAAGGCAGAATGATCAGAGTTTGAGGTCAGCCTGAACAATACACCTAGCCTATGTCTCCCGCCCCCCCTAAAAAAAAACCTTTTAAAGGGTATACTTTAGCTGTAGATCACTTGCCTAGAGTATGCGTGAAGCTGTAGGTTTGATTCCCATCAGCACCAGCAAATAAATAAAAATTGGTTAAAGAATTATTTAACTTTTCAAAAAATATTTACCCATTACTTTAAGGTGAAAACATACCACTTGAAACATTGCTTTTCCTTAATAAATGTTTATTAAGTAGGTACAAAAATACTGTTTTCTATGACAGCAGTTTTCTAGAGCTCTGACCAGACTTGGCTGTACGTGAGGCAGCCTGCAGAGCGTCACACAGTTAAGTTTTCTGGGTTTTCTGTTGGAAGCTAGCCTCTTCATAGAGCTTCCACACAGCGCACCAGCCATTCTGCAATACTCATTCTGCAATGCTTTGCAAGGCACTCGCAAAGCAGAACGCACAGAGGACGGCATTGTTCGGTGGCCTTGCTCTCCTCAGAACCGGCAAGGCCTTTCTGGTACTCATGACCTAATCTGAACAAACACAGCCTGTCTCAGCCAGCACAGGCTATCCTTTGTCCTCCGCCTTGTGGGAGCTTCCCAGGTCTCTATCTCCTTCCTAAGAATCCCTCTTTTTGCTTCTTGTTTGCCCGGGGATTCAGAACAGAAGTTCACAGCCATCACAGTGGGACAGAGTTTTCATTAGCTGTGACTGCTGTCTGCACATCTTCCCACACTGTGAGGGCCTTGTAGTTCAGCTCACTCCAAATACCTGTCTCAGAACTTTGATCTGCCATTCTTCTCTGTCCATTCTTCCTGTCCATCAGTACCTACGAGGAAATTTCCATCACTTTTTGTGGTCTGTAGGTCAGGGCCCATCTCCTATCATATTTTACCAATCCTTGAAAACCTTCTAGGGGTGCCAGGCAACGCAGATATAGCAGATTATAAAACAGACAAAAATACTGCCCTTTGGCAGTTGACAGCGAAAATGAACTGTATCCCAGGAAAATGAAGTAGGGAGGGAAGAGAGGGTGCTGGGTGGGGGTGAAAGGATTTCGTTTTGAACCGTACACTCAAAGATGTCTCCAAATTGATACTGTAGGAGCAAAGACTTGAAGGGCGTGGGGGATATATGGGGAAAGGACCATTCTAGGAGGAGGAGACAGCACACCTTAGGACCCGCCATAGGAGTGTCTCTGTGATGCTCAAGGAACAGGACAGTGACCAGTGACCTGGAACAGAGGGGACAGCAAGAAGGGGAGATGAGAACAGGACGGTCAAGGAGATGGAACAGGAGCTGAGTTTTGGGGGGTTGTTTTTATAGCTTTGTCTTTTGTGTGGTGCAAGACAACCCCTTTCGAGGGTTTTAATAAAAGGAGAGTCATGATCTGATGTGTTTCAGCAGGATCACCCTGTTAGATCACAGTGAAGGGACCAGAAAGAAGCAAGGAGGTCCACTAGGAACGTGCTCAGTGATCCAAGCGAAGGAATGGACTATAGTGGCTTGGGTCTGGATGGTAATAGGTGTGCTACAAACTGATCAGATTATGAGTGTGTTTTAGCATTAGAGCCAGTGAGTGGACTGAGTATGGAGGATAAGAAGGTCCATATCTAAAGATCTTAGCATGAGCTGGGGAGAAATGGTGCTGGTAGTGAGTTAGAAGGTGATGAAGGAGGAGCCAGTTAGGCAGCATGGTAAGGAGGTGGCGTTTAGTGCTCTCTTGATGAGGGAGATCCTGCATAGGCAAGAGAATATATAGTCACATGCAGAATATAAATGTGGGAGTGGTCCAACACATCCTTAACCAGATCACTGAGTCCACAGAGAAGAGTCCCAAAGCCAGAAACAGGACACTCACCATGAGGAGTCTGAATGGCTGCAGAGGATGAGGAAGGGAAACCTAGAAAGGTGGGGCAAGGAGGTAGGACAATATTACGAGAGAAGCTGACCTAGAGGAATGAGGGGCAGGGTGGGACTTGGGATGGGACTCTTGCCTGGCCCTGGGCAGATCTACAGAACCTGAAAGAGGGATCCTAAGAGTTCGTGGTGGGTCAGGTAAAATGAGTTCCTGCTACTAATGGAATAACCATGGGGAGACATCAGGAAGCTGCCTTTCTTTCAGCCAAAAATATTTGGGGCCAGCAAGGTGTCTGCAGGTAAAGGCATACACACCAGAATCCTGAAAACATGAGTCCAAAGAAAGGAGAAAAACCAAATCCACAGAGTTGTCCTCTGTCCTCCACACTTGCACCATGGCATGCGTGCTCACGCACAAACATCACACACACAAACATCACACACACACACATAAACACAGTTACAGTAAAAACATTTGAAGGGCTGGCGAGATGACTCGGTGATGAAGCAGTTAGTGCCTCACAAGCTGGATGACCTGAGTTCAGTCCCTGGAGCCCACATACAGGTAGGAGGAGAGCACCGGCTCCACAGAGCTGCCCTCTGCCTACAGACAATGGTGCACACACCAAACAGAAGGATAATAAATAAAAGGTTTTCATTTGTTTTTTTTTTAATTGTGTGTGGGGTGTGTGTGTATGTATGTGTGTGTGTGTGTGCAGGTGACTGTGCAGACCAGAGGGAAAGGGCTGGCTCCCCTGGAGTTACAGGCAGCTCTGCACAGCCTGATGTGACCACTGGGAACCCAACTCAGATCCTCTGCAAGAGCAGCCAGGGCCCGTGGTCCCTGAGCCATCTCTCCGGCCTCATAAATATTTTAAAGAGAAACACTCGAAAGTAGTGTTAAATGTATATGTTTCCTGTTATGTTCAGTAAATGTTTTCCCATGGACACTGGCATTTGTTGAAATGTGTATTCTCTTATATGTGTTCACATGTCACTTATTACAGCTTATTAACTGTTCAAAATGCTCATATTGATAATTTTCATTTAAAAGTATCAGCTTTTCCACTGACATTATTGTTGCCTTTCTTTTTTCTTTTTCCTTTTTCTTCTTTTGCAAGGATGCATATTTATTTTCAGAAAAATTCTACCTTTTATGTTATACTTTGAGGCTTTTTGTGCATTACAGATAAGCTCAATATTGTCATATCTCCCAGGTGATGGCTGGCAGTGTCTCATGCAGATCCTTTGGGAGGTGCTTTATTTTATTTTGTTGATTCATCTGGTTGATTCTAGTTTTCCATGATAAAAGTTTTGCAGTTTCACACAAGCCTGAAATTCACTATATAGTCCAGGCTGACTTCCAATCCATCTCAGTGCCCCATCTTAGTCTTCGGAATGCTGTATTACAGCCAGAGCTGCCACACCCAGCCTGGTGATGACTCTGTAGATACGACATTAGTGATGCAATCCGTAAGAGAGAGAGAGCTATTGTGATCTCACCGCTGCCTTCCTTTTATCCTGCCTGTCTCAAGCACTGTGCAGGGTGTGGCCTTGTCACTGTCACTCTGCCCCGTGCAGTGCATGTCGGCCTTGTCATAAGTTTGTGTTTTCTGTCTTCTTTCTGAGCCTGTCTTTACATCTCACACTTAATAATTCTTAGATGTATTTAATTTGGTATTTTATCCATTATGTATTATATCCATGACAATACTTACTGTTTGCCTTTGCTTTTTTAAAACCTATGCGTTTTTTGTATATTGTGTGTAGTGTATGTGTGTGTTGATGTGTGTGTACATGTGGGTGTACATGTACGCTGGTAGCACACTGGTGTGGAAGAGAGATCAAAGTCAGGTGTCTTCTGTTGCTCACCACGTTATTTTTTGAGATACGTGCTCCCACTGTGTGTGTGTGTGTGTGTGACTTTTGTACTTTGAGCTCCTCTTTAGTAGGACTTGGTTTCCCAGTGGTGAGACTGATCCTCCTAACACGTCATACACTTTCTTTGGCTGAGCACCCCCTGAATTACCACAAGCCAGGAGACAATTTTTGTGTTTAATCAAATTCAAGTTTTGGTGATGCTTAAGCCCAGCATCTCCATTCTTCCCCAACAGGGACAAAGCTGTTTCTTAGCCCCTTATTCTGGTAGAAGGACTTATACCCTGTCATCTCTAATCCCCTGCCAGACCCAGGCAGAAGCCAGCTACATCGAGAGCACAGAGAGAGCAGCCTACAGGCTCTGCCTCTGTGCAAAGGTCAAGGTGAAAGTGCACCTGGGAGCAAACGGCCCAGGACCAACTCTCAGTTCTCACCTCTTAACAAATGTGGCTAGTCCCTGGGCTCAGAGCACTGTGCCCAGTCGGATATTTAGACCTGTGTTAGACACAGACCAGGGGGCATACTCGCCTTATGGACTAAGGACAAAATGAGCTAGTTTATATGGCATATTAAAATACAGTGTCAGGGGCCGGAAGCAGGGGACCACGGCAAAACAAATGCTACCACTGCCCATAGTGGCCACTGACTATGGACACAAACCAATAACAAGGAGCCACAGAGAAACAAGTCCAGGTATCAGTGGGACAAAAGATGGGAAAGGATTTTCCCCATAATAGTGCCCCTCGAGCCTCACTTTGAAGGATTCTCTGTGGGAACCAGACTGTGAAGGAGGAAGGAAAGGCAGAACTCTGCAGAGCTGCAGGAAGACTGTGTGCCACATTGTAAGGACTGAGCCCCAGACAGGAGGTGGGGGCAGGGTGGGGAGATGGCAGACCAGTCAATGTAGAAGCTAGGAAGCAGCCTGGGGCTGGACCATGGAGACCCTGGAGCCATGCTACTGAGTTAGAACTTCATTCTGTAGTTAGTGGGAGCCATTTAACATTGTGTGAGGAAAGGAACACTAATATATGTGTGTGTGTGTACACACACTGGTTGGCTAGAACTGTTCAACAGAAATAAGGGAGTAGCTGGAGAAGCCCCATATTCAAATTTTTCTAGCAGTCATATTTTTAAGTAAAAATACACAAAATTCCAGTAGTATTTAATCAGTGTATCCAAAATATCATTCCGATATACAGTAAGTTTGGTTGATTAGCTGGCTGGTTGGTTGGTTAGCTGGGTTGTTTTTGAGAGTCTTACTGTGTAGCCCAGGCTGGCCTCTCAACTCCAGATCCACCTGCCTCTGTCTTCTGAGTGTTAGAATCTCAGAGGAATTCCACCAGCATCTGGCCAATATACTACTGATGCAATATTTTAAATTTCATATTTAAATATGTCTTCAAAATCCAGTGTGTGGTTTACATCTGCAGCACCTCTTTATTGGACAGGCTACATTGGGTGGGTTCAGGCACATGCCTCGTCATTGAGTGTCGGGACAGGGCTCCTCAGAATCAAATAGGCTGATCACACTGTGGGCCACGAAGAGCAAGAATAAAGCTACCCCCACTGTGGCCCAGATTCCTGTGACCTTACAGGACAGGAATGCTATATCCTATTTTGGCCCTTGCCGGTTCAGGAGAAGCAGAGAGCTTGGCAGCAGACAGAGGGAGACATTCAGAAAAGAGGTACCCGGAAGAGGAGTGTCGCAAAGGCAGAGAAGGCACACAGCAAGACTCTGAAGGGGCAGCATTTCCGAGGTATCAGTGCAGGGGCAGGTGGAGGAGGCTGTGAGCTAGAAGAGGGCACTGAACCCAGCAATATTGGGCTCCTTCCTGGCCCCCTGATGGTGTTGTAAGCACAGCTAAGGAAAGGAAAGGGAGTCACAAGTGTAGAGCTTCCGGTGACTTTGGCAATGACGTGAAGAGGAGAGCTGCTGGAGAGGGAATGGGGCTGAAGGAAATGTGCCGGTGTGCTTGTCTTTACTAATGAGCAGGAAGAACCTCTAACTCTTTATGGCTAGAAATGAAGCTGTGAAGACTGAATATGGGGTGGGGCGCATCATGCAAGAGAAGACCAGTTAAGAAGGCCGGCCCTAGAGAGAAATAGGACTTCTGGTACCCTGACCAGAAAAGAAATATGGAATGAGAGAGTGAAAGGCAGAAAGTTTAGGGGAGACTGGCCCCCTGAACACCGGAAGTGAATGGTCAGAAACTGAACCGAGAATAGAATTTTAAGGGCCATTGGAACGAAATGCAGGGAGTCAGCCTGGTGTGGTGATGAGGCAGCCCCGCCCCCATCCTTACGAAGCATACGCCATGTACATGTCAGTGTACATGGATGCTACTTGAGGCTCTTGCTGAGGCTCTAAGCTGTTCTTCGAGATAGGCCGGTGTTGGTGCATTTTAAGGGAAATCACTGAAAGTGTGATACCGGCACAGTGGTACAAATGCCGTGTTATACAAAATGTGTCCAGGCCAGGGCTGGGGCTGGGGCCCAGTGGTAGAGCGCTTGCCTAGTGCGTACAGCCTTCTGCATTTGAGCCCCAGCACCACAGACTCAAGCAGACTCATTTTAATGATTATGTATCCACATTAATGACTTACAAAAACCCACAAGTACACTTAACTCTAAACATGAGTAAACATAAAGAAAAGTAATAAGGGCTGGTGAGGCAGCTCAGCTGGTCAAGGTGGCTGCCAAACCAAGCCTGGCAACCTGAGCTCAGTGTCCAGAACCCACATGGTGGAAGGAAGAACCAACTCCTGAACACTGTCCTCTGACGTCCACTCTCATACTGTGGTACATGCATACACAGACACGCAATAAATACAACCACAATGTAAGTAAAGATCATTTAAAGCCAGAGGTGGCAGTGCACGCCTTTAATCCCAGCACTCCGGAGGCAGAGGCAGGAGGAGCTCTGTGAGTTCAAGCCCAGCCTGGCCCACAGTGTGAGTTCCAGGGACAGCCAGGACTACACAGAGAAACCCTGTATCAATAAAACAAGGAAAGAAAAATAAAAAGAAAGAGAGAGAGAGAAGGAAGAAAGAAAAGAGAGAGAGAAAGAGAAGGAAGAAAGGAAGGGAGAAAGAAAGGAGAAAAAATTTAAAGAAAAGTACTACACAATAGTAGAGATGGAATGCAGATATTTCAAAAATCCCAAACAAGGAAGATGAATGACTTGAGTTATAAAACACCACAGGGCCTGGGATGGCTCAGTGGTTAAGAACACTCCCATGGTGGCTCACAGCCAGCTGTAATCCAGCTCTAGGGGATCTGAGGCCTTCTTCTCATTTTGTGAGTTCCGGGCACTCACCCGGTACACAGACATACATGCAGACAAAACACCCATACACAGAAAATTCGACTGTTTTAAAGTAACAGGTGCAGTAACCTCATCAAAGGTCCCGATTACTTCCGGCAGTCACTTGGCTATAACCAGTGTCTCTGATGAGTAGCACTGTTCATGAGCTGTTAGTCACACTTGTCCTCCATGCTAGACACAGTCCAGTCACGCCAGCATCCAACCAGTCTGCACTCTGTCCATTTTGCTTGCAGTTCTCCTTGGCAGACAGAACAAAATTCAGTGCCCCAAAGTTGGCAGTTTGAGTATGACAGTAGCACTGTGGTTTCTGATGGCTATCACCCCATGTCCCCCACTAAATTCAGCAATTTTTAAAATAAATCTGTCATCCCTGCCTGCAGAATTAGAAAAATACTATCCTCATTAAACTGAATATTAGCCCAAATCTGTACAACACACAAACACCCGTACATGTACACTATTGGTTTCTTTCTTTCTTTTTCTTTCTTTCTTTCTTTCTTTCTTTCTTTCTTTCTTTCTTTCTTTCTTTCTTTCTTTCTTTCTTTTTTCTTTTTTGAGACAGGGTTTCTCTGTATAATCTTGGCTGTCCTGGAATTCACTCTGTAGACCAGGCTGGCCTCAAACTCACAGAGACCCACCGGTCTCGCCACCACACCCAACCCACAAATATTTTTTTTTACATTATAAGAGCATGGGAACCACAGCTCAGAGGGAGAGTGCCGGCCTAGCATGCACGAGGTCATAGCTCAGCCTCTAGTCCTGCAGTGGAAAGAGGTCAGAAAAGGTGAAAGCAGTCTGAGTGTTCGCCTCATGGGCACTACCCTCCTGGGCCCCCCCCCCCCAGCCAGGAGGAAGAAGGAGTGGGATCCCTGTGTGTTCTCCCTCTGGCCAGTGCTCTCTTTTCCAGTTGCTTTGGGCTCCCTGCGGGGACCTCTGCATCCTCCACCACTGTCTTCATACCCAAACCTGTGCTAGGGACAGCTCTCTGCTGCCTCAGGTGAGGGGACTCCACGCTTCATTGTCTTCTTCTAGCTTAGCTTTAAAAATACAAAACAAAACAAACAAAAGTGCGTGCGTGTGTGTAGATCAGAGGATGACTTGTGGGAATCAGTTTTCTCCTATCATGAGTTCAAGAGCTCAAACTCAGGGCATCAAGCTTGTCAGCAAGCGCCCGCTTTACACCCCCCCCCATGATTTTTTTCAATTTTCACTTATTTACTATAAGCTTACAAAGAATAATTTTCATCATGGCTTGAAATACTTTGCCTGCTGCTCCACGTGGCAGCTTCCTGGATACCATTTAGACGGAAAGGGAAATTTCTTAAATCAGTTCAATTTAGTAGCATTTATTTCAGCAAATAAACACAAACTAAAAACGATTCCTGAATAGCAGTTACCGGAACTACTGAGAATTTAGCTAGCAATGTTATCCAATAACATTTGCCTAAAAACAGAAATGAGGTCTACAAAAAACAGCTACAGTGGTCATTTGGTTACACCTTAATTGGTGATGGGGCTGGAAGGATGGCTCAGTGGTTAAGACAGTGCATTCTTACAGAGGACCTGAGTGCGAATCCCAGCAGTTCACAACTGTGACTAAAGTTCCCCCTGGAACTTTACATCTCTGTGACCTCATTGAGTTCATACACATAAATAATAAAAAATATATATTTAAACGATAATAATCGTAAGTTAATTGACCACAGGGCCTCCTGCAACCAGCGAGGAGCCAGTTAGTGTAATTAAGTTCAACATTAGTTTGACCTGTTAGCTGCCCCCATCCAATCACACATCCTCCTACAAATCTGGTTTTGCGATAGCTGCCTGTTTCTGCTTTTTGCCTAAGGAAGGGCTACCTGAGGGGGCAGTTCCCAGGACTGCTGCACCTAGGCAACCCTCCGGCTGTGATATCAGTCTCTGGTGTGCCTGTGAACACAGTACCTGTGATGCAGTACCTGTGAGCTGCTTGTGACTCCTCTGAGTGGCTATGTCTGCATCCTGTGGTGGGTCCAATCTTGCAGGCTTTCTTTCAGTGGGCTTATTGGGTCTTGATGGGTCCTTAGAACTTTCCTTGGAAAACCCTAGAGACAGGTCTCAGGCCTTTCTGTTGTTGTCGTTTTCTTAACAGTAATTCAAAGTAAATTTGGGCATTTTGTATCATATAAGCACCTGCCAGCACTGCATGAATGGCAGACCATACTTCTTTTGTAAATGTCGGGCCAAAATTGATGACCCGGCAATGGTTCATGAGCTGTGGTTTGGAAAACATCGGTCTCAAATACTGATTTTTTTTTTTTATCCATTTCAAGAATTTTCAAAAGCTATGAGATGCTGAAATTGTGGTCTGTTTGAGCCATTTCTAGAATCCCGAATTCTCCCGTTGTTGCTCAGCAAACAGGAGCATGCTCTACCTCCACAGCTGTGGTAAAATTGACCTGTGGGGCCACTGAGCAGTGTCTCCCGCCAGCTCCCTGCAAACCTGTGACATTCCTTTGGCGGCCCGGCACTTCTGCTGAGAAATGTCCGTTTTCTGTGAGGTGACTAAAGCGGTGCTTTGAGTTCTGTGACTCTCTCTCGGCAGGGTGTGCCGATCTCCAAGCCCTGGACACAATGCAGCCCATGGAGAGGAAGAGACAGGGCTACATTCACGAGCTCATCCAGACGGAAGAGCGCTACGTGGACGACCTGCAGCTGGTCGTTGAGGTGAGGGCTGTTGCTGGCTCCAACAGGAGACGGAGGTTGGCCGTCTCTGCCACTCTTACTTTGAAGCACTGTGAGCCATCTTTCTTTTTGCAGGGCCGGGTGTGAAGCCCGGGGCCTTTCACATGCCACACACCTGTTTTACCATTGAGCTGTGTCCCCTGTCAGGGCACCACTTCCATGTGACCCCCAGGCAGCGGACGGGACTGCCTGTAGCTGAAAGTTGCCTCTGCTTGCTGATAAGGCAGAAGACTAAAGGTCCTGATGCAGGCATGGGCTCTTCCCCAGCTGAGCCCGCTCAGTGTAGAGCAGGGAGAAGGACACCGGGGAATGTCCTAGGTGGATGTTTGAAGGAGAAGGGCATGGAGAGGGTATGAAGGCCTCCATGGGCTTGGTCCAGTTCTTGCCTAACTGTATTTACAATGCCATTTGGAAACCTGTCGTTTCCCTTGGCTTTGATACCTCTAGCTAATGTTTATGTCAGCTTAGGAAACCAAACAGGAGCAACTTGTAAAAGTTTCCCAAGTGGTGTATTTGCTGTCTGTACCGGTACACATGGCCAGTGGCATCCAAAATGATGACGGGGCGCTCTTGAGAGGCACACTTGGCAGTGGCTTGCGTCTGAAAGCACAAGAGGCGACTCTGCTTCTACACTGCTTCTGTTTCCATGTTTCAGTTGCCAGGAAATGTACCAAGGTGCATTCCCTGCTGTGACCTGGCAAGCAGAGTGGAAGAGGGCTGCATCTGTCTGCATCTGCCCCAGCAGGGCCTGCCCTGAGCCATCTGCAGCACTTCTTACACACATTCACTCCTGCACTGGGAATGCCTGTCTTCCTCACACTATGAGCAATATATATATATATATATTTCACTTTTTGCTTATTTGTTTTTGGTTGGTTGGTTGGTTTTGAGACAGAGTCTCATGTAGCCCAAGCTGACCTTGAACTTGTTATAAAACTAAAGATGACCTTAAACAGCTGATCCTCCTGCCTCTGTCTTCCAAGCACTGGGGTTACAGGCATGTGCCATCATACCCAGTTTCTGTGGTGTTGGGGACTGAACCTCAGACTTCATGCCTGCTGGGCAGGCATCCTACCAACTGAGCTAAATCCTTCACCCTGTCTGTCTGTTCTTCATTCTTCATCCCCAAACTTAGCCTGGCCCTGGTCAGCTTTTGAATAAGCATTGAATGGATTAGATGCATTTATCTGTATTTCCCTATACCAGTACAGATGGCCTAGAAGAAAGCCCATGATCCCAACCAACTTCAGTGCTGCTGCCAGTCACAGTCCAGGGGGACTGCAAATGTCTGTGGAGTCCCAAGTACTCACCCAGAATATAAGCAGACATGGGGTGCTTGCCTATTCCAGCTAGGCACCTCAGGAATGTCCATTCAGCCCTCCTTACCCAGTGTTCTAAGGAGTTGTCAGAGATTCAGGGTGGAAGCACCATGCTAAAATGACTTTCTCGTGGATGTTTCTAAAGACTACCATCTTTTTCCCTCTGCCTTCCTCACTGAGCCTGCTCATGAGGCTTCTGCATAGATAAACAACCCAGCAGAATAAAGAACAGAGGCCTTTCCTACCCTTCAGAGGCAGCCCCGGAGCAGAGGACCATGTTTGTAGGGTTGTTGTAGGTGTCCTCCGTGTTGTGTGGAGCTGGGACATCGCCACAGTTTATAGCATTTCTGGCTGACAGCTGTGGCTCACATTAACACGCAAACATTCCATGAGGTTCTATGGCAGAGACCACAGGTAGCCAAGGAGTTCCTATCTTCGTTTTGCACAGTCATCCTGCTAGAGAAAGACCAAAAGAGGAACAGTAAGGATCAGAGCCCAGAGAATAGGTCCAGCCCCAACCAGGAAAGGCTCCCCCCCCCCATTACGGTTACGCTCAGACCACCATGAGTCTGCTCTGCCAGGAGGAGAAGGAAGTGTGGATATATAGAGGGGCTAGGGACCTACGAGTTATGCTGAAGTGTCAGGGACCTTCAGTGTAGGGGCCTGTGGTGAGATCTGAGGGGACAGATCTCAAGGCCTCTGAACCTCAGGGGGACTGCATCTCATCACCTGGCTAGCATAAGCTTGTGCCTGGTTTAAAACAGGTCCCTGTGTTATATGGACCTTGGGCAAATCTGTGAGCTGCAATTCCTTCGTAAGCCAATGTGCGACACCAGTAGCTGAGTCACTTCACCTGTGCGATCCATGCAGTTAAGCGGGAACCCCTTATACACGTGTGTGCATGTGGAATTCAGGTGGAGAGTATTTCTGCTGGGCACAGCCGCTCAGGGTCGTTATGGGATGGCAGAAGACAGCACTGTTTTCTTGCCTGGCAAACTCAGAGGGTCCCAAGAACTCCAAAACGATCAGCTCCGTAGCAGTCACTCTCCGTCTGTTCAGTGGGTTCCACTGTGCAGGGTACCCAGTGCTGCTTGGTCCCCAAGGCAAGCCTCGGAGGGAGGTTAGGAGATTCGGCCCTAAAAAACCAGCCTTAAGAGGATTCTAACTAGGAAAAGTAGGGAAGATGTGCAGTTTCAAATATAATAGTGAGCCAGCCTGGCTCAGCCGGTCAAAGCATTTGTGCTTGAGTTCAGTCCCTGGAGTCCACATGGCAAAACCCCATGTGGTAGCAGATATCTGTAATATCCTTTGGCAAGATGGGTGGCAGAGACAGGAGAATAGCTCAGCAGCATGTAGGCAGGTGCACTGCTCAGTGATACCCTGTCACCTCGAAAACGTGGAAGGAGCGAACCCACCCACAAAAGCTGACCTCTACACTGTGGCATACACGCCCCTCCATCTCCATCTTCGTTCCTGCCTCCTCTCCCTCCTATGCACACATGGGCAGTAATGACAAGTAGCCCTTTAAAAATCTCCCAGCCGTAAACCTGCCGCTTTTAAGTGCCACTGTCTTGCTGTTTGAGTGCATGGAGGCACATGTGGCTGAGTACCCACACTCAGGCTAAGCTAGATCTATGTTTTGAACTCAGGTTTTCCAGAAACGGATGGCAGAGTCGGGCTCCCTCACTGAAGCAGAAATGGCCTTGATCTTTGTGAACTGGAAGGAGCTCATCATGTCCAACACGAAGCTGTTGAAGTGAGTTGTGGTCGTCACCCCGGAGCCCTTTGGGGCCGCCCAGCAAGGGAACTTTCAAGTCTGTTCTGCTCCTGTAGGCCTTGCATACCACTAGCCTTTGCTGAGATGCCCCCTAACTTAAATGCGTAATTGTTGAGAAAAGTCAATATCATGCGAAACTACTTTGATTGAACAAGGAAAGCTGCAGTGTACTATCCCAAGCTAGTACAGCACAGGGCTCAGCAGGAGGGGAGGGATAGGCAGGAGAGGGCTGTAGACACAGCCAAATGACTGCACAGGGCTCGTGTGCTGTTCCTGCCCTAGGGAGCTCTCTGTCCTGATACCGTGTTGCAGGCCAGCTGGCCGGTTTAACCCTGCCCTGCCAGGGCCACAGCCACCATGAAGACACCAGTCCTTTCCAACCCCTGGCCACTGTGGTTCCCTTCTTGGAAATTTCTTTCTCTTGGATTTAAATGAGGAAAAACAGATTCAACCTTTCAAAAGAAACTTTGTCAAGAAACTGAGGTGAATCGAAGACTCTCCTAAAGGCCTAGGAAGCACCCTGATGTGTAGACCTCGTTGCCTTTCTCTTCTTTGCTAATGTTTCCACCATTAGCCAGCAGAGCTTTAGGCCACACTTCTGCCCCTTCCTACCAGCCATTTTTTCCCAGGGTCCAACGTTCCTAGGTCATGTGCTGGGTGCCATTGCTATTGATCTCCGTAGCTTTCCCCTTTAATTGCCAAGGAAGGACATTTGTGGAGAACGGAGTGACCGTCAGTTCCTTGCAGGGCCTTGCGAGTGCGGAAGAAAACCGGGGGTGAGAAGATGCCAGTTCAGATGATTGGGGACATCCTGGCGGCCGAGCTGTCCCACATGCAGGCCTACATCCGGTTCTGCAGCTGTCAGCTGAACGGGGCTACCCTGCTACAGCAGAAGACAGATGAGGACACGGACTTCAAGGAATTTTTAAAGGTATGCCCAGCCTGCGACATCCTCATTATGGAGGGAGAAAATGTGGCTCAACGTAATCTCATGTGGGGTTACGTGGAGACTGAGGCAGGCGCCTTCGGAACATCTAATGCGAAGTGTAATGAGAGAACTCCAGAGGATGACTGGTTACAGATGCTGAGCCTCAATTGTTTGAACCTGGGGCAGCAGCTACACTGAGAGAAAATGGAGGGGAAAGATGTGCTGAAGACGGAGGCCATTGAGTTGGGGATGGGGTGGGATGGCCAGGGGTGAGCAGTTCTAGAAGGAAAGGAAGAACGAACTGCACAACACATGAGAAAGCTAAGCAGGGTGGGGCTGGGCCCATGAGCTGAGAGATTCCAGATCCTGTCATTATGTCTGAAATCTGGATGGTGGCCAGTGTTTCTGTTTTCTCACAGGCTTCTCTGTTTTGCAGAAGTTGGCATCAGACCCACGATGCAAGGGCATGCCCCTGTCCAGCTTCCTGCTGAAGCCTATGCAGAGGATCACTCGCTACCCCCTGCTCATCAGAAGTGTGAGTCCCCGGATGGTGTGATCCAGGAAAAGGACCCACCTGGCTGGCCAGAGCCAGACAGCCATCGATCCCTCTGTCTCCCAGGCTCCTGTGTGTAAAGGCTGATGTCTTGAAGTGGGCAAATAAAAGCAGGATCTGATGGCATCCCCCTCCACAGGAATTGCCCTAGCATCCCATGGTCAATGCGTCAGTGTGTTTGTGGGGCAGGAGAGTAAAGGCGTCTAGCTGAGGAGCCATCATCAACCCAGAGAGAATATGGATTCACCATTAGCAGAACCATGGGCTCCAACCTCCCTTTTAAAGAGAATATAGGTTTTAATAAGCAACATAGTGAATTTTCTGCCCGCTTGGACTTCAGGGACCCTGGCTTTTAAAGCCAAAACCATGCAAACAAAAAGCATGACTTAAGTTACAGGGGAGATCTGTGAAGGCACCTCTGGGCCTGTTATCAAGACTCAGTCAGACCCCTAGCCTTCTGTTACCCCTCGTTTGTGTAGGTAGCAGCCCCTGTTCACACAAGGACGGTGGGACTCTGTGCTTCCCGGGGCAGACGCCATTACCTTTCTTCTCACTGGGGTTTCACCTAAGGCCACAGCAACGGAGCAGGGCTCCCGGAGTCTATGGACTGCTGGGGGGCAGGCTAAGGGTGTGACCTACATGACCCTGCCACTGTCTTCCACTCCAGATCCTGGAGAACACTCCGCAGAGTCACGTGGACCACTCCTCCCTGAAACTGGCCCTGGAACGAGCCGAGGAGCTGTGCTCTCAGGTGAACGAGGGAGTTCGCGAGAAGGAGAATTCAGACCGGCTGGAGTGGATCCAGACGCATGTGCAGTGTGAAGGGCTGGCTGAGGTGAGCTGCAAGCCGATCTGGCTGTACCGCCCTCCCCTAGCCTAGACAGGCCACGGTCCACTGACCGTTCAGGCTCACCGTTCAGGTCTGGAGGACACTCCTTGGGTTGCCTCATTGAGGGTTTTGTTGTGAGTAGAAATCAGTAGACTCAACTATTGATTTTCCACAGGGTCAGTGGGCGTTATAAAAAGTGAGAAATAGGAAGGTTTCTGTTTGTGTTTGTTCTGGAAAGGTGATTCTGTGTTACTACGTAGAAAATGTTACCACAGCACCCTCAAGTGCTGGGCACTGGCCTTTCACAGGCAGTGGGATCATTTGTGTTCACTTACAAAGTGCATTTTCTCCTCTTTAAGCAACTTATTTTCAACTCCCTCACCAACTGCCTGGGTCCCCGGAAGCTCCTGCACAGCGGGAAGTTATATAAGACCAAGAGCAATAAGGAGCTGCATGGGTTCCTCTTCAACGACTTCCTGCTGCTCACCTACATGGTCAGGCAGTTTGCGGCTTCCTCCGGCTCTGAGAAGCTCTTCAGCTCCAAGTCCAGCGCTCAGTTCAAAATGTATAAAACGGTGAGTCCCACCACCTGCTGCAGATGGGACCTCCACCTGAGCACACCCTCCCACCTGGTCCTGCCCTGTTCCCAGGGCCTCCTTCCCTGCTTCAGGTGGCTTGTGGTATCCTTTGCCACTTCCTAAGGGAAGGAGGCCCGCACGCCGGAGCTCAGCTGCCTACTACTGTGACAGCAGGAGCCAGCCCCAGAGTGTGGCTTCCTCCTGGCAAATACAACTTCATGCCACAGCCAGCATCCATGTCTCTGTGACCGGAAACACCAAGCCAGGTGTCAGTGTGCAGACAGCCTGTCACATCAGCAGCACAGACACTTGTCCCCAGATCCGTGACACTCACTCAGTCCTGGGCATTTACTTTGCCAAACAGTCTTGCTTTTCTTCCTGGGCACCAGGCCTCTCACTGGGTCTCCACAAGGCTTTTCGGAACTTTTAAAAGAGCTCTCTGGACACAGGTGGGTGGGTGGACTGCAGGGGCATCTCACAGCCAGTATTTTGGCCCTAATTCTTTCAGCCCATTTTCCTGAATGAAGTGTTGGTGAAACTTCCCACTGACCCTTCCAGCGATGAGCCTGTCTTCCACATTTCCCACATTGATCGGGTGTACACCCTCCGAACAGACAACATTAATGAGAGGTCAGTCCTGATCATGTGACCCGTCCTGAACTCTAGGAGGAAGCATGGACATGTCCCAGTGCCATAAGTCCATCTTCGCTCATGATCAAGTCTACTAACCCTAACCCCAACCTCTCCAGCCCACAGTAGCCCGGCGTAGACACACTAGTCACACAGCTGCCTAGGGACAGGTACCTTCTCCGCAAATGGCAGATCCATGCCTTCATTCCCACTAACATTTCCCTGGGGGCTGCCTGACCTCCCACAGATCTGTATCCTGGAGACTTGCACTTGGTCAGATGGCTGCCCTCCCTACCACGTGCCCACCAGCCATGCTTCCCTCCCGGAAGCATGGCGCTCCCGGGGCTCGCGCCTCTGATGACAAGCCCAGGGAACACTGCTGTCGCTCTGCACAGTTCTGCAGCCAGCAGCCAGCATGTCGGGTTGCCCTCAGGGTGGTTGTGTCTCCTACCTCTGAGCTCCCAGTCCCTCACTAGGGCCTCGAGTTGTTGAACGCTGTTTTTAGGAAGTCTCTGCTCCTCTTTAATTAGCCATCTAGTCTGTCACCTGGACTAAGATTAGGTATATGACTGGAAACCTGCTAAGCCAGCTGGAAGCTGAGGTTAGCAAAGGAGAGAAGGTGTGCGGCTGGGGGATATGCTTGAGCCCAGCAGCTGCCTGGCAGTCCCCAGGCCACCGATCTGCTTCCCCTCCAGGACGGCCTGGGTCCAGAAGATCAAGGCTGCCTCGGAGCAGTACATTGACACTGAGAAGAAGAAGCGGGAAAAGGCTTATCAAGGTACCTGCGAGCGCCCCCGTGGGTGGAAACCAGCTGCCAGGGGGTATGGGCAGACTGGAGCCGAGTCCTAGAATACCAGCTGCTCCCCTGCAATGCGGCCCGGGAGATGGATTCAGATCACAGCCGAAGAGCCCGGACACCTCCCCTGCCCACTGCAGCTGTCCCAGCCTGCCCTGAGCTGTGGAACCAGATGCAGGCCCTGCCTTCTCTCTGCAGCCAATCCTGCCCCTGCTCCTTCCCTCACTCTAATGGCTAACCTCACTCTATGGGGCATGTCTTGTCCCGCCTGACTCCATTTGCTGGGAATGGCACTCTGCCCCTCTCCTCTCAGCCTGTGCCTCCCCTTCTGTTTCGTTCAGTACCCAGTACCCTGAGCCCAGTCTGCCCCAGCACCTCAGCCCCACCATTCTTTGGCACACTAAGTTCACTCCACATCTTTGCCCCATTGCGGTGTAAATGACACTTTCAGGAACACTAGTAATCTACCCATTGCTTGTTCTCGCTTCCTCTACTTACACACACACACTTTCCCCACCCCCCTTGACTGCCTCATATCCTAAGGCTCCTCCACACAACTTCATCCGACTTCTCAGCTCTCTTTCCTCCTGTCTTCCTGGGAGTCTACCCCCATCTGAGCATTGTACCCCTCAGACAACCCTCCCATGGAACATACATCCTGCCAGGCTCAGTGATGGGTTATGGTTACCCTCTGCAATCCCAACATTCCAGACCAGCTTTCTCCAACAGCTCTGCTGCCCTCCCGGGCCTGTATCCTTTGCAGAGGCTCCATTTGGCCTCAAATTGATTTTCTTAATCCCAAATTCAGGTTCATCCCCAACATTGCTTCTCACTCAGCCCCATTTCCCACTATTCCTCCCATTGCTATGTCACAGTCCACTGCCAGGCCTTCCCCCGCAGGAAGTCCTCGTCCCACTCTTCAAGGCCCCAGCGGAACTCCGCCTCCTCCACGGCACCGACAACAGCCCTGCTGTGCGAAATCTGCACTGTTCTCCAGACTTCACGTCTGTTCTCTGAAGTCACCACTGACTCCTGGGGTGCCTGTACGTGTCACACGGTGTCCTCTGTTCATGGGACAGATCATCCATCAGCCCAGTGTCCTAAAGGATCCTTGGAAAGCATCCTTAGTCCCCAACCTCCACGCAAACGCCAAGCTCCATCTTCCATCTCCCCTCAACCTCTTTGCCCAGAGCAGGCCCGCCCTCTCCCTCCTCCCTACCAGCCCCTCCCAAACCTCCTTCCTTCCAGTGCTACCACTTAGGTTCCCACTGCTGAAGCCAAAGCTTTTTATGTGTTTTTATTCAGGTTCCCCTTGTTTTGTTCTGTGCTCCTGAAGGTATGTGTAAATCACCTTTTCCTAAATGAATACTATTTTAAAAGCTTGCTATTGAAAAATCAATGATTGAATCATTTTATAAAACATTTAATGATCTCCTAATTTGGCAAAAATCAAGGTTTTTCCTGTTTCTCGCTATCTGTGTATGTTGTTCTACATTCTCGGTGGGTACGTCCCTTCAGACACAATCATTTGCTGTGTGCCAGGCCCTGTGATGTACATAACAGGTCTACAGAGGTAGGAAGGCCAGGCTGTACTTTCAGGGAGCGAGGGTCTGACCCATGGTAGAGACATGGGGATACCAGGGAGTAGCCCAGTACTTACAGACCAAGCTACACATCACTGAAGCTGAAGCAGGAAGCCCTCCAGGCTGAGGCCAGGCAGCCTGTGATATCAGGCAATACCTTGTCTCAAAAAAAACAAAAAACAAACAAACAAAAAAAAACAAAGGGAAAAAAAGGTGAAAGCTGTACATGCCCATATATCAAGCGTCCTTTCTGTTTCAAGTCTTTTATCTGCTTGGCTGAACCTCATGTTTGCCTGTACTATAAGCACAGGACTCGCTCTGTCCACATTAAAATAGCTCAGGAACATCTCTAAATAGATCAAACCTAAAATGGAACTGCTCACCGAGACAGAACACTTACAAGCAATTGAAATTGTAAGAGCAGTACACACTTGGTTACCTGATGTTTACATTTTAACTGAGCCATTTAAAAACTCCGGGCCAGGTGTAATGGCACACATCTTTATTTCCATCACTCTGGAGGCAGAGGCAGGCAGATCTCTGTAATTCCAAAGCTAGCCTGGCCTACATAGCAAGATCCAGGCCAGACAGAACTACTTAGTGAGTCTCGGTCTCAAAATGAAAAACAAAAAGGAGATAGTTGGGCATGGTGGTGCATGCCTTTAATCCCAGCACTCTGAAGGCAGAGACAGTTGGATCTCTTGTGAGTTCAAGGTCAGCCTGGTCTACAAAGCGAGTCCAGGACAGCCAAGGCTACACAGAGAAACCGTGTCTCGAAAAACAAAAACACAAAAAAGAAAGAAAGAAAAACTCCTGAGTTGAACAGTCAAGTCAATGAGACAGAAGGATTCCAAATTCAAAGCCAGGAGTTTGGGCTAGAATGAGATGCTCTCTTTAAAGCCTGTGAGCTAAGCACATGGTCCTTCTTAAGATCTAGTTTTCCTCATCTGTAAAATGGGAACTACCTTGTAAGGCAATTATGAAATTAAATATAATCTGTGGGGCTAGAGAAATAGCTCAGAGGTTAAGAGCACTGGGTGTTCTTCCAAAGGTCCTGAGTTCAATTCCCAGCAACCACATGGTGGCTCGCAACCATCTATAATGAGATCTGGTACAGGCAAAATATGTATATATAATAAAATAAATCATATATATATACATATATATATATATATAATCTGTGTAAAGATCCAGTACATGCTGAACACAAAGTAACCAGCATATGTTATTTGCAAGAAACACTGAAAACAGCACGCATTTTAAATCCATATTACTGTTAATAGGCCTATTTTGGGGTTACTAAGCCTAGATAAAGCAGTCCTTTCGACACTGTGGCTCCTCCCTGGCAGAGGAGACAGATGGGGTGCAGATTGTCAGGCCCAGCAGGCTGTGGGATGCTCCTCAGTCACAGAGGGAAGGAGGCTGAGTGACTGAGATTAGCCTGGGTCTTGAAGCATGAATGGGATACTATTGGGCAAAGGTAGAAAAGGCATCCCTAGCAGGTGGCACTACCTAGGGGAAGAATAAATGCTAGGCTGCTAACTCCAGAGCAACAGCAGATAATATCATTAGTCTAGGGCTAAAGCTCTGGTTGACTAGAGTAGGAGCTAGAAGCATGGCCACGTGTAGAACATGGTTAAGGAACACGGTCTCCAGCATCAGAGAAAGAGTATGAGAACAGACTGAAGCTGTACAGCTCTGCTTCTTCACTGTGGTTTCTGTCTACATTCTCAGATGAGAGGTTAACATGACTCCTTTCTTTTGTAGCCCGTTCTCAAAAGACTGCAGGTATCGGGCGTCTGATGGTACACGTCATTGAAGCAACAGAATTAAAAGCCTGCAAACCAAATGGTAAGTGTTGCTTCTATAGCACCCTGTTCCTTAGTGGTACCTCTTTTGAACATGGAATGATGGGTAGTTTTTAAAAGGTAGTTTCTGGTGTTGCTAAAACCCTGATAAGCTATGTATTGGATTCTAGCTACTCATTCATTCATTGTTTCCCAGTAAGAGCCAGCACCCACTATTTTGATTGCTACCGCATGAAAATACACAAAGCATGCCACACAGGTGCCTGTCCAAGCTAGTAGGGAGCAGTCTTTCTTTTCTTTTTTTTTTTTTAGTTTTAGTATTTTTTTTTTACATTTTTGTTTTATTTTTTTGTTATCAATCACAGGTTAGGTACTTTGCATCCCAAGCGTAGCCCCCTCCCTCCCTCCCCCCCTCCCCAACCCTCCCTCCCCCCCTCCCCAACCCTCCCTCCCCCCCTCCCCAACCCTCCCTCATCTCCTCCCCGCCCCCTCCAAGTCCACCAACAGGGGAGGACCTCCTCCCCTTCCATCCAACCCCAGCTCATCCTGTCTCCTCAGGGCTGGCTGCAATGTCCTCCACTGGGATCTAGCCAGTCTGTCACTCCCCGGCATGTATGGGGGAGGGTCAAAGAGTCA
>CM053755.1:29034313-29077682 GCA_028658305.1 Pachyuromys duprasi | reverse complement strand
AAAGAAAGAAAGAAAGAAAGAAAGAAAGAAAGAAAGAAAGAAAGAAAGAAAGAAAGAAAGAAAGAAAGAAAGAAAGAAAGAAAGAAAGAAAGAAAGAAAGAAAGAAAGAAAGAAAGAAAGAAAGAAAGAAAGATCAGGTGGGATATGGTGGTGCACACCTCTGATCCCAGTACAGAGGCGGGCAGATCTCTGTGAGTTCCAGGTTAGCCTGGTCTACATAGCAAATTTCAGATCAGCTAAGGCTACTCTGAAATGAAGAAAAAGATGATGATGATGATGATGATGAAAGGCTGTCAAGATAGCTCAGCCAGTAAAGGTGCTTGCCACCATGTCTGACCACCTGGGTTTAATCCAATCCCTGAAGCCCACATGGGAGGAGAGAACCCCTCCTGAAAATTGTCCTTTGGCCTCCTGTCCCTGTGTGTTTGCCTTCTGCATATACATACATATAAATAAATGTAATTTAATTTAAAAAGAGAGATCTAGAAGTCATTGTCATTAAAATGTATTCTTTGCAATTTTTCAGAAAATATAGACATGTTAACAATTCATAGCAGCACCTCTGAAATCCACTGTTCACAAACACAAAAATATTAAACTCATATTTCACACATCTTATTGCCACCATGGCAAAGAGGGAAGCTAAATTCTCCAGAGCTTTCTTTACAATGAGGAAAACCACAGAAACAATAAAACTAAACCTTTATGAACAAATCCTTATCAGCCATGGAAGGGCAAGCTTTGAGCTGTCATATTTACCTACCGAGTTATAACTTACCAACATTACCTACCCTGGCAGCCAGTTGGTGCCCTGTCCTTCAGGATGGCTTTTGGCTGAATCTTTCCCCAGGCGTTGCCACTCACTGTGTCCTTCTGCATATCTAATCTAAGCCAACCACTTTCCAATACGGAAATATACACATGAGACCAAACTGGTCCTAAACTCAAGGGATTTTTGTGTTTCATTGAAAGACAACAACTCAAAAAGAAAATCAAGAAGCCTTTAAGTACTCTTTCCATGTCAATCTTGACAATAAATCCATGATAGGAACTATCACTTGGCTCCAAATAAAATATCTAGCTTCTTATGAAGAAGGAAGGAAGGAAGGAAGGAAGGAAGGAAGGAAGGAAGGAAGGAAGGAAGGAAGGAAGGAAGGAAGGAAGGAAGGAAGGAAGGAAGGAAAAGAAAATTAAAACAAAATTTTAAAAAGCTGTGCTGTTACCTCCATTAAAGAAACAGACTCCGGCTCTGGCCAGTCCTTTAATTTCTCCACACTGAAATGTTCATCACAGTTGGAAGGTGGTGGGGCAGCCATAAATAGTAGAATCCCTGAGCAAGAAAAACTGAGAAGACTTAGCATATCGATGTGGAAAAAAGCATGGCCTTAGAGGCTTGGGGCTCCTTTTGGCTGCTCCTCTTTCTTTTGTCCTAGAGACCCCTCCCACCTGCCCTGGGAACTGAAGCAGGTATCAACACTGGCTGCATGGCCTGAGTCTGAGGGTGATGGCCCTCAGCAGGGAAGGGTGGCTGCCTCAGGCTGCAGGCCAGCCCCTCAGCTAAAGGTTCCTGGGCTGGCGAGGGGGAAGGGTGGCCACCTCAGGCCTCACAGGTGGCTCCATCTTAGGCCCCACAGGCATCAGACTGCCGATCCTCTGCTGCTGGCTGCTTACTTCAGGGCCGCAGGCCTCACCTCAGATGGATGCTCCTATGCCTTTTGCTGGTCACCTCAGGCCGCAAGTCTCCCCTCCCACCAGATAGACACTTTTGCGGGTATTGGCTGGTCACCTTAGACCTGAGGGCCTCCCTTCAGGAGGATGCTCCTGGGCTGGTCACTGGCCACTTCAGGCCCTCAGGCCTCCCAGGATGCCTCAGGGCTGGTTTGCTGCCCAGCGCACCCGGTACAGCTTCAGCCAGTTCCGGTGGTGGGTATTGTCTCAGCCCCGGGGGTAAGTGTACCACGTGCAGTCTAGCTGGCCGGTGACACCAACGTCCCTGGAAAGGAAAAAGAATGGCGTATCCACATAAAATAGAACACTGTCTTTAAACTTAGCCTTTCCCCTTGCCTTTCCGGGGGCGTTTCTCCTCAGCTTGTTTGGTGTATGGGATGTCAGAATTTCTGGTTGAAGCTTATAATATTAGTAGTTATGTATATAAAAAATAATAAAAAAATATGAACACAAATGTAGTATTTAACATGTCATGATAGCAAATCATAAACACCTCACAAATATTAAATATTGTAAAATATATAACAGTGTCGCATTGCGGGACAGTTGTCCAAAATCTTTCATATTTCATCTTAAGCCTCTCTATGAACCCAGAGGCTGGCCTAGAACTTGGGAGCCTCCTGCATCACCCTCTAGAGGGGAGAATTACAAGCATGCAAAACCGGGTTAAGGCTTTCAAAGGACTTACGGAGTATTTGGAATTGCTACTCCCATCCGACGACAGGGAAAGAAGTGGGTTCTAACTCCCCACCATCTGGGAAGGCAATCTTTGGAAATATATCTAAGAGCTGCTTCCACATTCAGTTGTGGTTGAAAACTAGCTGTGGCAATAGATAAAGGAAGACAAACTGTGTCATTACTGAAACTGGATGAGGGTCTCTTACACAATTATCTTTATTTGTATATACTTTTCTGAAGTTTCTCATATTATATTTTTTTATTTTAATTGAGTTTTTTACCTGGAACCATGTGTAGATTGGAGGCAAGAATCTAAAAGACCGGATAACTGTACTGACAGAATAAGGCAGATAATAAATATGGATTGAGACAGTACAATTGATATCTTAAAGCTCATTTTTATTGTTTTGTTTTGTTTTTTAAGGAACAGGGTTTCTCTGTGTAACAGAGTCCTGGCTGTCATGGACTCTCTTTGTAGACCAGGCTGGCCTTGAACTCACAGAGATCCACCTGCCTCTGCCTCCCAGTGCTGGGATTACAGTCATGTGTCACCATGTCTGGCCTCTTAAATCTCAATGTCAATGGTGCCAGAGCAGAAAGAACAACTTAGCCACAAACCAAATGAACTGAGACAGGCATTCGGTGAATTCACCATTTTTATTGGATCCTTCTGAGACAGTTTTTTTAACTTCAGAGGTAAATATATTTCTGGGGAAGGTATTGTCATTTCTTAATCATCACAGACACTGAACTCAAAATTAAATGAAGTTTATTGCAGATAGGAACAGAATGATTGTTAAGTGTCTTCCTTGGTCCCTCTCAGAAGGATGCCTGCCAGCAGGTAACATCGTCTAAAGCAGCCTTCTTTGGTGGATCCTTGCACGGATGAAGAATCAGGATATGTAGCTGTCATAACCTATTGAAAGTGGCAAAAGAAGTCAGTGTGCCATAGGGATAAAGTTACAGGACCAGAAAGCTCCTTGCTAAGGGAAGCCAATCCTCTGAAGCCACTCTGGCCATAGATGACTCCACTCATAGAATCCAGCCCTTTTTGACACTCATTCTCAGGTTATCTCATGACTTCAAATAACATAGCAGGATGATTCAAACATGATGTCCAACCTAGTATCTCCTGTGACCTCCAGCTAATCCACCTGCCTACTTCACTGCTCCCTGGGAGGTTAAGTTAAAAGCTAAAACGGGGAGGAGGGAGATGAGGGAGGGAGTGGGAGGGTAGGAGGGAATGAGGGAGGGGGCTACGCCTGGGATTCAAAGTACCTAACCTGTGATTGATATAAAAATAAATAATTTTTTTAAAAAAAGCTAAATGTAGCTGAATATTATTACTACAACACACTTGGTATTTTTTAGGGACTAAATGTTATATTCTGTATTTGTGAAGGTGAGTCTTAGAGGATTTACAAAACAATCAAGAATGTGTGTGTGTATGTGTGAGATCTTCCTTTAATCCTACCATTCCAGAGGCAATCTTTGAATTTGAGGCCAGCTTGGTCTGCACATCAAGTTCTAGGCTAGGAAAAGCATCACAATAAGACCCTGTCTCAAAAACCATAAACACATCCATACTAGTATTAAAAAAAAAAGTAAGAGATTTAATAAAAGAAAAGGATTTTTTTTTCTTGAAAAATGTGTTTTGTGGATCCCTTCCCTTAAACACCACTAAAAAGAAGTGAAGGGAGGAATCCCAAACTCCCTCTCCCAGGCTTGAAGTGGCTTAACAAAAGGCCCAAAGTCTGATCCCCACCACTGCATAAGTTGAGCATGTGGCAAGCATTCAGGAACTGGGAATAAAAAGATCCGAAATTCACATTCATCCTTGGCTAAATAGTGACTTTGAAACCAGCCTTAGTTACATGAGACCTTTCCCTGTCTTGGAAATTTTTACACACACATACACACACGCTCACTTCAACCTAAAGGTTCAACAATCCCTAGTATCACCTATGTCAACATACCAGATAATTAGAAAATGAATCTAAGTTACATTTCTGGAGAGGCCTGGTCACTAGAAGAAAGCAATGGGAGTTCCAGTAGAGGCTTAGAGGCAGAGACATTAAGAAATTAGCTGGAAGGAAGTCATGGTGAGATCTCCCAGCTCTAAGAGTTTTCTCTTAGTGCAGATGAGAGGAAAACAGACCCTGCTTTTAACATGTGCCACGACTGGCTAAGGGGCTTCCTGCCCTACTACACAGACTTCCTTCCTCCCACCAAGACTCTAAAGAGATGAAGAATCACAGTGTTAAAACACTGAGATCAAAAACAAATGAAGAAAATGAGGAAAGAGATGCCACCTCATTTTCCTTAGTTACAACAAGAACTGCAGTACCCCAGTGAAACTGACTTGTTGATCATTTTACTACCTGGACACGTCAACTACTAAAGTGAGACCCTTCACCATCAGAAGCACTTAGCATTTGAGAATACTGAGCGTTGGAGAACTGTCTTTAACAGAGCGCATATATTGCTTACTTGTTCATCTGTATCTGTTTTTGAGATGCAGGAGATTCATGCCAGGTAAGTGCTTTAAAGTGGACTATATCCTAAGCCCCACAACATGTTTAAATGAACAGCTAAGGAAAAAAAACCTAAATTACTTATTAATCATACCCTGTAAATGTGTGCTGTGATAGTAAAAGGTATCTTTAATTCAGCCCCAGAAAGCATTATCTTTATTTTTGCACTCCTTCCTTAAGCTCACCCTGAGTTCCACTCAAACTTCTGTAGTCATGAGTCATCCATCCAGACCCCTCAGGACAAAAATCTCAAGAACTTAATTGTCTTTGGTTCCTTGCTTTCACTCATTTCTCATGTCAATACCCTCTGTTAGCTTGCAAACTCCTCAGGTCCCTATGACCACACTGCCATTCCAGGCCTCAGGTCATTATGTTCCTGCCCCAGTGGCCTGGCCTGACAGCTAGATTCCCAGCTTCTGTTCTGGCTTGCAAATAGGTGGCTAGAAAGCATCCATATTCTTCATTTTTTAATATTATTTTGCCAGATATAATGGTGTACACCTGTAATCCTTGCACTTGGAAGGTGGAGGCAGAAAGATGAAGAATTCCTTGGCCACATAAAGAATTCAAGACCAGCATAGGCTACGTGAAGCCATCATACCCTGTCTCTAAGAAATTAGATAACAACCAATTTTAAAGAAAGTGAGGGGTGGGGAGAACAAAATAACAACTATCCGCAAAAGTTGTTTAGGTATGTCTCCCTGCTCAAAGCTTTTGAATGGCTTCACTATGAGCGGGCATCTGCCTCCTCTCCAGGTCCCTCTTGTCAGCCTTACTGCACCTCAATATGCTATGTGCATCCATCTCTCTTCCTGGGTGCTCTTCCCCTAAAACTCTTCCTGGCCTACCCTCAGTTTCTAAGGCTATTTGTACAATGTCATCTCTTCCAAGAAGCCTTTCCTGATTTCTCCATTTAAAACAGTGCCCTCATCCATCCCCTTCCTTGCTGCCCCTTATCTGTTTCCTTCTCCTCACCTCATTACCTTACCTGTTATGCATTTATTTTGATTATTTTCTATCTTTGCCATCAAAACGTAAGCTCCACAAGAGCAGAGATTTACCTGTTTTGTTCACTACTATGGCTCCAGTCTCTTATATACAGCCTGACTCAGAAAATAAATTGTTAAAATGTAGGGGAACAAAGTAAGCAACCCTATGGAAAAATACTAAGACATGGCAGGAAAAGAAGGCAAAACTAGCGCTGACAGTTTTAATAAACGTTTCTGAGTAGATAAGAAAAAATCCTTTAGGGGTCAAGCCACTCCTAAAAGAGACTGTCTCCAGATGGGTGCAATGGCACATTCTGGTAATCCCAGCACTCAGGAGACAGAGACAGGCAGATCCCTGGGAGTTTGAGACCAGCCTAGTCTACAAAGTGAGTCTAGAACAGCCAAGATTACACAGAGAAACCATGTCTTGAAAAGCTGAGAGAGAGAGAGACAGAGAGAGAGAGAGAGAGAGACAGAGAGACAGAAACACACACAAAGAGAGAGACTATCTCTGTAGAACACAGAAATGGGAAGGAAAACTGAAGAGTAAAAGTATCCTCCATACATAAATATGTGGGATTGGGTGCCAGACAAGGTCTCTCAAACAACCATAATACCATAGTTAGCTTGGGATAAGAAGTCTCTATAAACACTTGACATTTGGAAGCTATTACTTTCCTTCTTAAAGTTTACTACTTTTAGTATTGGTCCTTTTGAAAACGAACTCTTGATTGAATGAAAAGAAACAGTTTGAGGGGCTTGGCTTGGCTACAGGTAAATGGGAGAAAGAGGAGAGAGGTGGTGTAAAGATTGGTGTCAATCAAGAGCCAAGGAAATCCTAGACAGTTTGGAAACCCACCATTGGGCGTGTCCACTACGGCTCTACCAAACTGCAAGGCCACTCCATTGCCTCTGAACAAGGACACCTAGCTCAGCTTCTTCTACTCTGTCGCCCACTGGAAGGGCGCTCCATTGTTGCCTCTCTTCTAAAAAGCCTGCCACGTCAAGAAGCTGAGACTTGGGTGTCAGCAATGTTGCCCTGTGTATCACAAGATAGGACTGTCCCAGCTCTCACCAAGTCCTGGTTAGCTCTCAACTGATCTCCATCTCATTCTACCTCCTGGCCTACGTTTGCAGAATGGTGACCTTCACAGTTGATCCCTTTGGAGCTTGGGTTCTTTCCCTCCGGGAGACACGGAGCTTCAATGTCCAGAGAGGAGAGTCCTTTTTTTCTGTAGGGAAGAACCAGGAGACATCCTTTTAACATTTAACTCAGTAAAAGAACTTAGTATTTTTATTTAAAAAACAAAGTTTATAGCCAGGCATGGTGGCACACACCTGTAATCTCAGCACCTGGGAGGCAGAGGCAGGCAGATCTCTGTGAGTTTGAGGCTAGCCTGATCTACAAAGTGAGTCCAGGACAGCCAAGGCTACACTGAGAAACCATCTTGGAAAAAAAAATTGAAATTTACAAAGCCTGTATGAATTTACATTTTTTGAAAAGAAAACAAAAAAGTCACCTTTCTCTAGCATTATGTTTGTCTGAAACCTCTGTGCTATGTAATCAAACAGCCAAATGATGATCCTTTGTCCTGATCAAGTCCCTTCAGAGTTGTACATCTGCTGTCCCTGAGAAGGTCTAACTTGACCTAAAATAAGTCTGCTGTAGTGACACTGGTCCTCCAAACCTGGTCAGAGTGAGCCTGTCTGCAGCAGCTGCCATTCAGCTGTTCTTCATGTCGGACAGCACTAAACAAGCCATCTGCCATGTCTGTTCAGTGTCTGCCAAGAACAGAGTCCCTAAGAAGGAGGATGGAGCACACACAAATGCATCTTCCCAGAATCTGTGCCTCCCACTGTCCAAGCCTCTTATGCTGCTTTAATACTGGCTTGTACTCTAAACCCAGCGTTATATGAGTTCTACTTTATACTTAAAGTCATACACAGAACACGGGCTGGAAAGGGAGTTAGTGACTGGGAGGAGAGAGGCAGAATGGAGCTGTCCACACCTACTCATGCTCCAGAAGTAACCGCTAATAAATTTATTTTACTCATTAACATGAACTAGAATGAGTCATTTTGTTGACCACAGTCCAGTTTGGGGCAAATGTTAATTTTATATCTCCCCCAAATTTATACAATACCGACCTTATCCACACCTGCCACCATCAATGGGTTACTTCTCTTACTCATAGAAGCTAGTCTTACTCCTTTTCTAGGGAGAGGTGGCAGACATACACCTCTAGTCTAAAACAGAAGTCCCCAGGCACTCAAAAAAGCAATATTCTTTTTTATTTTTTAATTTTTATTATATTATATTTTTATTATTGAGAACCATTTTAAAATTTATTTTGACCATATTCTCCCCCTCACCTAAGTCCTTTCAGATCCTCCCCCATCCATCCGACTTGAAATTCTTTCTCAAAAAACAAAATTTAATACAATGATTACTGCCCCCCCCAAGAAAAAAACCAAACAAAGCAAACAAACAAATCCCCAATTTCTGAAAACTGGAGCAGTGGAAACCACATACTGTCTAAAAGTGAACCCTGAAAAAGGATCAGGTGTGAGGGAGAATGTGACATTAAACTAAGAAAAGCAATATTCTTAATCTGGGTCATACTGAGATTTATGAAAACAAATCCACCCTTTGTAATGAAAGTTTTGGTCTCTTTAAAAACTCAGTTACGTTATATAAATGTTTTTGCTTTAATCCTAAGTGTGGGGTTTTCGTTTGGGCTTTAGTTTGTCCACAGCTGATGATTGCCTCCTGTGGGGCATGGTCTTTGGCAGCTAGTAATGGCCTGCCCCCTGCATTACGGAGAGGGATGTGGTCTAGAACTTTGAGGGACATAAATATGAGGGCCCAAACAAAGAAAGTGTGGTGTGTGGCAAGTGGCACTTTGAGGTGACCAGAGAGGACAGTGTGGTGCTTTAGAGACAGACAGAGAATCGTTCTAATGCAACAGCTTGGAGGAGACTGCTTGCTGCTTTTGCTGTTGACAAAGAATTGGTACAGCCCTACAAGAACCCACTGACTCTAAACAGGCTGGGAGAAGTAAAGGGGTCTGCACCTCCTTTATTAATTAGGTAGGCGAGGTTACCCTACTAACCTTTTCTCTCCTACCTAGGGCTGGGGGGTTGAAAGGGAGTAGCTTTAAGGAACCCCAAATAAAATAGAGTGTAAAAATGAGCACAACACCGCTTTCTGTCCCATTGATAGAAATTACAATTAAGATGTTGATTTCTGGGTCACCAAGATAGCTTGGTAGGTAAGAACACTTGCTGACTAGTCTAATGGTTGAGTTAGGCAGTTTTGACTTCTACCTGTGTGCTACGGTACACACTGGCATTCTCATTCTTCCCTCCCTCTCTCTTATCCCCTTTTCCCTTCATTCCTCCTTCTTGATCTCCCTCCCTTCACATCTCTCAATAAATGCATAAGTAAATGTAATTTAAATGGAATATTATTACTTTTTGTTTGGTTGGTTTTGAGAAAGGATTGCTCTGGGTAGTCCTGGCCTTCCTGGAACTCATTCTGTACACCAGGCTGACCTCAAACTCAGAACTCACAGACCCTCATGCCTCCTGAGTGCCGGGATTAAAGGAGTACACTACCACTGCCTGGCCTGGAATATTATTCTTAAGATGCTAGCTAGCTAAAATCTTACTCAAACATGTTTACTCTGTTAGAAAGCATGGCACTTAGGAATTATGGAGGAATTGGCTCCTTTCAACCCTAATACACAAGTAAATAGGGCCTAGTTTCAACATTTTTTAATTCCTCATTTCCAGTCCCTATTCAATGAACAAAATATCAGATTATTAAGCTGCACGACCAAAACACTGATAAGTCCACAATGGCCAGCTCTATCCCTAACATTATCTGTTTCTACATAGTTTTTTGTTGTTGTTGTTGTTTTTTGTTTTCTGAGATAAGAAGGCTAGTCTCAAACTCCAGGATTCAGCCTCCAATGCAGTTGGATCACAGGAGTATACCACTGCACACAGTTCAATCTGTTTTTACTTTACAATTACTCATATCAACATCAAGCATCTCCAATAGCCCACCAGCTTCTGCCAGAGTGTATTTAATTAAACACACACACACACACACCACCCAAATAAAATCAGTAGAGCTTCTGGGTCACTTGGTAACTTAGTGTTTACCATTTTGGGAAACTGACAAACTGTTTCCCAAGTTTCTGCACTATTTTATAGTCTCCCTAACAATGACAAGGGATCATATTATTTATAACCAGAGTATTGTAAGTTACTTTTCTCTACAGTTATGTAGAGAAATCTCTATCCCCAAGATTCTTACACTTGATCTTGCTTTGTAGCCCAGGCTGTACCCAAGATCTTCCTGTTTCAGCTTCTCAAGTACTGGGAATACAAGTGTGTACTACCACACGTATAATTCTTTCTATATATGAAATCTCTCATTTTTAACCCAATACCTAGTTAACTGATTTTTTACGTTGCATGTATAGTCCTCTGAACTACTCTTCTGCTGTACTTTCTCACCTTTGATATAGTACTTTCTCACTACTACCTACCAAAACTAGTCTCAAACTAAACCTAGCAGTAGGCTGGGGATAGTGGTGTATGCCTGCCTTTAATCCCAGCACTCAAGGGGCAGAGGCCGGTAGATATACAGAGTGAGTTCCATAACTTTTGTACAAGTTATCAACCATTTTCCCCAGCCCCATTTTTATACTTTCTGCTTCTGTGCTATTTATTCCTTTAAACCATAAAAACTGAAGAAAAGTTACCCTGAATGGCGGTGTGGCCTTGTCACTTACTCAAGTGATCTGAAAGGATGGTAGGGGAAGGCAACACAGCTAAGCATCTTAAATGAAAGGAGAGCAATTTTTAAAAATAGTGGACTTGGAGAAGGGCATGGAGGAGGTGAGGGAAGAAGAGTGGGATTGGGAGAAAATGAGGGAGGGGGCTCAGTGGGATACAAAATGAATAAACTAATTAATATAAAAAATTAAAATTAAAAAATAGCAGGCTTACTTGTAACTGACTGTCTTTTCTTTCCTCTGGTTTTTCAGAATATTAGGTACATTTTTCAATGAATTCAAATCGAAACTACTAGCATTAAAATTCATCTTCACTTTCAACCTTTATCAAGAGAACATGTGTCAGGATTTGCAAAACAATTCTCATCTGCATTTAAGCATTAACTATTGTCAAAAACCAACTGCCATAAATATGGTCCAAAATACCATTACTTGACACTGCTATACCTTCTCAATGATGGAGACTGATGTGCTATTGTCTGAGGACCAAGATTAGGTGGGCAAAGTTGAAATTCTTCCTCTGTTATACCAGGAGGGTATACTCTAACATAAAAATGTCATAAAGCCAGGTGTGGTAGAGCAGGCCTGTGTTTCCAGCCCTTTGGAGGCAGAGGCAGGAGGACTGCCACAAGTATGGCAGCCTTAGGTGATCAACACATATGACAATATCTGGAAACCTGGTTCAGTACTAGAGCGCTTGCCCAACAAGCATGAGGACCTGCATTCAGTATACATGGTGCAACTTTGAATTTTCTCTGCCTTTCTTTCTGGCCCTCCCAAGTCATGAAACTATATAAATCTTTTCTTTTACCACATCAATCTTTTTATTTTATTCTTTTACCAACATCCTCAGGCCCTCACACAGCATTCCTACAGAAGAAGAAGAAGAAGAAGAAGAAGAAGAAGAAGAAGAAGAAGAAGAAGAAGAAGAAGAAGAAGAAGAACAAGAACAAGAAGAACAAGAAGAACAAGAAGAACAAGAACAAGAACAAGAAGAACAAGAACAAGAACAAGAAGAACAAGAACAAGAAGACAACAAAATACCAAAATCTCAGGACTAGAGAAATGGCTGAATTGCTAAATCCGCTTTTCTGAAGGACTTGAATTTTCCCAGCACCACTCTGACAGCTCACAACCACCTCATAACTCCAGCACGAGGATGCCCACACTCTCTTCTGCACTCTGCAGGAACCTGCATGTATGTTCACACACCCATACTCAAGCTCACACATGTACACATAAAGTAAAACAAAAACATCTTTCTGAAAAAAAAACTCTTCAGGGGTCTGGAGAGATGGATCAGCCATAAAGAGAACTAGCTGCTCTTCCAGAGGACTGCAGTTCAAGTCTCAGCGTCCATATGGGCAGCTCAAAACTGCCTAAAACTTCAGCCTTAGGGGATCTGACACCTTTTTCTGGCTTCTGTGAGCTGCATACACATGGCGTACTTTCATACAGACATACATAAGTAAGTCTCTGTTTTCAAGGTTTGTAGAGTGCTAAAGGCAACAACTATAATAACACCCAAAGTTAGATCAGCTTCTGACTAATAAACCACATCTCCCAATAGTAATGTGTGGCAGAAGAGGCATGTCAGTTTCAACAGAAAAATACCAAATCTTTACTATTTTTCCATTCTAAATGTCTGAAAATGAATTTTTAAAATCTAAAATAAAGTCAGGTGTAGTGGTGCAGGCCTTTAAACCCAGCACTCAGAAGCAAAGGCAGGAAGATCTTTAGAGTTGAGTTTGAGGCCAACCTGACGTACATAGGAAATTCCAGGACAGCCCATGGCATAGTGGAAACCTTAAACAAACAAACACTTGGCTGGAGAGATGGTTGAGCAGCTAAAGAACAGTGGCTGTACTTCCAGAAGACCTGGGCCAATGCCTAGCACCCACATTTAACTCCAGACTCAGGGGATCCAATACCCTCTTCTGACTTCTGTAGACATCAGGGACACACGTGCTATTTAAACAGACATGCAGGTAAAACACCAAAATACACATAAAAATAAACAAATCTTTAAAATTATAAAATCATAAGGCATACAAAAATAGGTAAAATAAAATGCCTAGCCAAGATATAAAAGAATCAACAGAACCAGACTGAACCAAATTCAGAAATTATCCTAATGTTGGATCTTTTAGATTGGAAATTTAAAGTAACTATGACTAGTATGGCTTTTGAAAAATCTGGTTGAAAAATGGACATTGTGTACTAAAAGATGAAGAATTTCAAGAAAGGTAAAAAAACATTAAAAAATCAAATGGAAGTGCTAAATAGTGTGACATCACAGATGGTTTGTTTGATGGGTTCATCAGTAAACAACATACAACAAAGAGACTCAGTAAACTTGAAAACTCAGTAGAAATCATCTAACCAAAACATGAAAAAAACAGGTAAAGTCAACTAATATCAAAGACTGACAGAACTGTGGATGATACCCATGGTTACACATATACAAGATCTTGGAAATTAAAAGCAGATAGAATGGACAATAAGAAATGTTTGAAATGATAATGGTCTAGGTTTCCCCCCAAACTAATGAGTTACATATAATGACAAAAAATGAAAATGTTAGAGGAAAAAAAAATAAAGTAAGCTTTGATACCTCAATAGTTTACCTGATGAAAACCAAAACTGGAGAATCTTGACACTATCCAAGAAAAATATCACATCCAGATGAACAAAGAATTACAGTAGATTTCATTTTTTAAAACATCACTGAAATATATCACTCACTCAAGAATTTTCCAAGTCTAAGAAGATCACACCTTCCATTACATCAAGTATTACCTGCTCCTTTTACAAAATTCACTTTCTATGTATTTCAAGGGCACTCTAAGCCATTCATTTGGAGTTATACGTTGCCTTGAATTAGAAATACTCGGGAATCTGGAATTCAACTGAACCTTCTCGATCTCTTTAAATTCTTTCATTGTATAGACTTTGCCTGCAAGAAAATTAGCAACCTAAATCAGCATGTTTAAATGCAACTGCCATTGCTTGTGGGCTAGGAAACTATGTAAGAATTAAGTACCAGTTTCACACTGAAGAAGAGTTCTTTTTTCATCATCCTTGTCATATTGTGCTTTTTTCAAAGGGTCACGAAATGGTGGCATGACAACCTACAAAAGAAGAATTCTTTGACGACTGGACTGCAGGTCTGAGTATTAACATGCAGTCCATCCTAAGCACCCATGTGTGTTCTTATGTCAGAAGAATTAAGAATATGATTAAGAATATGGGACCTATAAACTATGTACCTGCTTTATGTATTTATTAACACATTACAAAAAGATGGGGGCACTGTGACACTTCTCTGAGGTCATATAACCAAAGAGGAAAGGTTAGCTCTGTGTGTATGGGGAGAGGGGTTATGCATGTGTTCATGTTAATGGGTATATGTATGTATATGTGCAGATGTGTATGTGTGTCTGGGTCTGCAGGGTCAACGAAGTCTGGAGGTTGATGTCAGCTGCCTTCCTCTACCTCTCACTGAACCTGAAGATCACTGTTTTGACTACACTGGCTGGCCAATGAGCTCTAGGGATCCATCTGTCTCTGTTTCACCAGCACTGGGCTAACAGATTAATGATATGATGTCTGTCTTTCACAGGGTGTTAGGGACCCTCAGTTATGTCCTGTGCTTCTACAAGTAGGTATTTATTAACTACACTATCTACCCAGCCCAAGGCAAGGTTAGCTCTTATTTCAAAGTTTAGGTTTAGTCTTCAAAAACTCTCCTGTCATTATCATATATCCCTAAATTTAAAAATTCATTTTCCTTTAATAAATGGAAACATCTATATGTATATTCATCTTCATCCTAACATAATCAGCAACATAATAATTATTTAAAACTTAGCATGATATTTAACATGCATATTATCTGTAAAGCAATAAAGGACTGTCTTTTGCTAGCCAATATTACTAAAAAAAAAAAAACTTCATCACAAGTCAATAGCATTTGGAATCTGTCACAGTCATGTTCTAGCCTGCTCCTGTGAAAGGTTACCTTGTGTCTTTCCAGTCATGATTAGACTTATTTTCTTGGTAACTGTAACACAGAACATAACTATTCAGACTTAACAGTGAGCAGACTGCTCTCTGTAGTTTTGCTTTTACACAAATTATGGAGTGCTACTTACAGGATGAGCAAACATTAACTTGCTGTGAAAAGACAAAAACAGTGCTATCATGTTCATTATTTGTCTATGACTTTTTGACAGATGAAAACAAAAACTTTTAAATTCTAAAGAGAGTAACAACATCTAAAGTTTAATCAACAACCATGTCACATTTCCCTATGTCTACTAAATTTTTACTTTTTGGTATATGTAATAAAGACTAAATTTTTAGTTCGTGCTTACTTTGGCAACACATATACTAAAACTGGAACAATACAGAAAATATTACCATGGCCCCTGTGTAAGGAGGACACACAAATCATGTAGCATTTTACATGTGTGGTTTGGTTGAAACAGGGATTCATGCAGCCCAGGGTGGCCTGGAATTCAAGTGTATGCCACCATGCCAAGCTCTGCATTACATATTTTTCCATGTGTAAGAAACAAACAATAAAGACTTGTTAATAGCTCCAAAGAACGTGTATCTATATCATTTAGATATGCTGATATTAGATACACATATTTGAAATTGACTAAGAAATGTTTTATTAATTTAAAACAATTAATCCTATCATATTTGAAATATCTTTTATCTAAAAAACTATTTTCTAAACAAAAAGTTAGTTAGAAAAGTGCTACTGTTTTACATTTTTATAACATTCTTTAATGTGTTGCTTAAAATAAAACAACTAATTTTTGTGCCTATTTCTGCAAATAGTCTGCTTTGATTTGTTGTTCTTGAACAAGGTGAAAATGCACACAACATGCATATTTGGAAGGAAGCACTTTAACAGCCTTTTCAGATCACTGTGGATATTTTTTTTAATGTGTATTTGTATTACTGCCATCATCACTTCACCCATTTTCCAAAAATGTCTGCCAACCAGCCAAAATCTAATAACCATGGTTTGTAAGCCATTCTGTCAGGTAAAAATGGTGTCTCATTAAAAAGAAGAAAGCTAGCCTGTTTTGTTCTCAATTTAGGTAGCCATACTTCATCACAGAGCAGAAGTACTCTTCCGTACTCATCAAATATTAAAGCAGTTTGGTATGTGAAGGAATATGACTTAATGAAATTTTCAAAGATTTATTTTTATTTATGCATATGTGTATCTATGTACATACATCATGTTGGGGGGAGGTGGTCCCTTGGTAGCTAGAAGAAAGCACTGGATCCCCTAGGAACTCCAGTTATAAGTCACCTGGTGTGGGAATTAAACTTGGATCCTTTGAATGTGCAGCAAGCGTTCTTGAACATGTAGGCATCCCTTCAGCCCAATTTTGATACTGTTGGTGATTTGCTTTGTTTCTTGAGATGTATCTCAGGATGTTCTTGTGAATGTGCCTGCATGCCCATCTCTAAGTTGAACAATTCTTAAGTAGAGCTACACGTTAGATACTGATTTGAAAGAAAGAATCAATCTTTTGCACTTCTAAAAATCAGGTCCTTCCCATGCCAGGAGAGAAAATGGGTTCATTCTGATTGATCTAGGCTGTCTCTGGACCATTGGCAGCCCTATTACTAGGAGCAAAATGAACCATTTTCTGTACAATGGAGGTCAAAGTAGGAAAGATGAGTAACAATGGATATCTCTATTTAGCAAGTCAGACGTGAGAATAAGAACAATCTTTTGTACTGCAGCGACTCAAAGCAAGCTCTCTAAGGAGCTAGCACATGTATGAAGAGCACAGTAGAAGCCCAGTCTCAGGGAGTCTTCCCCACTTCCTCTCCTCTGAGGCCTTGCTAGAACCCTGAGCAAGGGGTATGGAGTCACAGAGATGAGCAGCATTTGAGTCACAGCATTGCAAGGCCACAACAATGACTCGTGTGACTTTCAATCTGTCCCGACCAGGAGCTGGGTTAGAAGGCTTCAGGATCTACTATAAACACACACACACACACACACACACACACACACACACACACACACGATTTATATATGTTGGTTTGGAGTAATTGTAGATATCTCCATGATTTGGATACATGCAGACTCACATTAGTTCTAATAAGATGGCTCCCAAAAATGATAAAATTCCTTGATGGCATATTTGTAGTGGTGGGAATTGGACAGAGGGCCTTACACATGCTGATTAAGTGTTCTACCACTGAATCACAAACCCATCCCTTTTTATTTGTAATTTTAAAAAATCACATATAGGTGGGTGTATAGATGACATGCATGTAGAAATCAGAGGTCAACACTGGGTGTCGTTCCTCAGGAGTCATTCAGCTTACTTTCTGATCCCAGGTCTCTCATAGGAACCTGAAGCCCACTGATTAAGCTAGACTGGCTGACCAGTGAACCTCAAAGATCTGTCTCGACCTCTGGGAGTGTACATCATCATGTCCAGCTTTTTATAAGAATGCTAGAAACTGAACTCAGGTCCTAGTGTTTGAGCAGCAAACATTTTACCAACTAAGTCATCCTAGTCTCTCTTTTATTTTAGGGTATCTCTAAGTTGCCCAGGCTAGACTTCAATTTGTGGATCCTCCTGGTCAGCCAGAGGAGTTAGAATTATAGACAAGCAAAACCACACCCATATGTAAACACCATTAATGAGTTATTTGAATGTAACCCTAAATTTTCTTTCAGATCGTGCTGAGTGTGATACTTCCGACAGAAGCAGATCGAGCTCTGTGAATCCCGGGTTAGCATGGTCTACAGAGAGCTTCAGGAGCCAGCCAGGACAAAACAGTGATACCCTGTCTCAAAAACCGGGAGGGACGGAGTGTTGGTTTAGCAGCAGTTCAAAGCACCTATTTTTCTTCTAGAAGTCCTGAGTTTAGACTCTAGCACTCATGTTAGGCAGCTCATAACAGCCTGTAACTCTGGCTTCAAAGGATCTAATACCTTCTATTGGCTTCTGTGGGCACTCACATGCACACAATATATAAAATTTAAAAAACATATCAAAAATAAAAATTTACTGTGCAATACGGTGACTATAGTTAATATTAACGTTTTTTATTATTTAAAATTGCTGAAAGTAGATTTTAAGTATTCTCTTTTAAAAGTGGTAAGTGAAGCCAGCAAGATGCTCAGAAGTAACAGTGCTTCCATCCAAGCCCAGTGCCCTGAGTTTGCTGCCTGGACTCCACTGGGGAGGAGAGACCTCACTCCCGAAGTTGTCCTCTTACCTCCACATACGCCATGGCATATGTACACATACACAATAATAAATAAGAATACACACTTCAGAAAGCAATACATTTGCAAGAAAATGCAGATGTTAATGAGCTCTATTTAGCTACTTCACTAAGGATTTCCAGATAACATATGACAAACTATAACACCAATTTTTGTCTGTTTTTTAAAATGCAAGAGCAACAGTTCAGCTGACCATATATGAAACCTGTTTCAAAATATAATAGAAAAAAACAAGAATGTAGTTGCCATTTATCAAAAATTTAACTGCTTTTTCAAGGATGTTAAGTGAACTTACATTCATTTTTACTGTGTATGACAACATACTACTTACTGTAAGCATAATTTGGTGCTGGGACATATTATCATACAGTGGGAACAGTTTTCCTCCCATGGCTTTTGACCCAACAGTGCAAATTTCATCACAATGGGAAAGGCAAATATTTCACACTATTATGGAAACAACTGACCTTATCAAATCCACTAAAAGGGCTCTGGGGATTCCATGTGTCCACAGCGATCAATCTAAAAATAGCCGCTAAAATTCCAAGCATTCAGATGACTTTAAAAAGGAAATATGGAAATACAGAACTCAGTATAAAGTATAGTCTCAATGTCTGTGTCCCTCACTTAGTTCATCTGTTGATAACTCATCACCAGTGCACCGTCATAAAGAAGAGGGCTCTTAGGAGGTGATCACGTAAACGGGTGGAGCCTCCTGAAAGAGGCTTTGTTTACACCTTATATCACGTAAAGACATACAGAAATCGCCATCCTAGTGTCCCCACTAGACACTGAGTGTGGCTGAATTGCTCATCTTATACTTCCCATATTTCTTGGTTATTTTTCTATTAGTGTGATAAACACCATGACCAGGGCAATTCATAAAACAAAGAGTTTAACTGGGCATACAGTTCCAGGGGGTTACAGTTTATGATGGCAGATTAAGGGCACAGAGGTATGTGGCTAGAGCAGCAGCTGAGAGATCACATCTTAATCCATAACCACAAAGCAGAGAGCACATTGAGAACAGCACTGAATCTTCTGAAACTTCAAGTCCATCTCCACTGACAAAGCTCCTCCAGCGAGGCCACAATTTCTAATCCTTCCCAAACAGTTCCACCAAATTTGGACCAAATATTCAAATATGAGCCTATGGGACCATTCTCATTTAAGCTGCCACACCAGCTTTCAGAATCGTGGGCAATAACTTTATGCTGCTTATAAATTACCTACTCTAAAGTACTTGTAAAAGCAGCAGAAATGGACTAATGGAACATTAAAAACCCAGTTTCAAATCACAGTTCTATCTCTATGTTACCATATGAAGACCCTAAGCTCTAGCTCTCACCTCTCCAAATAGGGTCTACAGTACATGAGCATGTACATGTGTGCACACACACATTCAGAGGAAAGTGGGACAGTGTAAAAACGTCAGCAGATTAAAAGTGTCTTATGACCCAAGACAGTTTTATTGGAAAGTTTCTTTGTTTTATAATATCCACTATTAACAAAACATTTTTAAAATGTACTCTGTTGATGGTATCAGTGTATACACCCTATCATGCAGACAGTTTGGTAATGTGAACTTATTAATTCTACTTCTATTACCACTAAGGGAAAATAAAGCCTAGCTACAGAGGTAAGTATCATAAAATCATTTGAGAAATACTCAGTCTGTGGGAAAAGGACAGCAGAGCAAGTTGTGCTAAATAACTAGAGGCTCGTTTATGTTCTGCTTTAACTTTGACAAATAGTCTATCTGTGCTGTATTGTCTCATCTTGAATTAAGTTACACAGCAGCAATGGAGATTAATTTCCTTAAAAGACCATAGGGCTAAGGGTATAGCTCAGTGGGAAAACATATGCTTAATACAGAGAAAGAAAAGCAAACATTGGCTTAACACAAACTTAGTTTAAATAAATACATACAGAAAGTTATAAAAATACTAATGAGTTAGTTTTGAGTAATTAGATTTTTAGTATTTTAAAATATTTTTTTAAATCAGGGTTTTCATTTATTATAAGAATGTATCATACTGGGTGTGGTGGTACATGTTTTTAATCCAAACACTAGGGAGGCAGAGGCAAGTAGATCTCTGTGAAGTCAGCCTGGTCTACATAGTGAGTTCCAGGACAGCCAACACTACATAAAGAGACCCTGTCCCAAAACACATACAAACTAACAAACAAATAAAATAAAACAAAAAATATATTACTATTGTAACAAATTTTAAAGTTTTAAAAAATGTTTAAATATTTCCTATTATTCAGTTATTACACTGCATTTTCATGCTTTCTGGAGATTAACTTATTAACCTTTGGGTTATTTATTTCTTTCTAAAATATAAAGATAGAAAACTACTCTAACAACACTACTAAACTTTAATAAATCACTAAACTTTAATAAATCACTAAAGGTCAGGCAATGTATATGTTAAGGCTGCACAGAACAACTAGACACATACCATCACATTAAGAAACCTGCCTACCTTCAGAAAATTGGGGTCTTCTTTGTACATATAAAATGGATCATATTCTTTTGGATCATAATGCTTTATAAATGCATTTCCCTATTAAAAAGGAAATTAAAACACACATAAGATCGAGGTACACAATTAATTTTGAGGACAGAACTCAAAAGTTAGTTTGCACTCTGTACCCCTCAGTTATAAAGGACAAACCTGGAATTGATACAGTTCCAGACCCATAGTTCCAGTCTTGTGCTTCAAAACAGCATCAATGCTATCCCTTCATGCATAAGATATCTCAGTGTCATAGAAATATGGCACCAATAGAGTGCAGCTACCTTTTACAATGTAATTCCCATAAAATTATCAATATAATTCTTTACAGACCTTGAAAGAGCAATTCTCAAAATCATATGGAAAAAAAATTTTTTAACCTAGGATAGCTAAAACAATCCTGTCTAATAAAAGACCTTCTGGAGGTATCACCATCCCTGATTTCAAGCTGTACTACAGAAAAATAAAAAAACATATGGTAGGTGTAAAAACAGACAAGCTGATCAATGGAATCAAATCGAAGACCCAGAAATAAACCCACACACCCACAAACACTTGATTTTTGACAAAGAAGCCAAAACTATACAATGGAAAAAAGAAAACATCTCCAACAAATGGTGCTGGCCTTAGTGGCTTTTTGCATGTAGAAGAATGCAAATAGATCCATATCTATTATCCTGCACAAAACTCAAGCCCAAGTGGATCAAAGACCTCAACATAAAACCAGATACACTACATCTAATAGAAGAGAAAGTAGGGAAGAGTTTTGAACACATTGGTAGAGGAGACTTCCTGAACAGAACCAAAGTTCACGCACTAAGATCAACAGTTAATAAATGAAACATCGTGAAACTGAAAAGCTTCTGTAAAGCAAAGGATGCCAACAACAGAGCAAAACAGCAGCCTAAAAAATGGGAAAAGATCTTTACCAGCCCTATATCTGACAAAGGGATAGGGTCCAAAATATATAAAGAACTGAAGAGATTAAACACCAACAGACCAAATAACCCAATTAAAAAATGCGGTACAGGGCTAAACAAAATTCTCAACTGAAAAATCTCTAATGGCTGAGACGCATTTAAAGAAATGTTCAACATCCTTAGTCATCAGAGAAATGCAAATCGAAATGATTCTGAGACTCTATCTTATACCCATCAGAATGGCCAAGATCAAAAACTCAAGTGACAGCACATGCTGGCAAGGATGTGAAGCAAAGGAAGCACTCCTCCATTGCTGGTGAGAGTGTAAACTTGTACAACCACTTTGAAAATCAACCTGGTGTTTTCTCAGAAAATTGGGGAAAGTTCTACCTCAAGACCCAGCTATACACTCCTGGACACATATACCCAAAAGATGCTCTGCCACACCTCAAGGACACTTGCTCAACTATGTTCATAACAGCCTTATTCGTAATAGCCAGAAACTGGAAACAACCTATATGCCCCTCAACTAAAGAATGGATAAATAAAATGTAGTACACTTACACAATGGACTACTACTCAGCTATTAAAAACAAAATGGCTGGAACTAGAAAGATCATCCTGAGTAAGGCAAGCCAGATCCAGAAAGACATGCATGGTATGCACTCACTTAAAAGTAGATATTAGCCATAAAGTACAGAATAAACATGCTACAATTCACAGAACCAAAGAAGCGAAGGAAAAAGGCATGCCCAATGGAGGATGCTTGAATATCACTCAGAAGGAAAAATAAAATAGAGATCTGAAGTAGATGGAGGGAAGGCATGGGAAGGAAAATGGGGGCGGGGGTCAGATTCAGAGAGAGGAAGAAGGACTGGGAGAGAGAATGGATATCAGTGGGGGTGTTCACCCTTTGGGATGGAGAGACTCCCAGGAGTCTTTGGGTGTATCCCTAGCTGAGACTCCTAGAAGTGGAGGTTATGGAGCCTATGGTCATCACCTCCTGTAGCCAGGTAGGACTTGCAGTGGAGAGAAGGGGACACCAAACCACCCATAAAACCTTCAACCCAAAAATTTTGTCCTGCCTATAAGAAGGGTGATAAAGATGGAGCAGACATTGAGAAGGGCAACCAAGACTGGCCCAAGAGAGGGCCAGCCCCTGTCACTATTAATGATGCTATGCTTGCAGACAGGAGCCTAGCGTAACTGCCTCCTGAGAGGCCTCATCCAGCAGCTGATAGAAACACATGCAGAGACTCACAGCCAAACAATAGGTAGAGTTCAGGGAGTGCTGTGGAAGAGTGGGGGGAAGGATGAGGGAGCAGGAGGGGTCAAGGACACCACAAGACCTTCAGAGTAAACTAACCTGGGCCCATGGGGGCTCACAGAGACCGAACCACCAAACAAAGCGCATGCACGGGCTGGACCTAGACACCCTACACATATATAGCAGATGTGCAGCCTGGTCATCATGTGGGTCCCCTGACAATTGGAATAGGGGCTGTCTTTTACTCTGCTGCCTGCCTTTGGAGCCCTTTCCCCTAGACGGCCTCAGTGGAAGAGGATACACTTATTACTGCTGGACTTGATGTGTCTGGGTGGGTTCAGACCCACAGGGGACTCCCCTTCTCAGAGACAGGGAGGAAGGAATGGGGAAGGGGTGTATGATGGTGGGACTGGGAGGAGAGAGGGAAGGGGCTGCAGTCAGGCTGTAAAGTGATTAAATAAATAAAAAAAAAAAAGACTGCTCAGTTGGTAAAGGCCCTTTACCACCAGACTGACATCAGTTCAATCCCCAGAACATGATGGAAAGAGAACTGTAACTTCTCTGAGAGCTCAGAAACACACACACACATACACACACACACACACACATGAAGGCACATAAATAAATTTAATTTTTTAAAGAATATGTTTTCTATATCAGAGTACAGATTGTATATAAATAGAAGAGAAAGAGGCAGACCGCTTAGATGACTAAACAGGAAGGGGACAAAGATAACCTTAATTTTGAAACTGCCATAAGAAGCATAGAATGATCTATTACCTTCTTATTTACATATCTCAAAAAATCGTCCGATTCTTGTCGTCTCCTCTTTTTAATCTTCTTTTGTGAACTTACTTTTTCTATAATTTTCTTCTGGAGAGGATCTGACACACATTCAACCCACTTTTTATACAACATCTCTTTTCTTCTTGCATTTAAGAAGTCGTGATGATCTAAATACTTATCTAGTTCCTAGTAAATAGTGAAAGACAAACATATCATCCTGAAGCTTTTATTTCCAAAAATTCTGTAAGATTCAAATTTCATAAGCCTAAATTATTCCAAAGAATAACCCATTCACCCATTCATTCATTCACCCATTCATTCATTCAACCCTTTATTTGGCTTCCACCATTTGACACACATTGCCAGAAACAAGAAAACATGAACAATGCAGGCACTGTGCCCACCCTTCCTGAAAATAAAATACACGGGGCCAGTGAGATAACTATGCAGGTGAAGACTCTTGTCACTCAAGCCTAGCAACCTGAGCATCATCCCCAAAACCCATAGAAAGGTGAAGAAAATAAATTCCACAAAGTTGTCCTCCGACTTCCACATGGCATGTGTGTCCACATCATACATAAATACACATATACAGTAATAATAAATAAAATTATTTAAACAAATTAAACATACCACACAATGGGAAGTGAGGTAATATAGCAGTATAGTATACATTGTAAGTGAAGTCTTACTAGAAAAATTATTTTATATATGTGTATGTATGATGTGCATGTCGGTGCATGTGCAAGTGTACCTGCCTTGTGTTGCTGAAGGAAGTCCTCCGAAATGGAGGAGACTGGCACTTATTCAAACACCTTCACAGATGTCTTCCACTTAATCCCAATTGTTAATGAGTGTTTTTAATTCTATTTTCTATATTATTTAAAAGTTTGAGTTTTACTCAAAGTTGTTGGGTAAATACTACATTGAAAATGAAAACAATCAAGATGCATCTTGTAGTCAATTCTTACCTTCATTATATAATTTTCTCTACATAATATTGATTGAACAGCTGCATCAGTATCTTCTTTAGCTAAAGTCTAAAAGAACAGAATAAGTCCAAAACTCAAATCTTAAAAAATCATTAGCATTATCTGTGCTTATTATATTTTTATGTGACAGGCATATCCTTGAAGCATTCTCTGCAAATCCAATTTTTCTGTATCCCTAAGCACCTTTTCAAATGCTAATTTGATCATTATGCTCTTCATTACACCTCATTCCAGGGTAAGAAATAATTCATCTCAAAGATATTTTCAGTCCCAGAACAGTTAAATAACTTTCCCAGAGTCATGTCATAGTTAGAACCATCTTTTTCCATAGCTGATAAAATGTTTTACCTTTCCGGACTAAGACGGATACACACAGGCCTCTATTTGAGGTATTTTAACCATAAAAGATAAACTAATCTTGCTCTACAACTAATATAATGACTCTGCCAGCTTAACATCACCTTATACCTAGAAAAAGCCACCAACATAAAACAACACAAGGTCCATTCCATTTCTTAAAATTCACTTATTGATTTGTTTTTGAAATTGCTTTTTTAAAACCAAAATGTAAAGATTGTGGGTAAAATGAATCACGGATTAATTTTTATCCGCGAATTTACAAATATACATATGACAGTATAATCAAATAGATAGCTGGACCTTTATAAAATTTAAGAATAGTATACTGAAACACAAAGACACTTGTTCTTAAAGTCTCCTTATATTGTTTAATAAAGGATCTTATAATGTAGCCCAGGCTGTCCAGGACTCATTATGTAGCCCAGGCTGACGTCAAGCCAGTTAACAATCCATTTGTTGTCTCAGTCTCCCGAGTACTGGGATTACAGTCCTAAGCCACAAACCCAGTCCACTTTATGATCCTTTATCTAATTTTCCATGACAATTGGCCAGTCACTTGATAGACTGAGACTTTTTTTCTCAAAGGCTATAGGGACAAATACAATTGAAATAAATACATTTATCATTAGTCAAGACCTTGTAAACACCTAATAAATTTATGTATTTTTTTGTGGGTTTGTAGGGTTTTTGTTTGTTTCTGAGACAAGGTCTCACTATGTAGCCCTGGTGATTCTGGAACTCAATATTCACAGAGATCTGCCTGCCTCTGCCTCTGCCTCCTGAGTACTGGGATTAAAAATATTCACCACCATGACCAATAAACCACAATTCAAACTCTAATGTCTGTCCAATAGGCTGGGGGTGGAGGAGGGCAGGGTCTGTCTGTGTATTCTATCATGGCCTAAAACTTGCTAAGAAATCTCAGACTTATGATCCTCCTACCTCAACCTCCCGAGCACAAGGATTACAGGTGTGAACCAATACCCTTGACTTCAGAGTTCATTTTCTTTCCTCCTTTTGCACAGGTACCTGCTGATTCTGACAAGACCGCTATCCCCAACTAAGATGGGTAGATTAATACTCCAGCTCCAGACAAAAATATAAAAAAACAAACCACAGCCAAAGTGGCCACGCAGTCCCACTGCATTATGCCCGACTAGTTTCAACTAGAGCTAACAAAGGGAGCCTTATGTATGTAAGCAAGTGCCCTACCACTGAACCATCCTTAGCCCAACCGTTAATTGATGAGAAAGGAGTATCTCTAAGAAAGCCTCAGAAAGGTGCCACAGATTCCACAAATGGACTGGCCAGATCTCCAGTAAGTACTTGAACTGTGTGTACACAGGGTTCTACGGAGCCCAACCAAAGTGTAAGAAAAGTAAAGTGGCTTCATGAGTTGCTAACTGGTGGAGAGAGTTCAGAGCCTGAACGCAGCGAAGTTAACTGCCTGGTAAGTTCAATATTCTTCATAATGACATAAGAGAAGCCAGGTCCTCTATAATGCATCATTCATAATGTCTAAAATAGAATCTAAAATTACTAGAAACAAAGGAACAGAAAAGTGTGAGCCATATTTAAGAAAAAAATCAGCAGAATCTGGGTTGGCCCATATTTATAACCAAAAGATAAAGACTTTGGGAGTATAGGATTGGTACATATGCCCTAATTCCAGTTATTTCAGGAACTCAGGAGGCTAAAGCAGGAAGACAAAGAGTTGAAGGCCAGGCTACACAATACAGTGAGGTCCTATCTAAAAGAAAAATGGGAGAGGATATTTTGGAATAGCTGAAAATATGTTAACAATGAATGGACAGACTTAGCAAAAGAACAGAAGCAAGAAAAGAACCAGTAGTAAAATCTAATTCTTAAATTTTAAAAAGAAATACATTTCAGTGAGTTGATAAGAAGATCAGAGATGACATAGACAGAATCAGTAAATTTGAAAGTACAGCATTAGCAATAAGTCACTTCAGATCCAGGCTTAGGGACACATGCCTGAAAATCTAACCCCAAAAAGGCTGAGACAGAAAGACCAGAGTCTGAGGACAGTGTGGACAACATACAGATCTTGTCAGAGAGACAGAAGTGGGTGCCAAAGGAGGGAAGGAAATAATACCTGTAAGAAAAAGGACATTTTTGGAAACTGTAAGCCCACAAGTACAAGAATTTCAATGAATTCCAAGTAGTAGAGAAATTGAAGCCATCATACATTGTTCGGAATATATAATGGTACACTTGCTGTGAGAATGTCTTTGCTGTTTTCCTAAAAAGTTAGGTATAGAGCTATTTGACAAAGCAAGCCCAACCCTATGTTAAAAGAGAAATGAAAACATGCTCAAACTAAAAGTTGTACACAAATGCTCATGAGAACAATGTTCATAACAAAACACTAGAAACAATTTAAATGTTCAGCCACTGGTGACATAAAATGTGGTATTCAAGCACTGTGATATATTTCATCATAAAAAGGATGAAGAGGAACTAAGAGACAGGTTGGTGGTTAAGAGTGCTTGCTGCTCTTCCTGAGGACAGGAGGGAGTCCAGTTCCCAGTCAGGTAGCTCACAACTGTTACTAATTCCAGCCTCAGGGGACCCAATACCTTCTTCTGACTTAGTAAACACCAGTACACACACATAATGTAAAATTTTTAAAAAGCATGAAGTAATACATGGTACAAAACATGGATGAACCTTGAAAACATTATTCCAAGTGAAAGAAGCCAGGTCACAAAGGAGTACACATTATATGCAACTCATTTGTATAATTGTCTAGAATAGGCAAATCCACAGAAATAGAAAGTTGATTACTGTTACCAATAACTAGCAGATGACTTCCAAAGGATATAGTTGCTTCTTAAGAATCATGAAAATACTCTGGAATTAACAGTGATAGAAAGTGGGGTGTGGTAGTGAATCTCAGCACTCAGGAAGGCAGAGGGAGGCAGATCTCTTGAGTTCAAGGCCAGCCTGGTCTACAAAAAGAGTCTATGACAGCCAAGGATACACAGAGAAACCTCGTCTCAAAAAAAAAGCTACACACAAGGATTCCCTAGTAACGGGTACAGGAACTGTCTCTGACATGAACTCAGTGGCTGGCTCTTTGATCACCTCCCCCTGAGGTGAGGTCACAGGCCACAGAGGAAAACAATGCAACCAGTCCTGATAAGAATTTGATAGACTAGGGTCAGATGAAGGGGAGGAGGACCTCCCCTATCAGTAGACTGGGGGAGGGGCATGGGAGATGAGGGAGGGTGGGATTGGAAGAGGATGAAGGAGGGGCTACATCTAGGATACAAAGTGAATAAACTGTAATTAATAAAAATAAATTTAAAACACATACACACAAAGAGAGTGGTAAAAGTTATATAGCCTTGTGAATAGACTAAACACACATTGAATTGCATACTTTAAAGTAGTGACTGTTATGGTTTATAAATTATATCTCAATAGTAAAATCTTAAAATAAATAACCTAATTTTAGAAAGAACAAAATATTTGAACAAACTTCACCAAAGATATAAAATAACAAGACTTGAAAAAAATGCCTACCAAATTAAAGTCTGATTAATAGTCTATTTAACTATACAATAAACTTAAGACTAAAGAAAATATTGGCTAGAACATGAACAAATGTAACTATTATTGTAACAACACTGCTAATGGGAATGTAAAAATAACAACTCTGAAAAAGTTTGAAAGCTTCATAAAGTTTACTTAATTCATCATATGACTGGTGATTTCACAACTAAATGTTACCCAAGGAAAATAAAAACATGTCTATACAATGGCATAAATGTGAATGCTTTGAAGAGCTTTTAATAGCCCCAAACTGGAAACAACCCAAATATCCATCAACATGATGGAAAATGCGGATATATCCATTGAACAGAAAGCAGTTTTTTAAAAGGACTGGAATATTGATACATAGATGAGCGGGGGCATGGTGGTACACACCTTTAGTCTCAGCACTCTGGAGGCAGAGGCAAGTGGATCTTTGTGAGTTCAAGGCCAGCCTGATCTACAAAGTGAGTTCCCAGATAGCTAGTGCTACATAGAGAAACCCTGTCTCAAAATAACAAAACCAAAACCAAAAAGCCCAACAACAAAAACCAGTATGGATGAACTGAAAAATAAGTTCAAGTGAAAGAAGCCAAATTAAAAATACATAGGAGGCAGGCATGTTAGAATACACCTTTAATTTCAGCACTCTGGAGGCAGAGGCAGGTAGATCTCTGAGTTCAAGACCAACATGGTCTACAGAGCAAGTTCTAGGATAGCCAGGACTACACAGAGAAACCCTGTCTCAATAAATAGAGACAGATAGATAGATAGATAGATAGATAGATAGATAGATAGATAGATAGATAAAAACAAAAAAGAATATGTAAGTTTTCATTGCATAAAAAAATTTTTTTAAATAAACACAACTGGCAGATGAGGTGAGATTACACCTGTAATCTCAGCACTCAGGGAGGCAGAGACAAGAGGCTACCTGAGTTCGAGGCCAGCCTGGTTTACAAAGCCAGTGCAGGACAGCCAAGGCTACACAGAGAAACCCTGTCTCGAAAATTAACAAACAAACAAAACCATAATAACAGAGTGGTAACAGGAAACGGGGGAAGTGTGAAGGGGTGCTGCAAAAGGACCGGATGAGGAAACTGGGAATACTGAATATAGATGTAATATTGGTTTCAGGGACATACACATGTCAAAACTTATCAAATTATGCATTTCAAGTGTATGTATTAACTGCATACCGATTACATACCAATTATACCTAATAAAATTGTTTACAAAAAGTATAGCATATTGACATTTAAGTAGGTTTAACAGCTTTGTTATATAGGAAAAATTTATAATCAATGATTTATGATTCTTACATGAAGAGCAAAGTAAGTACAAAGTTAGCAAGAACTCTATCCAATAGAATAAAATGGAAAAGAACAACAAAAAACTTTGTACGGGGCACCTCCTTTAAGCAAGGACCCTCAAAAGCCACACAACTATACCTCCATAAAAGAAAGCGGCTGTGGTTCCAACCATTCTTTGGAGCTCTTGCGCTTTGGAAGTGTGTCAGTTACCAGATCATCTTGGCTCCCATTTTTCATTGTGGTCACCAAGTAAACAGAGCCCCTAGAAAAGCTAAAATAGCATTTATTTCGTAATTAAAATTTACAATAATTTTCTCTTCTTGTTGGGCACCTACGAAAACTGACCATGCTTCCCTTCCAGTCGCCTTGAAAACAGGGTTCTCTTGGAACCTTCATGGCTTCAAGGTGCTATTTCAAGCCATCAGAAGGTAGCAATCTAGTTCCCAGCCATTTTCTGTTTGATATGTCATGAATGGAAGAGCTGAAACTTTCAAGCTGACAAATGGAGTCTTGGGGAAGGACGGGAATTCTGGACAAAATTCAGGCCATCAACCTCCGAGAAGCCCAAAGCCCTCCCCAGGGCCCGCAGGGTGAGGGAGAGGGGGACTTCTGAGCCTGCGGCCAGGGTGGTCCTCAGGCACCAGGCCTGCTCACCAGGGAGCAGGGCCCTCGAGGCCCGGTCCCCGACTCGCCGACCCCGCGCGCGAGCCGCCCCGCCGTACAGGCCTCGGCCTCGGGCGGCGGGCAGGGCCCTCGACTCTCCGGCCCCACGGTGCGTCCGCGACCTCGGCCCGCGACCGTGGCTTCAGAACGCGCGAACGTTCGGGGAGCTTCTGTCTCCCGGACGCGGTCCCCCACACGTCCCCTCGCCTACGAGGGAGTCAGAAAACCAAGGCGCGCACACCTCGTCGGGCCGCAAGGCAGGGGAAGGGCCCTCAGGCCTCGGCGGCCGGCGGACCGAGAACGAGGCCGCGCGCCTGTCTCGCGCTGACGGGCAGCTATCGCAGCCAATCAGCTCTCGCCCGCGGCCCCGGGCCCCGCGCTACGCCCGCCCCCTGGCGGAGCGCGGCCCCCTCGGGGCTCCCGTTGGGCCGCCCGCCTCCCGTCAGTCACTCCCCAGAAGGGAGGGCGGGAGAGGGACGTTCTCCCCGCTAGGTACCGGTGGTGAGCGAGCGTTTGTGGCCGTTGCTCCCGGGAGAGCCGTCCAAGATGGCGGCGCGTGGCGGTGGACGCAGTTGCGAAGCGCCTCCCGGGTGGTCTTAGAGCTCGCGTCTGTTGGCCAGCGTCTGGTCAAGGAGGAGGAATGAGACGGTTATCTACTTTAACTCGGTGTTTCTCCTTCTTGGGTGGTTTTGAGATTTTTTGGATGACTGGTTGCTTCTTTTTGTTTCTGCTTTATTTTACTTTCATTTATTTGCTTGTTCATTTTTGTGGGTCTGAGGATTGAACGGAGGGTCACCGAGATTCCCCCGCAGATCTGTGTAGAGTCTCCGCAGATCTTTTTATTTTATTGCTATTGTTGTTATTTATTTTTAAGGTAGGGTCTCTTTGGCCTTTAACTTAGGACTTTATTGCCCCCAGAGTTCCTGAGATAACAGAGCTGGACATTTGTTTCTGGATCTCGGTAAATCATTACATAGCTAAAAATGTTGAGGCTCTGATTGTTTCGTTTGTTTGTTTGTTTTCTGGTTTTTTTTTTCCATCTGAGCATTGGTAAGCACTGGATGATAGACCACCATTTTCACTTTTCCAACATTTTAAAGGACACACACTGATACTAAAACTGAAGTGTCAGAGGCACTTGTATTCTCACACGTGGAGCCTTCAACTACAGTTTCTGGTTCAGAGCTGAGGAGCCATGAGTCACTTGCAAAACTTACTGTTAGATACCCTATTGGGGACGAAGCATGTGGACAGTGCAGCCCTCATCAAACTCCACGAAAGGACCCTGTGTGTGACATCACCAGGATTTAATGTAAGAGGGAAAAATGTTTTTAAAATATTTTTTAGGGTAGCGTACAAAATATTAGTTTCATCATGGCATTGTCATATATGTAGTGTGAGTGACCTATGTAAAAATATGAACATATTTGTATCCTTTTTAAAGATTTGTTAATTATTTATACAATGTTCTGTCTGCATGTACACCTACATATCAGAAGAAGGCACCAGATCTCATTATAGATGGTTGTGAGCCACCATGTGGTTGCTGAGAATTGAACTCCTGACCTCTGGAAGAGCAACCAGTGCTCTTAACCTCTGAGCCATCTCTCCAGCCCGTTTGTATCTTTTGTTAACTTAATTTTATTTATATATTTATTTATTACAGTTTGTTCACTCTGTATCCCCACTGCAGCTCCCTCCCTCATCTCCTCCCAGTCCCACCTACCCTCCTCCCTCTTCTCCCCTTATGTCCTTTCCCTAGTCCCCTGATAGGGGAAGACCTCCTTCCCTTCTATCTGACCCTAGCTTATCAGGTCTCATCAAGGCTGGCTGCATCATCTTCCTCTGTGGCCTGGCAAGGCTGCACCCCCCCCCCAAGGGGAGGTGATCAAAGAACCAGCCACTAAGTTCATGTTAGAGATAGCCCCTGTACCCTCTGCTAGGGAACCCACTTGGAAACTGAGCAGCCAATGGGCTTCCTTTGAACTTGGAATCCAGGTCCTCTCCATGCATGGTACTTAGTTGGAGTAGCGGTCTTTGCAGGACCCCCTGGGCCCAGGTATTTTGGCTGTGTTCTCCTTGTGGAGTTCCTGTCCCCTCCAGGACTTTCTGTCTTCCTCTTCTTCCATAAGGATTCTGGCACTCTGCCCACTCTCAGTCTCTCCTTCGATACCCTAGTGGGTAGAGTCTTTCAGAGGTCCTCTGTGGACTGCTCCTGTCCTGTTCCTTGTCTTTAACAATGTCAAAATTTATTGAGTAATAACTTTGCAAGGTACAATAATTCTGTGACATCAATTTGGTAGATCTGCCTGTTTTCTTTGGTAACCCTAAGTGGGGTGATTACAGGGCTTTTTATTCCTGTTTTAATTACTAACATCAACTCTTGAGTCACATAGTCTTATGTGTGTGTATATACATTTACATGTGATTACAGAATGGCTATAAAGTGTTCAGATGCTACAACAGGGTTCAAGAGTTGCCTAGTTGTGAAAGGGAAGTTGTAGAATATCAGCAGATATTTTCTAATATATACTGATAAATTAACAGAACCAGAGCTTCATGAAAGAATCTGGGGAAATTCCAGTGGTGGCTTAGGCTCCTTCAGATCACAAATTTGAGAGTGAAGTTGCAGAGTTAAGACCAGCTCCAGTAGGCACACGCCTGTAATGCCAGCACTCTGGGAGGCAGAGGCAGGTGGATCGTTGTGAATTACTGGCCAGCCTAGTCTACAAAGTGAATCCAGGACAGCCAAGGCTACACAGAGAAACCCTGTCTCAAAACAAAATAAACAAAAGACCAGCTCCAGGAACAGAGGGACAAGGGGGGTCCAGACAGAAGGGGAAGATCCAGGTCAGTAGGAACCAATACCATCTCAGGACTAAGTGAGGGAGTCACATCACTTCCTTGGTCTGTTGCATAATTTCTTGTGCCTGGTTTTTTCTGATATTTTTAATTTGTCCATATGCTTCTACTGTCTCAGCACAGAAATAAATCGTTTTTCAGTCTGTGTTATGTGGGTAGTGCTGGAGAGCTGTACCGTTTCTATGTCCATCCAGGTATGAAGTCATCCTCTGTCTTCAAAATGGAGTCTCTCAGAGCAAGACACATTGAAAAAATACTGTTTTACAAAATACAGAGACACTTAGAGCAAAGCACAGCCTGATCCCAACATGTCATTATACCTGTTTTTACTCATTCCCATCCCCAGTTTCCCTCTCTATTCCATCTCCTGCTTCAGCTTCCTCTGTTAATTCCTTGTTTTCTTATCTATGTGTCCCACTCTTCTATTTCCCACATTCCTTAAGAGATCTGCCTCTCATAAGCCCCTTTCTAATTTTGTCACTTACAAACACATTAAATATATCTGTATGTGTATATATATGTGTGTGTATGTATATAAATATATATATATATATATATATAAAACTAAAGATTTGTTTTATGCGTTTGGGTGTTTTGTGTGCATGTATGTTTGTGTGCCAAGTGCATGTAGTGCCTACAGAGGGCAAAAGAGGGCTTCAGGTCTCTAGAACTAGACAGTTGGTAGCCACAGTGTGGGTGGGCAGTGGGAGCTCAACCTGGGTCCTCTTCAAGATCAACAAGTGCTCTTACTTGCTGGGCCACCTCTCCAGTTACATCCACATAATTTTTTGCTTTCTTTTGTATTTTATATTTTTATTTTTTACAATTTATTCATTGTATATCCTGATTGAAGCCCCTTTCCTCAACTCCTCCCAGTCCGACCCTCCTTTCCTCTCCTCCCCGTCCCCTAGTCCACTGCAAGGGGGAGGTCTCTTTCCCTGCCATCTGCCCACAGCTTATCAAGTCTCATCAGTCTTATGGAAGAAGGAAGGGATAGAAGGACACATAATTTTAAATCTAGATTCTATATATAAAATTGGAGTATGATTTATTAACCCTTAATGCAATCATTTCAACTACAGCTATTTTTCTGCAAATGTCATGATTTCCTCCCCACCACTACCCAAACAGGTCTCATTGTGTAGGCCAAGCTGGCCTCAAACTCACAGAGATCTTCCTGACTCTGCCTCCCAAGTGCTGGGATTAAAGGCATGTATCACCATATCCAGAAATTTAAATTTCTTTATGTCTGCATAAAATTGCATTGTGTATGTATACTACGTTTTCTTTATCCATTCCTATATCCGCAGGCATCTTAGTAGGTTCCATTTCCAGGCTACTGTGAAAACCACAACAATAAACACCTACTGTCTCATGTGACAGATTTTGTTGATTCGAAGTCCTTCAGCTATATTTACCCAATAGTTGTACAGCTAGGTGCAGTTTTTTGAGAACTTCCATATTCATTTTCCATAGTAGCTGGACAAGTTTACATGTATTCCAGCAGTGAATTAAGAGTTCTTCCTATCAGCAGCCAGGCGTGGTGGCGCACACCTGTGATCCCAGCACTCAGGGAGGCAGAGGCAGAAAGATCCCTGTGAGTTCGAGGCCAGCCTGTTCTACAAAGCAGGTCCAGGACAGCCAAGGCTAAAGAGAGAAACCCTGCCTCCAAAAAACAAAAAGAAAAGAAAAAAGAGTTCCTTCTATCTTTTCCTACATCCTTGCCAGCATTTGTTGTTGTTTGTTTTCTTCTTCATTTTCTATTTTTGAAAGAGGTTTCATATAGCCCAAACTAGCCTGCAACCTGCTAGGTAACCAAAGATAACCTTGAACCTCCTGCCTCTACCTCCAAAAGTACCAGGACCGTATTCATGGAATACAATGCCTGGTTTATGCAGTGCTGAGAACTAAACCCAGAGCTTTGGCATGCTAAGCAGACTGTCTATTGAGCTAATCCCTGCCCTCATTTGTTTTTGTTTTCCTGATACTTATTCTGACTGATACATGATGGATCTCAAAGCAGGGTTTTTGTTTGTTTGGTTTGGTTTTTTTGTAATTTTTATTTTGTGTCTGAATATTTTTAACTGCATTTATGTGTTTGTGCCATGTGCATGCCTGATGCCTTCAGAACTATAAGCCACCATGGGGGTGGTGGGAACTGAATCTAGGACCTCCTCATGAGTAACAAGTGCTCTTAACCACAGAGCCATCTCTCTAAAACTATTTTTTCATCTATGTATATGTGTGTATGTATATGCATCTGAGTACAGTGCTTTTGGAGGTGAGAAAAGGGCTGCAAATCCTCTGGAGCTGGAGTTGTAGGCAGTTGAGAGATACCTGACATGGCCATTAGGAACTGAAATCCTGTCCTTTGGAAGAGTACAAGTGCTCTTAAGAACTGAGCCATCTTTCCAGGCCATCAGAGCAAGATTTGGGGCCGGAGGGAGGTGGGGCGCAGCATGGAGACAACGTTTCTGTGTGCAGCCTGGCTTTCCTGGAGTTGGATTTATAGAACAGGCTGGCCTTGAATTCACAAAGAGCCACCTGCCTCTGCCTCTGCCTCCTAAGTGCTGGAGTTAAAAGTGTGTATCACCACTGCCAAGCTCAAATCAGTTTTTAATTTGCATTTCTCTGAAAGCTAAACCTCATTTTTTTTTCAAGTATCTGTTCAAGTATTTGGCCTTTTTCTATCTCTTTCAATAACTATTCCATTTATTGATTGGTTGATTGATTGGGTGATTTGGTGTTTGAGTTTGCAGTTCTTGAGATACCTTTGGTATGTCAATTTCTGTCCAGTATGCAGTTGGTTATTTTGTGTTTGTGTTCTGTCACTTTGCTCAGGCTATTGTTTTCCTTGCTGTACATCACTTTTTAATTTCACATGATTCCATTTGCCAATTTCTGAGATTATTTCCTGTGCCCCTGAAATCCTTTTCAAAAAATCTTTCCCTGTAGATGTGACTTTTAAACAAAAAGGACTATTCTACTAAAAGCCATTGGAAGTGCTTTAGGATTCTGGACCACAAAGTCTGTAAGAATAAATACTTCTGAAGCTGGGTGAGGTGGCACACACCTGTAATCTCAGCACTCAGGAGGCAGAAGCAGAAACCCTGTCTCGAAAAACAAAACAAAAAGTAATTTTGTAAATTCTATAGTTGTTGTGGAAGAGCAGCCATAGATAATGCACAAAAGAGTAGGTGTGGGTATTTGCTAATACAATTTTATGAGTAATGAAATTTCAATTTCATGTAATGGTATTATGTCAAAGTGCTTTTTTTTTTCTAGTCATTTTTTAAAAAGTGAAAACCTTGCTATGTACTTGAGCATATTTTGGATATATGCCTAGGAGTGATATAGCTGGATCTTGAGGAAGCGCTATTCCTAATTGTCTGAGAAAGTGCCAAATTGATTTCCAAAGTGGTTGTACAAGTTTGCATTCCCACCAGCAATGGAGGAGGGTTTCCCCTTTTCTCCATATCCTCTCCAGCATGTGTTGACACTTGAGTTTTTGATCTTAGCCATTCTGATGGGTTTAAGGTAAAATCTCAGGGTTGTTTTGATTTGCGTTTCCCTGATGACTAAGGACATTGAGCATTTCTTTAAGTGTTTCTCTACCATTCGGTATTCCTCTACAGAGAATTCTCTGTTTAGCTGTGCCCCATTTTTTAATTGGATTACTTGATTTGTTGCCTTTTAAGTTCTTTAGTTCTTTATATATTCTGGATGTTAGCCCTCTGTCAGATAAAGGGTTGGTGAAGATCCTTTCCCAGTCTTTAGGCTGTCAATTTTGTTCTAATGACAGTGTCCTTTGCTTTACAGAAGCTTTTCAGTTTTATAGGTCCCATTTATTGGTTATTGATCTTAGAGCCTGTGCTCTTGGTGTTCTGTTCAGGAAGTTGTCTCCTGTACCAATGAGTTCTAGGCTCTTCCTCACTTTTTCTTCTAACCAATTTAGTGTATCTAGTTTTATGTTGAAGTCTTTGATCCACTTGGACTTTAGTTTTGTGCAGGGTGATAAATATAGATCTATTTGCATTTTTCTACATGTAGACATCCAGTTAGACCAGTACCATTTGTTGAAGATGCTGTCCTTTTTCCATTGTATGGTTTTGGTCATTTGTTCAACCATGTTTGTAGCAGCTTTATTTGTAATAGCCAGAACCTGGAAACAACCCAAATGTCCCCCAACAGAGGAGTGGATACAGAAATTGTGGTACATTTACCCAATGGAATACTACTCAGCAATTAAAAACGAGGAAATCATGAAATTTGCAGGCAAATGGTGGGATCTAGAAAAGATTATCCTGAGTGAGATATCCCAGAAACAGAAAGACACACACACAGTGGACATTATACATATAATATAGGATAAACGTATAAAAATCTGTACACCTAAAGAAGGTGAGCTGGAAGGGAGGACCCTGGGTAAAATGATCAATCCTCACTCAGACAGGCAAACAGGACAGACATTGGAAGAAGGAGAAAACAGGAAACACAACAGGAGCCTACCACAGAGGGCCTCTGAAAGACTCGGAAGTGTATCCAAGCAGATAATGAGACTCATAAACAAACTTTGGGCAGAGTGCAGGGAATCTTATGAAGGAAGGGGGAGATAGTAAGACCTGGAGAAGACAGGAGCTTCACAAGCATAGCAACAGAACCAAAAATTTTGGGCACAGGGGTCTTTTCTGAGACTGATATGCCAACTAAGAACCATTCATGGATATTACCTAGAACCTCTGCTCAGATGTAGCCTATGACAGCTCAGTCTCCAAGGATGCCTTAGTAAGGGGAACAGAGACTGTCTCTGACCTGAGCTCAGTGGCTACCTCTTTGAACGCCTCCCCTGGATGGGGGAGCAGCCTTGCTAAGCCACAGAGGAGGACAATGTAGCCAGTTTGGATGAGACCGGATAAGCTAGGGTCAGATTGAAGGAGAGGAGGACCTCCCCTATCATGGACTTGGAGAGGGGCATAGGAGGAGATGAGGGAAGGAGGGTGGGATTGGGAGGGGAGGAGGATGGGGGCTACAGCTGGGATACAAAGTGAATAAACTAATATAAGTCTCTTGTTTAATGACATTTAAAAATAATATTTTGGCTTATAATTTAATTAGCTATATAATAAATTGAAAATATGATATATTACTTTATTAAAGCACCTAAGTTAAGATTAAAAAAAAAGTAAAAACCAAGCCAGGTGGTGGTGGCGCACGCTTTTAATCCCAGCACTCAAGAGGTAGAGGTAGGTGTATCTCTGTGAGTTTGAGGCCAGCCTAATCTACATAGTGAGTTCCAGGACAGTCAGGACTGCTACAGAGAGAGACCCTGTCTCAAAAGAACAAATAAAACCAAAAATTTGAAAACCATTCGCAGCCCTCAGGAAACAGCCAACCAAATTTAACTATCCAGTGGCCATGCTCTTCTGACTTGGCCTATTTGTTTGCAGATAATGCCCAGTGATGTTCGAACACTTGTGAATGGATTTGCCAAAAATCCATTGATAACCCGAAGGGAAGGGTTATATTTCAAGGAAAAGGATTACAAGTGTGTCCGGGCAGATGACTTTTCCCTCTATGCTAAAAATGTAAGTATTCAAGGTTTGACAGATGGATAAAAACTTAAGAATTTTACTTCAATTTTCTTTAACCCTCCTGTTGCTCTCTGCAAAACAGTATAAGGTCATTACTACCTTGAGTCGTTCAGATAGCAACCTAGTACCAACAAGGCATATCTGAAAAATACAGAAGGGCTGGGAATGGAGCTCAAGGGTAGAGAACTTACCTAGAATGTGGAAATTTCTGGGTCTGATCTAAAGCACTGAAATGAAGTAAAGAAAAAGAAAGGACTTGTCTGGAAATGTTCTCAGTGAAATATGCTGGCTGTTATAAATATTCTGCACTCTGTCACCCGAGCTATCTCTTCCTGATCCTTCAAAGTGCCACAACCACAACCTGTTTGCCTTGGGTCCTGAAACCCTGACTAGGGCAGTGAGGAATAAAGAAAGGACAGACACACAGATACAGACAGTAAAGCTGGGATCAGGTGGGAGTGTTTAAACACATTCCAAAATTTTATGCCCCTGTTAGGCACAAGAATGTTATATCAGACACAAAGGTGGGCAAAAGTTGCTTATTAAGGGGCTAAATTAGCCCAGAATACATAGTTATTAGGCTCTGGACCTGCAACACTCCAATGTCTACACAGTCAATGGAGTTCTAATCTGTACAGTTCCTTTCCAGGAACCTTTCTTCACAATATGCATGATATTAATACAAAAAGCTAAAATCTTTTCAGAAAACACTACTAAATTCCTAAAAAAGAGTAGAAGACTAAAACACACATGAATACAAAGAAGGCAGGAAATTGCTGCTGCTGCTGCTGCTGCTTCTGCTGCTGCTGCTTCTGCTGCTGCTTCTCTTTCTTCTTCTTCTTCTTCTTCTTCTTCTTCTTCTTCTTCTTCTTCTTCTTCTTCTTCTTCTTCTTCTTCTTCTTCTTCTTCTTCTTCTTCTTCTTCTTCTTCTTCTTCTTCTTCGTCTATGGGTATCTGCTGGTCTTCTGTTGGACCAAAGGCAGAGTATTGGGTTTTCTTCTTTATCCAGGAGAACACTGGTGTGGTGGTGGTGAAGACCCACATGTACCTTCTGGTGGCTACTTACATTGCAGGCATGTATCCTAGTGTCTGTGTAGAAGCCACAGAGAAGCTGGGTAAGTTTGAGACCCTATGCAAACTAGCTGGGAGAGAAAGGAGGAGTTTATTGGGGGCGGGGGGGGGATTCAGAGGTGCTTGAACCCAGGGGAGCCCTCGGAAATACAGAAGCCACGGATGGGAGCAGTGCTGGATTCTGCGTCCTCTCTGTTTCTAAGTGAATCAGCTTTAGCTGTCCCCTTACAGTGTAACTGCTTTCTTCCCTGGTTTGGTATCATGGTGAAGCCTCCATCCTGCCTCTTATTTCCTCTGAGTACCCTGATTTGTTTCATCTAGTTTACCCCTATTCCCACATTAGTAAGATGTTCAAGAGAGATGAGCAGGGGAGCAGAGAGAAAATAGGTTAAAAATCAAGGAAGTGTTGGGGACCCTTCCTGTAGGATGGAGGAACTAGTAGAGAAACAGCTATCTTGTTTGTATATACTCCAGTCCCCTTACCTGGTTTACATTTGTGAAGAAATAAAAATAAGATTTAATAGAGAGCCAAAGTGAGGATTGATCATAGCAGACAGGAAACCATATTGTTTTATTTTGCATCTTTTTTTAATTTCTAATGAACTTAGAATTGCTTAAAACAGTCCTTTGAAATAGTAGAGCCTTCGAGCAAGAAAAGCAGCCATTCATTCATTCCTTCTTACAGCAAGTAATTCTCCTGTCCAGTCACGTGCCCTACACTATCTCAGACCAAAGCTGGTTAAGACATATCCTCTGCCTTTCATGCCTCCGCAGATGCCATCCCATCTGCCAGAAATACATTTCTGTTCTGTTCATGCCCCTCACAACTCATTAGCACATTCATAATCATAACTGAAGGTCCAGCTCAGATCTGAATGTCTCTTCCACTGTGCTGTATATTTTATGCACACTGCCATCATTATTTCCATTAGAGCTCTTTGTCAATATGGATTACGAACCCAGAAGGCAACATGCCTTCTAAATCATCCTCTTATCTGATATCTAACACAGTGCATAATTTTGAGTAGGAAATTAATACATGTTTGATGATAAACAGAGAAGTAAATGACCTCTGCCTAACAGAATCTGGGAAAGCTCTAGTGAGTGAACCTTAAATAAATATGTGAGAAATTAAGTACCAGAAAAGGAGACCCAGTTTCAGCAGAGTAGGAGCAGAAACCAGAACAGAGACCTATAATCTGAGCTTATGTATCCCATTAGAGCATCCATAAAATGAAAGTAGTCTATTAGGTTTTCAGTAAGCCAGGCTTTAGCCTATCAGCTCAGACCCAAGGCTAATTCCATAGAGAAGACCAGAAAGTTCCCTGATTTCATTATAATGAGGATTTTTATGAGCTTTTGTTCTTTTTAAATCAAGGTTATAAAAGACTCCAAATAATAACACAGCTAACACTATTGTAGTTAGAGCCCACTGTCGTAAGAAGGGACCCGGTATATTAGAAGTGTCCGGACACTCCTCCAGGATGGGCCGAGCTGCTGCCAGCCAGCCACTTGTCACTCTACTTAACTATGCTTCCTGGATCACACCGACTCTCTTTGAGATATGGTTTCACTGCGTACCCAGACCGGGCTCAAACCTGCAACTCTCTTGCTTTAGCCCACTAAATTTTGAGATTACAGGCATGTGTTACGCCCAACAATTGTGTTTCTCTATCAAAAAATATGTGATTATTTTAGAAAATTTGAGAAAGAATCATGGAGATTAATTTTTTTTAATCTCTGGGTATAGTAGCATATGCCTTTAATCTCAGCACTCAGGAAAGGTGGACAAATCTCAGTGAGTTCAAGGCCAGACTGACCTACAAGCCAGGCATTTACATGGTAAGACCATGTCTCAGTTTTGTTTTGTTTTGTTTTTAATGGAAGATTCTAACAATATGACTTAATAATAGCTTTAAGATGTAAATAGACAAATAACTTCACATAAATCAGCCAGGGTTTTTTATTATTTATTTATTTAATGTACATGAATCCTCTATTTACATGTATACCTACATCCCAGAAGAGGACATCAGATCACATTATAGATGGTTGTGAGCTGCCATGTGGTTGGCAGGAATTGAAGTCAGGACCTCTGGAAGAACAGACAGTATTCTTAACCACTAAGCTATCTATCTTAGCTTAGAAAGAAGCAGGTTTACTTTTAAAACAACTACTTTGATGGGTCATAGGCATTGGTAAAATGTTAACATTGCTAATTCTAGGACCTCAGTCTTAAAAGATTAGAATGAAATTATTAAAGAACTATAGTTTTTCCTTAAACTTCCTATGACTTAATTCCTAAATAGACAACCAAAGGTCTTAGCTTCTTCATGTGAGAGTTGCCTCGATCTTAATTAAATCCACATGTAAGAAACTAGCCTCTCTGTGTTGACATCCACATGGAAAGAAGTAGATGTTTCATGGTTTGGGCATTTTGTTCATTCTCCTGAGAATATCATCTAAGACTTTATTGCCAGATTTACAAGATATATGAATAGAAAATAATTCCTTTTGCTGAATTTGCCTAGAAGTATACGTTTTAAAGGTTTTACTTTTTTTTTTTTTTCTGAGACAAATCTTGCTATGTAGCCCTGACTGACTCACCAAGCAGATTAGACTGGCCACGAACTTGATGCAATATTTCTGCTTCTAACTCTCAAGTACTGGGATTACAAGGGTGTGCCACCATACCTGACTAAATGTCCTACTGACACTTAATACAGACCTTACCTCCCACCATTTCATCTGTTATGGTTGCAGCAGAGGAAGGCAAGTGGGTTAGTAACCAGCATTTGGCTTAAGGAAACAAGTAGAGGGGCTGGAGAGCAAGAGCACAGCTGCTCTTCCAGGGGTCCGGAGTTCAGTTCCCAGCAACCACACAGTGGCTCCCAGCCATCTAGAGTGAGATCTTGTGCCCTCTTCTGGCATGCATGCAGACAGAATGTTGTACAGACACTAAATAAATCTTAAAAGAAAAGAAAATGGGAGGCAGAGGGAGCAGATCTAGAGCCAGTGACCTGCAGAGCTCCCTCAGAGGACCTGCAAATGAGCCCAGCTGAGATCCGCAAAGCCATGCCAAGAAACACAGGAGAAAGACTGAAACAAGAGTTGTGCTTTTTCCAACAGTATCAATAGGATTATAGTGAACTTGTTCCATAACTTTTTTTCTATTCTGAGAGAGGGTCTCACTGTGTGGTCTTGGCTGGTCTAGATTTCACTATGTAAACCGGGCTGCCCTAACTCATAGAGACCCACTGCATCTGCTCCCCAAGTCATGGCATTAAAGGCCTGCACCTCCACACCCTGCTCTGTTCTATAACTTTTTAAAACTCAGTTATCATGTTTCTTGGGATTTTTGTGATGGTACAGGAAAACTGACCCATCTGCATAAATAAACTTAGACTGCTGCCAATAAAAACAGAATGAATACACAATTATTTAT
>CM053755.1:29014433-29033813 GCA_028658305.1 Pachyuromys duprasi | reverse complement strand
TGGGGGAGGGGGCTACGCCTGGGATTCAAAGTACCCAACCTGTGATTGAGAGAAAAATAAATTAATTAATTAAAAAACAAAACAAAAAAAAAAACTCTCACAACCTTTTTCGAAATATTTCTTTATTTTATGTATGTGCTCTGTCTGCCTGTACACCTGCATGCCCAAAGAAGGCATCATATCATGCTATAGATGATTGTGAGCCACCAGGTGGTTGCTGGGAATTGAACTCAGGACCTCTGGAAGAGCAGGTGGTACTCTTAACCTCTGAGCCATCTCTCAAGCCCAATTTTCACCTTTAGTACTACTAAATTTAGACCCTCATTAAGCACTATATTGCAGTGACTCACGCCTGTAAACCTAGAACTCTGGGAAGCAGAGGTAGGTGGATCTCTATGAGTTTGAGGCCAGCCTGGTCTACAAAATGAGTCCAGGACAGCCAAGGCTACACAGAGAAACCCTGTCTCCAAAAAAAAAAAAAGTACTGCTGAGGTCCTGGGGTGAGGACAGGGCCTGAAGAAGAGTTGATGAAGAGCTGCGAGTGAGGAATGAGTCAAGCATGGAGGTCAGGAGTTTTACATCCTGACTGACTGGCAGTTTGGGCGCTTCTTTATTTATACAGAGCTTAGTAGGCAGGAACAGATGCATAGCGTTCCAAAACATAGATCATACCACTTTTGTCTCTGGTCATGTGTTTTTAACTTCCACTTGGTCATAAGTTTAGTCATCATTGATAAACCCTGACAGAACAGAATTGTCTTTTACAATCATTTCCCCTCATCAACTCCATAACCCCAACTTTTAGCAATATGGCAGTGTCATGGGCATATTTTGACAAAGCATGACAGCCTGTTCTCGGGCTGGTAGCTCTTGTGGTTTCGAAGGTACTAGACAGAATGAAAATATCCAAGCCAGCCTGGGAAGATATCATGTCCCAAGCAGTGTATTACCAACTTTTAATAGTCAGAGTGATAATTGTCATCAGGCCCAAGAAAAGTCTTCAGGCCAAAACTGCTGCAGTTATTATTTAATTTGTGCCATAATACAATGTCTATATTTTATACATTTATAGAATTTATGTATGTATCTAATTCTGGTATATTTTTTTATTCCTCAGTTATATGATACCATAGTGGCCCCATATGAGTTAATTTTTCTAAGAAAGAGCGGTTCTTACTATTTTATTCTTTTATCATTAATCCACACCATTCTTTGTCCAACAGTAGCAGGGAGAGGCTTTTAATTTGATCTGCTGCCAACTTCTCTAGCCTACCCAGCATTGTTTACCGTCCTAAATTTACTTTGTTTTGATTATCTCATCCCTGAGTAAAATAATCCAGGGGCAAATGTATCAAGAGATTCTTTGAGTCAGAGCCTCATAAGGAGGTCTCTGGCATAAATATTTGAGTCACAACCTCCAGGGTGTAAGGAAGACCTTCAAGTAGGTCCAGATAAGGCTATCTCCCTAAAAGTGGGAGGACATTCCTGGGAAAGCCTAAAAACAGTACTCCTGGGAGGAAGCGCAAATGATTCATACGAAAATTTCCATCAATACAATTATTTCCAAGTTGTACAAATATTGAAAGACCCCCCAAGCAGGCATCGTGTAGAGATCAAGGCCAAAAGAGTGAGAGACTGTACCACAGTGATTGCATCACTCGGCTCAGCTTTGCTGGAGCTTTGTCAAGCAGCTGTGCTGGCCTTATGACTTTCACTGTTCCCATTAGAGATGGCTGTGCATTACCACATTTCTTGCTCACATTGGGGAATGGTCATTTCTCAGAAACACTAGAATCTGACCATTAGGCAGCAAGATATGCACACTGTATGAACTCCAGAAAATACTTTCCATGGAGGTGCTTGATTTTCAAGCCTAGCTGTGGTGCAGTGTGGTGGTGCACTCCTTTAATACCAGACCTAATTCCAGGACAGCCAGCACTACACATGGAAACTGGGTCAGGAAAAACCAAAAGTCAAACCAAAACAAAACAAGATACATTGTATTCATATGTTGCTAAGTCTCCTTCCCAAGGGAGACATAATGTCCACCATCCCTTTTTCTAAATTCCCAAAACAAACAGAGGAATGATCCTACGAAGTTTACTTGGAGGAGCCAATGAGTCTTGGCTTCCTTAGAACATAGTCGAGGGGCTACTTAAAAAAGTATGAATGGTCCTTCCCCACAACACACCAGTCATTAAGCCCTTATGCAGAAGGGATGAAGACTTCCCCATAGGTGGAGCCCCTCAGCCCTATTCCTGGCCAGCCTATATAGTTGAGTCCCTTCCCAAGGTCATGTTCAGTCACTCACAACAGCATGTTAAAATTCTTAAGGCATAAAAAAAAACATTGAATTGAAAGTAATAAAATAATGGCAAGGCCCCTCGTTGATGCCCAGCTTGGCTTTGAGCTGATGACACTCCTGCCTCATCCTCTAGTGTAGCTGAAATCATAGGCAAATGGCTTCTGTATGATTATCCTAATCAGGTGATGCCCCAGTAGGGCCTTTCGGGGTTGGGGAGCATCTGATCTTTTCTGAAGGCAGTTGTTATCAACACCTCTTAGTGGAATCTAAACTTCATACAGTGCAGAGGACAATCTCCCACAACAAGAATTACTTATTCCTAAATGTCAGTTGTGTCAAGGTCAAGAAATCCAGATACAGGCATGAGAACCCCCTTTTGAGTTTTTGGTCAGGGTTGGCCAAGAGGCTCATAAACTATTAAAGGCATTATTATTGCCTTTGGTTGCCTCCCAGAGGTGGAAGGTTTAAAAAAAAAATCCCTACTGCCGAGACACCGTGTACTTCAGAGCTAGAAGCACCTGAGCTGGAACTGACCTGAATGCCTCCTTCATGAGTGTTACGGGTTTAGGAGTAGTCACATACCGACCACTCAGACACCAGATCAGACTGATGGAAGTTTGTTGGATGCTGAACAAAAACTGACCAGTCAGGGCCATAATCTGGACTCTGGAGCCAGATTATGATGCCAGTCTGTTTCTGAGGCAGGTTTTTTTTTCATATGAAAAACTGTAACCAGGTATCATCAGGTTACCAGGTGCAAGAAGCAAAGGGGGGGGGCAGCATTACATCATTTTGACTAGCTAAACATAACTGATTTTGTTCCAAGTGTATTGTGTTGTATCTAAGTAGCTAGACAAAGCACTTTAAACTGATTGGCTGGGATTTAGGGTAGGAGCTCTTGGGGGCTTTCCAGCTTCCTGGGAGTAAAGTACATAGCAGGATGTTTCAATTTTTAACTGAAGATGAACATGGATTTATCTCTATTGTTTTATTCTACGCAGCAAGTATTAAACTATTGGATTGTATCCTGGTCCCAGGCTCATAGGCCTGAGAACTTGAACTTAATTTCACCTTATGATCAAAATGGAGACATGGAAGCAAAATGGTTTCTGATAAGTTAATGGCTACAGTGGGTGTTAACAGCTAAGAACTAAAGTAGGTCTCAACAGAGGGACTATAGAGTTTAAGCCGGTTACAACAATGAGCACTACCATTCGTGGTACCAAAAGGTAGCATGCAAGCCTCCAAAGGAGGGAAGCAACCAAGAGTCCTACCCAGCTATGACATCTATGAACCACAACAAAAACCAACATGGCATGATACCCCTATGCATGCAGTCATGGTACAAATATCTTGGTGGCAATAAACAGCTCTCTAATTGGACTTAAGACCATTCAACAAGAAGTAAATCTTGGGCTGGAGAGATAGCTCAGAGGTTAAGAGCACTGACTACTCTTCCAGAGGTCCTGAGTTCAATTCCCAGCAACCACATGGTGGCCATCTTATGATCTGGTGCCCTCTTCTGGCACGCAGGCAAAACACTGTACACAAAATCAATAAATAAAAGAAGTAAATCTTCCCTTCAGAGATTGGTGTGCTGGGGCTTCAGAAACCCAAAGCCAAGCAGAGGGGCAGAGCCATTGTCTAGCTTGCTGCAGGCATTTGCAAAGCAGAAAAGGAGCAGGGAAGTATCACTTGTTGAGACAGGGCTGTGTAGGAGGTACATCTGGCCCTAATAAACTTCTCAGACAATCCTATTTACATTTTACAGAGAAGTCAAGGAGAAAGAACCTAGAACAAGGTCAGACACAGTCCCTTGAGATTCCCATCCCCAGTTTCAGAAGTGACTTATCAGAACTGCTGTGCCCATGGACTCCAAATTGGAACAAAATGCTTCTTAATTAAACTTTGGTTAGGGTTTTCTCTTCACCAGCCTTGAATTTAACTCATTCAAAGCCTAGTTAACCTATGACCTCTTTTTAACAGACTCTTGAAAATAGGATGGCTTCCAGGTAGCATAGGAAGAGCCGAGGAAGCCAGCTGTGTGTACTAATGTGAGCTGATTAATAAGTTATAATGTTAATAACCTCTCGCCCACACTCCTGTAAGTAAACCAAATAAACTCACTGGCTTGGGGAAAAAAGTACAGTCCCAGTCCAACCATAAGAGGGAATGCTGACAGGCAACTTTTTTTTTTTTTTTTGAGACAGGGTTTCTCTGTGTAGCCCTGGCTGTCCTGGAACTCTTTCTGTAAACCAGGCTGTCCTGGAACTCACAGACATCTGCCTGCTTTCTGCTTCCTAGGTGCTGGACTCAAAGGCTTGCGCCACTGCCACCCGACTACAGCCAATATCTTTAGTTCCGACTGCACTTGCCACCTGCATTTGTATCGATTTGTTATTTTGAGGCAAGGTCTCACTAATAGCCCAGGCTAGCCTCAAGCTTGAGATCCTCCTGCCTCAGCCTCAAAGTGCTGGGATTACAGGCGTGCACAACCATATCTTACATTTATTTTCATACCCACAAATAGACCATGAAGTCTTACTTGTACCAATTTTTGTGCCTAACATTACTACTGGATCTTTCCCATTTAGCAGGTGCTGGAGTTGGTGTTATTCTAGACTGCATAGGTGGATCCTATTGAGAAGAGAATGTCAACTGCCTGGCTCTTGACGGTTGCTGGGTTCTCTATAAGTAGGAACTGACATTAGTGGGCCCCTGTTTTCAAAACTACTTTTTAAACCAGAAAGTCTAATCATTAGTTTACTGCTATCTAGGGATAATAAGGTGAGTAATAGGTGAAAGGAAATTATGACTGTCACCCCGAAAACTTTTTGTATAAACCCAGTCATAGCTCACTTTAGGGAGCCTATAAAGAAACCCGCCACCCTGTGGACAGATGGGTAACTGTGTTCAGAGAATTAATTCAGATTAGCCAACAAAAGCCTCAGGCACGTTCCCCTAGTTCATACATACAGCTTACTATCAGGACAAAATAAAACATCATCTATATATGAGGTCTTCACAAAGGACCAAGGCTTTGTTTTCCGGGTAGACCTCTTCTCAGCGTCTTAAGAAAGCCTTAATCAGGGGAGTAAGCTTGTACCTTCAACAAATTTATGTTCCAAAATTTTTCTGTAGCATTCTAGCAGGCACCAGCTTTAAGAATGTATTCCATTAATTTCGCGCGTAATAGGGAAGATCAAGCTTAAGCGTTGCTTTTGTGTTGGCGCTATGTGGCTGCCTGCTGCACTAGTATTTTACTCTTCACTCTGACTGGGTTGCACATTTCAAATGAGTTTGCCCATTTGAAAGCATGCTCTTTCATGATGGGACGTGAAGGGATAGGCTGTTTCAGATGCTCAGAGAGCATTAAGGCAAAGCAGGATGGGGGTGGGGTGGGTAAGGCCTCTCTTTAGGTTAACGTTCTTTAGTACAAACAAACTCTGGTGAAAACTTTCGAGGAGTAGATTCTGCCCTACTTTTCAACCTTCAGCCCGCAACGTCTGCAGGCGGCTCTGGACAGAATCTGCAGGGCGACTGATATTCAAGAGGTCCACGAGTACGTGGAGGCTAACAAACACGTGGGCAAAATCGTCTTGAAGCTGCCCCAGAGAAGGAGGACCCCAGAGCAAACTTGGGAGTGGGCTCTCATCCCAGATCCGCCCGTATAAAACTGGTCTAAGGAACTGAAAGAGTGTACGTATGTGAAGTGCGGTGCGCTCTCTGTCGGCGTGCACAGGGGCCGAGGGAGACGAGTGAAGGAGTCCCACCATCAGCTGACGCGCGACCTGAGGCCATGGGACCCGCGCTCCCGGTGAAGTTCAGCTTGGGAACCGCGGAGGAACCACTAGGCCTGCAGCAGGCGCGCCACGCCCACCTCTGGACGAAGCCACTGCCCCGGGGGGCTGGACGCTCTCATAAACCCCGCCCCTCAGCCCAAGCCCTGCCCCTTCAAGTGGAATCCCTCCCCCTTTCCTGTGCCGCTCACCCCGCCCCTTCCGGTCCTGTATCCGGAAGCGTCCTGGAGCTCGCCTTTTCGCCGTCCGGCCGGAGAACGCTCCCCCGGTAGTTTGGTTTGGAGCGTCTTTTCTAGGACGTCAACACGTCCTAGATTGAGACGCGGACTTCCCGGCAGCGCTGTAACAGCTTCCGGCTCTGCCTGGCTGTTGATACTCGGTAGCTGACGCCGTGTCGCCCCCGAAGGCTACCGAGCTTTAGAGATATTCGGAGGACTCCTACGGTAACCTACATCAGCCCGCCAAGATGGCGATGCAAGCGGCCAAGAGGGCGAATGTGAGTACCCCGCTTTCTGCGCGGGAGAGAAGCGATCTCTTGGCTTGACTGTCGCAGCGTGGGTGAGAGTTGTCCTCCGCCCGCAGGTGGGGAAGCCCATTTCCTATTCTGTCAGAGGAGCTTCTGTCCTAGCCTTACCCTCGGGTTTGTTCCTTGAGCAGCTTTTCGCCCCTGTTCCTACTGAGAGCTCCCTGGTGTCATCGACGTGTGAGGTCTACAGTCTCTTCTGCTTGACCTACACCTAGAACCAGGCACAGACGTACTCAGTAACTATATGGTTCATTGTCAGCTGGACCCTGGGATTTTTCCGCCATGTAGAACTTTGGGAATCCTCTGTTAATATATTTATGCACGTGCTGTGTCTTTGGTCTTAGACATGGGAAGCAATTCATCAGTTGTATTTATTCAACACCTACTGTGTTCTACACGCCATTGTTAGGTGTTGGGGTACAGCTGTGAATTAAACGAAAAGTCATGCTTATTTTCTGTTAGAGAGCAGAGTGTTCTCAAAATCTTTAAGGAAAAAGAACTTCTTTTAAGAAAGTGGGAACAGAGCTGGTGCCATAGTGCACGCCTGTAATCCCAGTACTCTGGGAGGCAGAAGCAGGCCGATCTCTGTGAGCTCAAGGCCAGCCGGGTCTACAAAGCGAGTCCAGGACAGCTTCGGCTATTACGCAGAGAAGCCCTGTCTCGAAGAACGAAGCAAACAAACAAACAAAGTAGGAAACCGTTAAAACTTAGAATATACCAAAGCAAAGACAGACCATAGGATATGCTGATGGAGATTTGGGCTTCCTTGATTATTTGAATCATTTCAGTGAATGAAAACATGGTTTCTGTAGGATGAAAAGGTGGTGTAAATTAAGAAAAAGAAAACTTTTTTTTTAGATTTATTTATTCATTATGTATACAATGTTCTGTCTGCATGTACACCTGCACTCCAGAAGAGGGCACCAGATCTCATTATAGATGGTTGTGAGCCACTTTGTAGTTGCTGGGAATTGAACTCAGGACCTCTGGAAGAACAGCCAGTGCTCTTAACCTCTGAGCCATCTCTCCAGCCCCAAGTTTTCTTTTTAATAAAGAAATTGAATTGTTCTGAAGATACCTAAAGTGCTCTTTAATGTGCCAACAAGAGTGCACCAGTAGAATGGGAGAGACCTGATAAAAGAAAAACAATGTATTAAATTTTGGAGTGAAGCTGGAAATGTGGCTCCATGTTAAGAGTGCTTGTCCAGTATGCATGAGTCCATGAATCTGATTCTCAGTACCTCAAACCACGACAAAACCAAAAATAAAGAAATGGTTTTGAGTAGGTGAGTGGTTGGTATAGCAATGGAAGAAAAATGGATGGACATGGGAATAAAATTTAGCAATAGGAATAGATAGTGCTCACCATTTGGTTATATCTGTTTTCCTCAAGAAGTATGGCGCCAGGGTCATTTCCTGGGCTGGCTGAGAAGACTACACAGCCCTTAAAAATTTTACATAGGATAGAAGGGAGAGGGTCACAGTGCGTTGCAGAGTGAGAAAGCAGATTTAATAGAGAAGCATAATTGTCTGGCAGTTGTTGATTTTTAAACAACTTGACCTGGAAGTCTTAAGGTGTTAGTTTGTTTAATAATTATCACCACTACTCATGTGACATAGGGAATAAACTTTTAAATTTTATTTATTACTGAATGTGTATGTGCATGTGCCTCAGAGCACACATAGAGGTCAGAGGACAGTTTTAGAGAGTCTGATCTCTCATGTGGATTCCAGGGCTTAACACAGGTCATCAGGCTTGCTGGCAAGTGCCTTTTACATGCTGAACCATCTCACCAGCCTGAGAGTAAATATTTTATCCTTTCATTCATGTAATACTTAGCTCAGTGTCAGTTTAATAAGTAGCTATTGAAAATTTTTGTCTGGTGTATAATTGACTGTATTAGCAAAAAGTGAGCTGTGAGTCATCGGTGTACAGTAAGAAGATTGTTAAGAGTGAGGAATATTTAACAGTTGGGCAAGAAAAGTAACAAACTATGGACCAATATTTTAATATCAAAGATTGTGAAGAAATGCAGGTGTTAGGAGGAAATGGAGTGTGGAGGAGCAACAACAGCCAGGCACCCTAGAAGGTTGAAAACTGAACACCAGAATGTAAAGATATTAGTAAAAGCACTTTCAGCAGAGTGCTGGGTGGTAGCTTAAGTCTGGGTGTCTAATAAAGTCAATGAGTAGAGACTTTCCTTTTCTACTGACATGACTGGGGAAAAAAGCAAGATGAAATAAGTAGAGAGAGCTAGAAAGTGCAGGGAAGGCAGACCACCTTGTTTTTTCTTCAAGGTTAGCTCTAATACCTAGCCCACTGTGTACATTTAAAAGGCACTTGTTAGCTATTTGATGATGAGTGAAGAGGAGCCCAGTATTTTATTTTATGTAGGGATTGGGAGGGCCAGATCAGCTGCTCAGTTGAGGACTAGAAGCTGGTGGGAAGGGAAAGCCTTAAAGAACAAGAGAAGCTGTAACACAAGTTCTTAAGACATAAGGCTGATGAGACTTGAAGTATTGGGGTAGGTTGATATGGAGTGGGGGCTCCCCTTTTCTGAGGGGAAGGGGAGGGGGAAAGGGGTAAGAGTGTGGGAGGGTGGGAGAGGAGGGAGGTAAGTGGTTTCAGTGAGGGTGTAAAATGAATAAATAAATAAACTTTTAAAAAGAAGGCATAAGAAGGCTTATGAGTGGGATTTTATTGTCTCTTCTTTCCCAAAAAACATTAAGGATTTGTAAGTGAAGTGGGAAATACTTGTTAAGTTAGACTGACCAAAAGCCTGGGTTCTAGTTCCTACTGATAGTCTTCCCTCTGTTGTTTTTCTGAAGAGCATGCCACTTCAAGTAGCAGCCGACAATAGCTCTTCCTCTTGGCTTCTTATTTGACATCATTGGGGTCTTTTCAATGGCAGCACTCTATCCTTCAGTATACTAATACATATCTCTCATTTTAGATTCGCCTCCCACCCGAAGTGAATCGGATTCTGTATATAAGGAATTTGCCATACAAAATCACAGCAGAAGAAATGTATGATATATTTGGGAAATATGGACCTATTCGTCAAATCAGAGTGTAAGTCTTACTGAGACTTAAAATGTCACTTAAAGGATATGGTTGCCTAATTTATAATCTCAGATTTGTGGCTGGCAGTAGGTCTGCGCTATGTGGTGTGTAGTGAGGTGTCTGTTTTATAGTGAGTAAAAGTGCCCTTGAGTTAAAGTACCTTTCTAGCACCATGTAATGCTTAGTGATAACATCCTTGAATCCTGAATTGAACTATAAACTTTTAGACAGTTTAACCATAACCCTTTTAGGAAGGCACCTGTAAGTAGGTCCTGTTGGTTTGAACCCAGGGTCCTGTACATGTCAGGTGGCCACTATACCTCTGAGCTTTAACAGCAACCCCACTATATTTTTATAATTTTTCTGAAGTGAACAATATAGTACATGCATATAATTTCAGCACTTGAGAGGTGTAGGCAAACGGTCAAGGACATTCTCAGCTATACAGTGATTTGAGGTTAGACTGGACTTCTTAAAATCATATATCAAGAAAAGGAGGGAAATTTTTTCTTTTTATCACCCGAGAGCCTTTTTGGCTTTTAGGACTATGAGAGCTTGAGGGCTTTGCTTTTGAATGATCACCATCTCTCCTGGGAGTAAAGCGATTCCTGGGAATACGTCATTAGTACCCAAATGAGGATAAAACAAAACTATAGAACAGTTGCTCTTTTTAGAAGGGCTCAGTCTAAGCAGCTGCTAAGGGCTTTGGACTCCTACAGAATACATTTTGTATATATTTTGAGGAATGTAAGAATTCCAGGTCCTTCCAAGTACAAAGAATAATATGTAAATGATCTTTGGCTTAGGAGCTGGGGAACAAGAGTTTTCCATTAAAGTCTGTAACTAGCTCTGTGACAAGCAGCCAGAATTGTTAGTTTTGTTGTTGTTGTTGTTGTTGTTGTTTTGAGACAGGTTTCTCTATGTATCAAGCCCTGGCTCTTCTGGACTGGCTTTGTAGACCAGGTTGGCCTTTAACTCACAGAGATCCGCTTGCCTCTGCCTCCCAAGTGCTGGGACTAAAGGCGTGTGCCACCATGCCCGGCCTTGTTAGGTTTTTCTTTCTTCTGTAAGCTAATCTGGATGGTGGCCCTTTGGGTTTTTTTTTTTTTTTTTTAAGACTTATTAATTTATTTTGTGTGAATGAGTGCCCAATCTGCATGTACACTTGCATGCCATAAGAGGGCATCAGATCCATTCTAGATGATTTTGAATCACTATGTGCTTGATAGCAATTGAACTCAGGCTTTCTGAAAGAGCAGATAATGCTCCTAACTGCTGAGCCATCTTTGGTTCTTAATGTGGAAGCAGTGTGATAAATCGACTAGATTGGTTCTTAGACCTGGGCTCAGATACTAACGGAGGAAACTGGGCAGAATGTTTCATCTATCTGGGTTTTAGTTCTCTATGAGAGACTTCGCTTGGATCAGATTACACAGTCTGTACATATTACCACCCTTCATAAAGCCACTGAACCTTCTCTGCCCATTCCGTAGTTACTATTATATTACTTAGTTACTAAGTTACTATAACTTAGTTACTTAGTTACTACTGAGGCTTGCTAGTTAGTACATGGTTGCTCTACTGCCCATGAACTCACCTGTCTTTCTTGGCAGAGGTGACTGCCTCCAGGCTTTGTGTTAATAATATTTGTGCCTGATTCATAGTAACCACCCATACATACATATGTACATATGTGTTTATGTGTATGTATATGTATGCAATATGCAAGTGAATAGGGCTGGAGGTACAGTTCATTAATAGAGTGTGCAAGGCCTTGAGTTTAGTCCCCAATACTATAAAAAGAAAATGAACAAACTCATAGTATGGCTATGATTAATTTATGAAGGCATTATAAAGCTTCCTGAAAACACTCAGTTGAAAGATATTGAAGTTAGAGAATGTTAACAGAAATGCAGCAAAAGAATCAGTCATGGTGGAGCACACCTGCAATCACAGCCACTTTGGAGACCGAGGCAGAAAGTTGCATGTTTGAGGCCAGTCTGGACAGTATAAGGTGGTAAAATACAAACGGTGGGAGTTGAAGCTTGGTAGTAGAGTTCAACCCAAGCATAAGCAAGGCCACCGTGGCTTGCTCCTCCCAGACCTGGCCCCTCTCATCCTATGCTCAGCTTCAGGGAGAACTTTGCAGAGAGGCTTTGCCTGAGCATTCCAGTTACAGTAGCTCCTCACCTCTGTCACAGCTCTCCTTTCCTCACCTTGCTCCGTGTGATCTGTGATTCATACTTTTATGTAATGTCTTTCTCTTGCTTGAAGGAAGGGGTGATGCCTACCTTTTCACTCTTAGTTCTGCTGCCCATCGAAGGGAGAATGCAGTGTGAATAAAGTCATAGAATTTTGAAGCACAAAAGCCTGGGTTTTAACTGCAGAATGAGAAGCAGCTGTTCTCTCCCTTCCCCGTGATCAGCCTCGGTTGCTTACTAGGTGGCAAGCACTGTGCCAGTGTTGATTTTCTTTACTGTTTTGGTTTTTCGAGACAATGTTTCACTGTAGTCCTGGCTGTCCTGGAACTTACTCAGTAGAACATGTTGGCTTTGAACTCAGAGACTGGCCTGCCTCTGCCAGTCTCTTTGAAAGCCAAGCACTAGGGTTAAAGTGGTATGCCACCATGCCCAACTAGTACTGATTTTCTAGAATGGGACTTGCTAAAACCTAGCCATACTTCTTCACACACCTATGACTGATCACTCTGGTAGAGTGACATGTAGTAGACACTTGGTACTTTGTATTCTTTCAGTATTTTACCTATTCTATTAAAATCACATATAAGGGGCTGGAAAGATGGCTCTGTGGCTAAGAGTACTTCTGCGCTTTCGGAGGGACGTTCGTTTCCCAACACCCACATTGGGTGGCTCAGAACTGCCTGTAACTCTGGCTCCAGATGGATCCTACATCCACTTATGGCCTCCAAGGACACCTGCTCTCACATGTAAATACCTACATATATGCACATATACGCGTAAATCTTTTTTAAAAACATAATATAGGACAAATGGTACTGAGATCAGTATGTGATATAACGAAGCGGAAGCTAGAAAGGCTGAATTGTGTGATGAGATTTTTCATTCCTGTTTAGCACCAGTCGGGAAAATGTTACTGAGATCAGTGCCTAATAATGGCACATTCCAAATACATGCTTTTAAAATTCAAATTATAGTGTAAACTTCAAGGTGTAAGGTTGATAACAAGATCTGGAACCCCCTGAAATGGAGAATGCTTAAAATCAGGTTAAGGGCTGGTTGTACATAGCTCAGTAGTAGAACAACTTGTCTAGTATGTGAAAGGACCCCAGTTTAATCCCTGGAAATTAAAACAAAACAAAAAGGATGTGGTTAGGCTCTGTCCCTTACAGTTTGTAAGAAGGAATAAGAGGGAAGAATAGGGAATAGAGGATAAGTGTGAGAAAGAAATAGAAGAAAGGGTGAGCTGGCGAGCTGCCTCAGGCAGGTAAAGGCATCCTGCTAGGAACTCAAGTGGCAAGACAGAAGTGCCGTAGGACATCCTCTGACCTCCAGGTCCATACTGTGGCACATATTGAACCCTCCTATGGGCATGTACATACAACAACAGCAACAATAATAATGTTTTTAAATGGGAGAAAGTAAATCTCTACCTTCAAATGAATACTAGCAAGTGCTGTATGTTGCAAGGCACTATGGTAATAAAATGTATTATCACTTCTGAGCTGGGTAGGATGTGCCTGGAGTCCCAGCACTTGGGAGGCTCACAGGGTAGACTGCTGGCTTAGACTGCATATGCACATCCTGTTGGGAAGAAAGGAAAAGAAAAAAACAAAACAAAACAACTTACCTTTGTCCTTAAGGAATGCAAACTCTTTTTTGCCCTTTGGATAGTTCTCAACTTCCATACCTAATACAATCCTGAAAATGATTAACCTGTTAATAGTTATTAATACTATACCAAGAGAATACAACATATAAAAATCCCTTCTTACGAGGGACATGGCAGTGCCCTGGAGACTGAGACAGGATGATTGTAAGACAAGGCCAGCCTAAACCTCCTAGGGAGCGCTTGTCTGAACGCACATCCTCTGTCAGACCCCAGCAACTTAATAGAGTAAGTCCATTAGTACTGGACTCTCCAGCCACCCCCATCAGCTTTGTCTGTTATTTCTCTTTTATAGGAAGCATATCTCTGCTTTGTTTTGATTTGAGAAAGGGTCACTGTGTTTCCACAGCTGTGTGCAGCAAATGATGCTGAATATTTATTTATTTACTTATTTATTTAATTTTGAGACCGGGTCTCTCTGCATAACTCAGTATGTAGACCAGACCAGCTTTAAACTCACAAAGATCCACCTGCCTCTGTCTCCCAAGTTCTAGGACTAAGGTGTTTGTAACCATGCCCAGAGGTACAATATTTTTTGTTTGTTTTTTGAGACAAGATTTCTTTGTGTAATAGTCCTGGCAGTTCTGGAACTCGCTATGTAGACCAGACTGGCTTTGAACTCACAGAGAGCCTCCTGAGTGCCAGGATTAAAGGCGTGTGCCACCACCTCTAGCTCCAGAGGTACAATTTTGAAGTTAGACTTTTGGGTGTTTTAACTCGTCCTTCTGCACCAGAATAGTGTTTTGCCATAGGCTGAGTCTGGCAGGTGCTCATCTGCTGTGGAGCTGCTGCCTTACCTCTGCCCATGCAGGGACTTGGGCTGGTAGACCGTGAGCCCACATCCCAGACCTCATCCCAGGGCTGCACAGGGTCTGTTTTGTACTCCAGACCATTGGGAAAGTGCACTCTCTGACAACTCCAGACACTCACAAACCCCTGGCCGCCTCCTGCCTCTAGGTCGGTGTTGCTGTTGCTTCTCTCACTTCCCCGCCTCTCCAGGGAAGCCTGTAGGGTTCGGAGAAGGTCTGGCAGGGAGCACACACCCCAGAAGCAGCCATAGCGGCGTAAAGGGCCAGCTGCCTGCCACAGACTACTCTGCCAGCTAGTATACTTCTGCCCTGTTAGCAGACCCTGTTTTCCTAACCAAGGCGCTTCATAATGAGTAGACTAGAACTTTAGTTGGTTTAAAAACAAACTTTTGAAAATGAGCTGAAGGCTCATATAAAAGCAAAGTGAGAAAAGTGTAGGAAGCTGAGTATAGAGGCACATGCTCTGAATTTAGAATTCAGGGGTTGAGGGCAGGGAAAGCATAAGTTTAAGGCCATCTTGGTTATACAGCAAGACCACTACTCAAAAAAAAAACAACAAAACAGGCTGGGAAGATGGCTCAGCAGTTAAGAGCATTAGCTGATCTTCCAAAGGACATGGGTTCAAATCCCAGCACCCACATGGCAGCTCACAACTATCTGTAATTCCAGTTCCAGGGGATTTGACACTCTCACACAGACATACATGGAGGCAGAACACCAATATAAATAAAATTATTAAAAACAAAACAAAACAAGTGTGATGGCTCACACCTATTACATAATCCTAACAGTTGGGTGACTGAGGTAAGAGGAATTACCATTAGCAATCTGGGCTACATAGTGAATCCCTGGAAAAAGTCTGGGCCACAGAAAGACTGACTCAAAAAACAAAAAGGAAAAAAAACCTATATCTCTGTTTATATTAGAGGACATATTTCTGTCCACCCACCCCTTCCCCCACATACAGGATGATTTTTTTTTTTAATTCTCTCTCTCCGTTTCTTTCTGGTTTTTCGAGACAGGATTTCTCTGTGTAGCCCCGGCTGTCCTGGACTCAGGCTGTAGACCAGGCTGGTCTCAAACTCATAGAGATCTACCTGCCTCTGCCTCTCCTCGTTCTGGGATCACCGGCATGTGCCACTGTACCCCACTGATGGTTAACTTTTTCTACGAATACGTAAAATCTTGCCATCTTGCTAGAGGCTTTCTTCCCACTCCCCCCCATACCAAGTAGGTCTTGTTTTTATGAGTTTAATAAGCCTTGGTAAAATATTGCATAGAAATACATATGGCCTGTGTCACACTTTGTCTTATTTTAAGAATTCAAATTAGGGACAGCAAAAAGGCTCCGTGATTAGAGATGCTTATGCAGAGAGACCTGATGACTTGAGTTTGATTCCCCTGATCCCACAAAATGTCTGGAAAGAAGCCACTTGCCAGAGTTGTCCCCGTACCACCACATGTGCGCTGGAACACACACCCATATGAAAATACTTTTTAAAAAAATGTCCAACTACATGCTGAATATGGTGGCACAAACTGATATCCCAGTACTCAGTATTCTGTGGTAGTAGGATCTTGAGTTTGAGGGTAATATAGGCTACCCTGTCCAAAATGATTAAAAGAGTAAGCAAATGAGTAAGAGAGAGGAGAGATGGTTGGTTGATTTTTAGAATCTCTGATCTGAAATTCAGAATACTCTGAAATCTAAATCTTAACACTGCAATGGCTTTGGGTTGGGGTTCCGCAACCAGTGAAGACCATGCAAGTACTCTGAAATCTGAAACCCTTTGGCTCTAGGAATTTCTGATAGGGATATCCAACCTGTATAACTGAGCTAGGTTAAGGGAGAAAAATGGCTTTAGAAACAACTGACTGCCTTTGGTGGCTAGCAGGCCCTCTGCCCTAAATGCTGTACTCTCTACTTCAAGACTGAAGCGTCACTCTGAGCCTGAGAAACAGGGAAGATAAGAAACATGAGCAGTGTGTGATGGCTTCACACAGCTTTGATTGTACTCATGCTTTGCAGCTTCGTTCTTAGGCCTCGAGATATTTCACTTCAAAACACAGTTTAAAAAATTACGGGCTCATTTAGCGTACCTATTCATAATGTTTATTCTCTGCTATTTTTCAGGTTAATTTTCAATTTCTTAAAATGTATTTCTGTTGAGTGTCTCCAAGTGATTGTTATAGCACTGGGGGTAGAGTTCAGTGGTAGAGCACTTGGAATAAAGGGCTTAACTATATAGTTTATATTTTTAAAAATCCATTGCCAAAACCCAGTTACAGGTTCAAAAAGACTACAAATTGTTGATCTTTGGGTAAATGGGTCTTCTGACTGTTCTGCAGAGGGAATACACCAGAAACCAGAGGAACTGCCTATGTAGTCTACGAAGACATCTTTGATGCTAAGAATGCCTGTGACCACCTCTCGGGCTTCAACGTTTGTAACAGATACCTCGTGGTTTTGTATTATAATGCTAACCGGGTGAGTACAGCCCACTGGGCAGAGCGGCTGGCGCAGGGGCGTGTGGGTTTCCTCTTGCCATGCTGCTGGGGAGCTCCTTTCACTGTGGCTCAGTACCAGTCAACTGTGGTGCTTGTCACGCCTGCAGGCATTCCAGAAGATGGATACCAAGAAGAAGGAGGAACAGCTGAAGCTTCTCAAGGAAAAGTACGGCATCAACACAGATCCCCCCAAATGAGTAACAGCCATGCGCAGCCCTGGTTACCGTTCTTCTTTTTTAATTAATACTGAATATTGTGATTTCTTATTTGAGACCAAGAATGACTTGTTTGAAACTTTCTAAGCACTAGAATATATTATGTTAATAAACTGGTAGCTTTTTGTAAAACATGGCAGTGTTTTCTCTTAAACTTCTCATGCCTCTTTAATACCAGGGAAAAACAACAGGAGAACCACATGCAGGATTATAGATGAGCCTCCGGACTGAGATTCCTTGAGAACACTGGCTTTTTTCTTTCTTTTTTTTAATACTTGTTTATTTATTGTGTATGTGTGGCAATCAGAATGACTTGTAGAAGTTGATTCTCTTCCACCACATGGGTCTTGGGGATTGAACTCAGGTTGTCGGCTTGGTAGCATATGCCTTTACCAAACTCTGAGTCATAAGAGGAACTAGTAGACTTGTTTTATTTTGTCTTCCTTTTTGAGACAGTCTCTCCATGTAGACTAGGCTGGCCTCCAACTCAAAGATCTCTTCCTGCCTCTTCCTACAAGCACTAGGATTAAAGACATGAGCCACCGATATATCCAGCCTAGACTTGTCATTTTTAACTAGTAACACCCAATGAGGTAGGTCACATGTGAGGACACCAAAGCTCATCCTGTTGGTTGCATAAGATGCTTTCATAAAAAGCTAGTACTACCAGGCATGATGGCGCACAATGTTATCCCAGCACTCAGGGAGGCAGAGGCAGGAGGATCTCTGAGTTCAAGACTAGCCTGGTCTACAAAGTGAGTATAGCACAGCCAGGGCTACACAGAGAAACCCTGTCTCAGAAAACAAGAAAAAAGAAAAAGAAAAGAAAAGAAAGAAAGAAGGAAAGAAAGAAAAGCTGGTATAGCACACAGGTATAATCCCAGCACTTGGGACGCTGAAGCAGGGGGTTCACCATGAGTAGACTACATAGACCTTCCTAGGCTATGTAGTAAGTTCTAGGCCAGTCTTGGCCTGGGTTACGGAATAAGACCAGTCTCAAAAAACAAAGGCAGAGAAGCGGGCGACCACCCAGAAGCAGACACCTGTCAGTGTGGCAGCCCTTATCCTTACAGCACAGGTCAGTATCCTTTGGCGGAGGTCTGTCATAGACGTGATGACTCAGAGGGCAGCATGTTAGGAATTTGAGAACAAGCTGTTTAGGCAACAGAGCCATTACCTGGCATCGTACTTATGTAGACTCCTTTTTCATTATTAACTGTCATATATTTTGGACTAGGCTCACAATATGTCTTTGCCATAAATAAAATGCGTAATAGTGGGAGTTTCCATGACATGGGAAGACTGCAATAATTGTCACATCCACTGTGGCTTGGCAGCCTGGGAGAAGACAGCTATAAATTTTCTTTTTATAGTTCAGGCACAGGCCAAATGGAGACATGTGGATTGATTGTTTTGTGAACCTAGAGTCACGTGGAAGGCTACATATGCTGACTTATGTGGACAATCAAAGATATCCTACTTTTAAATCCATGTAAAGACTCATTACTTTTAAGAAAATAGGCTTTTCTATTTTTCAGTTTTGTACTGTCTTTTCAAAGCCCGCTCGAAAATGAAGAAGTGATTTATTATGTCTGAGTGGTTTTTGAAAGCACTGTAAAAAAAAAATTCCCATTTTGTTTTTTTGAGGCAGGGTTTCTGTGTGTGGCCTTGGGTATCCTGGAACTCAGTCTAGCCTTGAACTCAAAGATCCACCTGGGATTAAAGGTGTGTGCCACCACACCACCATAGGCAGCAAAAAGCCATTTCTAAGAAGGGTAGTCAGATAAGCAAGCCATAGCTGCCTTTCTTTTGTGAGCGCCTTTGTGATTTCCTTACTAATTCCATAATGTATGGTGTGGCTTTGGTGTTTGCAGACATAAACGGTGTTCTGAAAGACCTTTGTCAGGGCAACACAAACTAGACTACCTGAGAGTGGTGTCTCTGAGTGGCAAGCCAGCTCACCTCTAACAGTGTTAATAACTAGGAAAAATCCTTCTATTAGCAGTAAGGAACAGTCTGTCATTTGGATTATGTGTCTGTTAGCTGAATTTCCTGACTCAAAGTTAGAGTTTTAAAACCAGAACTGGGGATATAGCTCAACAGGAGGGCTTTCTTTTTTTTTTTTTTAATGTATTTATTTTTATCTCAATCACAGGTTAGGTACTTTGATTCCCAGGCGTAGCCCCCTCCCTCAGTCCCTCCTACCCTCCCACTCCCTCCCTCTTCTCCCTCCTCCCCGCCCCCTCCAAGTCCACCAACAGGGGAGGACCTCCTTCCCTTCCATCT